>JAVTVJ010010838.1:0-19371 GCA_034509425.1 Eopsaltria australis | reverse complement strand
TGTGCTTCATCAGCAAGGCAATCGCTACCTCGGCACACCGTAAAGGTGCAAGGCAGACAGCCAAGGCCTCTGAATGGCAGACTTTGGAGCAAAAGGTACTTTGCCCCCCTCCTGCAGAGAAGCACACAGTTTCTAGAATTACTTCTGAGCATCTCTCCCGCTCTACAAGTTGCAGCTTGTCTTGCTTGAGGCAGCAGGCTGAGGAAATGACAGACTCCAGTGCCACGCACTCTCACGTGGAGAACGCAACTACTGCAGGTGACATTGCAAATACTCTGCGCCCGCCACCGACTACAGACACCCCTCGCCCTTTGTAGCTGATTCTCTTGGCCGGAGCTTTACCAAAGTGGTGGCTTCTTAATGGCAATTTTCTTCCCAAATCAACTCAGTCCCGACTGGGGCCTAAAGAGCAGAACGAAGCAAAAGGCGGCCCCAGGAGAAACCTTCACTTACGTGTCAGGTGGGTCAAGAAGTAGCCAGACTAGGCCACCGAAAAAACTGTGCAAACCACGGCACAGACTTGCCCGATCATTGTGGCGGTTCTGTGCGGGTTTGCACACTGAATGCCACCCGAGGGAAAAACCAAGGCTCCTCTCGGGGTGCAGGCCGTCTGCTGAGAGCTCCTTGCTCACAAGGATCCTCCTGCAGCTGGCCAGCCAGCGAGCGCAAGAGCTGCTCTGGACAAGCAGGCCTTGCGCGCACCGGCACCACGCTGCGCTGACAGCACTGTGACAGCACTGTGACAGCACTGTGACCGCTCCCTTGACCTCACAATAGCAGCTGCTCCGCCCGCCTTTGTGGCGTAGTTGTGCCCAGCAACCAAACCTTCTCTACAGCTGACGCCGAAGAAAAGCCTGGCAAGCTCTCCTCCGTCAGAAAGCAGCAGAAACCCTCCTTACAGCCCAGAAGCCACTGCTCAAGGCATCCAGGGCAAACTCAGAAAATGCACTGAGCCAGCAGGCTCCCAAGAAATCAAAGCAAACATGACTTTTGGTGCCCAAGGCTTGGACTCAAAGCAAGCATACTTCTTGCAGCTGGCACCTTTGTTGCTTCTGAAAACCCTAACTGCTTTGATGATACTGAGGGGACAAAAGAAGCAAAGGCAATAAATTTCCGGGAGTATTGCAGTGTGCAGTTGCTTCTTGAGCACGCAGGTGCTTGCTGACCTTTGCTCTGACTCAGTTTGGGGCCTGACCTCCCTCGCTGCTAGGGAGATGTTGGCTTCTCTCCTGACGCAAAGCTCCTCTCTTCCTGCTTGCTGTTGCTCTGACAAAATTCCCTCCGAGAAGCTGCAGAAGAGCAGAGCCGTGATCCTTGGGCTGCCCCACTTTTGTTGTGTTGGCGCTCCAGCAGCAGCCTGAGGCCCTGTGCTCTGCAGTGGCCTGCAGATGTGGAGCCCAAAGAAGGCCCCTTTCGAACAGTCCAAAGCCACAGTCTCACAGACCTTTGCCCAGGCTCCACGCTCCCTGAAAGATTCCTCACAGAGATTTGGATAGCTGCATGCCAATGAAAATGAGATGCAGTCATTCCCTTCTCTGTCCAAATCTTGAGCTAGAGCTAGGAGCCAGCTTGAAAGGCGGGAAGAAATTACTGAGTGGTAGAGGCAAGAAAGTGCATGCTACTCCTCTGCAAATCAACTCTGCTCAGCCATGGAATAAAGAGTGCAGCCTTAGCTTGCTTGCCTGGTGACTCAGCACTGACACGTCCTCCGCTGGTGGACAACACAGTGTCTTGAAAGGACCTTTAGCCTGGGCTCGTCACGCTTCACATGCAGAGGGTGGCATTTCAAAACGGATGCAATTGCTGAAAGGCCCAGCTCCACCTTGAAATTGGAGTGCTGAAAAAGTGCACTGCTTACCCAGGAGAGTTCCCTCCATTTCAAAGTGCCTCTTACTCCCCATTTCCTACAGAGCTCCCATCAACCAGTCAGCTGTAGGGCTTACAGAAGGAAGAATGGGAGCTTAGTGTGGCAAGCCGAGTGTAGGCCCTCCGAGGCCTTTGGGCAGAGCGCTTTGGTGGCCCAGGAGCACAAGAGAGGGAAGCGTTTGGAAGCCGTGCCCTTCCAGCCCTCCTTTACTCTTCCACAGCAAGGCACCGGCAGGAGAGGGGGACAAGCGGGGCCCGCTCCCTCCTCCTGCCCTGCTGTCAGGGGCAGCTGGCGCTGGGGGACACCAGGGCACATGGGACAACATCTGCACGGGGCGGGCAGGGTGGGCTGGGACAGCTGGCAGGGGCTGCGTGGGCTGGGGCAGGGCCCCTCTGTGCGGGGGGAGAGCCTTGGGCCGCTGGGAAGCAGTGCAGAGCCCTGCAGGGCACAGCCCGTGCGCAGCGCACGGCTTCCAAGGCACTGTCCAGCTTAGGCACAGCGTTGCAACAACGGGAATCTGCCAGGGCTCTGGAGCTTTCACAGAGGTTTTATTGTCACTCCTGTGAAACCAAGGCCTGCACCAGAGCGTCTTCTGGCTGCTTCAGCATCTTCACCTTGGTCGTTCTGTTCTCCAGGTGGCCTCTTCAGGCTGACGGCTCGTAGCACACGCGTGGTCCAGTTCTGCTGAGTGCCAGCTTTTTATTGATGAGATTTATTCATTCTCATGACGACGACTCATCCGTTTCTACTTCAAGGACAATTCTGAACTTCCCTACGCTAACTATCCTCTACTCTTAGCTAAAAAGTGCTCCATGAATGAAGCTCTCTGGCGTCTATAGTCCTAACTCTAAAACAGCTAAAAACAGCTAAACTAAGAAAAATCTCAAAACACTAACTTTCCTAACTATGCCACAGCTTCTATAAAATGCAGGGGATGGCAGAACCTGTGCCTAAACATGATACATCCCCTTTTCACTCCTCTCAGCTGGTGACACACAAAGGCCTCCTCAGGTGCAAGCGTCTCCTCTCCAGTCTTCTTGCACTTGCTTGGCTGAGATGATCAGAGCAGCCAGGCTGGAGACGGGGTCACCTGAGGTCACCAATGGATGCTGCCAGGAGGAAAAAGGAAAAGAAAGGAACCCTTACTTTCCAAGATCACGTCCTCACGGGCTCAAGCACCATTCCTCTGGCTACAATAGAGATGCACAAAGAGTACCAAGGCAGCCCTCTGCCCCTCTGCCCTCCTGTCCCACACGGCTCTCAGCCAGGCCCACGTGGCCCACAGTCCTCTTCAGCCCTGCAAGCAGCAGTTCTCAGCTCACAGGCCTCTTTGCCACTTTGCTTTTCCTTACCTGCAGGAGTTCCTGGGCAGACCAGCGCCTGTCCTCGCCTGCCTGCAGGCAGCAGCGCAGGAAGTCGCGCAGGCGAGCCGAGTGGTGCCTGGGGTTTTGCAGTTTTGGGGGCCCGTTCCTTTCGATCAGTTCAAAAACCTAGCAAAAATGCAAGAGGACTCTCTAGCTGCTCCTTTCCGAGCCACAACAGCTCTCTGCACACAGAGCCGCCTTTGGAAGCTGCACCTTACCCTGAGACGGGCTTCCCTCTGGTAAGGAGCTTCCCCTTCCACCATTTCGAACCCCATGATCCCCAGTGACCAGATGTCCACTTTGGGGCCGTAGGCTTCTCCTCTCACCACTTCTGGTGCCATCCAGCTGGGAGTGCCCACGCTGGAGCTGCACTTGCTGCGCTCAGGGCTGAGCCGAGCACACAGGCCACAGTCACCTGCGGAGAAGAACAAAGCCTGTCAAAGGCAGCTACCACTGGCAAAGCGGGCAAAGCAATTGCCCGCTCCGAGCCTGACGGGGCCTGGCTGAATCCAGCGGGAAAAGCAGCAGTGCTCTGCTTCCGTGGGGCTGCAGCCACGCAAACGAGGCATTGGCCACTTCAAAACCGCCCTGACGATTCACGCACTGGCCAAGCAGTGCTTCTGGGCAACTGGCAGTCACCCAGGAGCGGCCCCACGGGGCATCCTGGCAACGCTGCGCCTGACCAGGGCTACCCACCCAATTTGACTGATCCGTCCATGCCCACAAGAACGTTAGCGCTTTTGACGTCTCTGTGGACGACTTGGCGGGAATGAAGGAAATGCAGTCCTTGCAGGCACTGAGAGAGAAAGGAGGCAAGGAAGCTTAAAGGTCAGCACCTGACTTCACCCCACAAGAAAGGAAAGGCACCACTTGCCAAGGACCATCCTGGGCAGGCCAGGCCAAGTGCAAGCGGCATCCCTCACCTCCCGACACACAGCGCCTATCTGTCCTTCCTCCAGGTACACTGCCCTCAGGACATCCAACAACGTGCCGCCGTCCATGAACTCCATCACCAGCCACACTTCTGCATCCACCAGGTAGCTGAAAGGAGGAAACCACAGCTTGCAGAGAGGAATGGCCACAGCCCAGGCACCCAAAAGGGCTGACGTGGCTATTTGCAACTGCCCTCCAAGCTCCGTATGCCACAAGAGACTATTGCAGAGCAAGTGCAGCCTCCTCCCCTGCACTGGACACAAGCAGAGAAATCATCAACAGCTCCATTTTCTGCCAGTGACCTAAGGCCTTTTCGCTTCTGGCTAGCCCTAGCTAAAGGAACACAAACACCAGAATAGCCCAACCTGTCTAAGTAGGTGATGATATTGGGGTTCCTGTTGTCCCTCATGGCCACGATTTCATTGACAGCCAGCTCCTCGGACATCTTGTCCTCAAGGGTCATTTTCTTGATGGCCACCTACAAGGACATTGAAGAGCCTTCACTTGACAAGTCGCTCCTTGCACGACATCACAAGGAACACGGAGCGAGTGCTCGTGCAATGACGCAGCCCGGCTCTGCCAAAGCGCCCTGGTCCGAGGCAGCAGAGCTCAGCAGAAGCACCAAAGCCTGTGCCAAAAGCATTCTGCACGCTGAGCTTATGCTGTGCTTCAGAGGAGCAGCCCTTGCTGCAGAGATGGAGCGGCAGCCCAAAGCTGCAGCCACGGCTCCCAGCAGCGGGGAAAGCGCTGCAGAGCTGCAAATTCTGCTGGCGCTGTTGACACTTTACCTGTTGTCCTGTGCTGGCTTCCAGGCCTTTATAAACAGCTCCAAATCCCCTAGAAAGAAAATGGCAGCAGAACAATCCCTTTATTCCCTTGCCGTGAAAGCAAGCCTAGGCAGGACATCTCACCAGGCTGCCCGCACTCTTTGCAAAACTCCTGGCTGCACCATCTCTTCAGCCAATAGCACTGCAGCCCACCAGCCCTCTGCCACATAGGCTGCTCAAGAGGAAACCGAGGTCCACCATGAAGGCCAAGGGCTGCTACAAATCTCCACGGCACTCCCCCAAAGAGTTCCATTCCAAAGCCAGGTGGCACTCTTTCTTCTCTCTCTGTGTGTGTGTGTGCACATGCATGTGCGTGTGAAAAACTGGAGAAAAATGGTTTTAAAAACATTGCCTTTGAGAATCTGAGAACCCTTGGCTGGCAAGGTGCTCTTTCGCGCCATAAAGACGCAGGGGCAGCAGATCTTCCAGGTCCCGCTCCTTGCTGCAAGCAAGACATTGCCAGCATCAAGTTGTCGTGGATGAGGCCTTCGCACTGCTCTGACTGAGCAGTCCTGAGAGGTGGCAGGAGGTAAAGCCAGGGTCGGACCATGGTTGGAGCTTGCCTGATTCCATGCTTGATATTCCATCTGGATAAGGCCTGGCCTATGGTTTTCTAGAAGGAGCAGGTGTCACACTTACCCTCGTCCAAGTTCTTCAAAGGCCGCGTACTACTTTGTCGGCTGGCCCAGACTCACAATGCTCCCTGAAAGACAGAAGCCGTGCAAGGCGCTCACTTTCAAATGCACGTGCTGCTGCCCAGGTGATCCAAAATGCAGCCCCACTGTCGGGAGCTTGACAGCTCCCTGGGGCCCAGTCACCGGCTGGGTGCCAGCCTTGTGCTCAAGCAGAGGCAATCTCTGCTTTTGCCTGTGGCACACAAGGCAGCCCGGGCAAGGCCAAGGCAGGCCCAGCTGCCCTCAGAGGCACCAGGAGCACGGCCAGTGCTCTCTCTCTGCCTCAAAGCACAACTACAGCTTCTCTAGGGAGGCCCAAATGCCTCTGAGACACTCAAGCCAGCAGCAACGTGTGGCACAGCCCATGCAGAGACACGCAGACGGCACACTGCTCTAGCAGACAAGAACTACAGCAGACGTACTCAGCGTCTTCAGCCTCTGCTCCTCTCTCATCTCGGGCTGCTGGGCCGGGCTGCCGGATGAAGGGCTGGCGGCTGGGGCAGCGCTGGCTGCTGCAGAGCGTGCTGCTCCGGCGGCACGTTGAATTGCAGAGCGTGTGTCGAGCTGCGACAAGAAAGGAGTGCCCGTCACCAAGGTGGCTGCCACAGATGCTGCCGAGAGCACAGGGCAAAAGCAAGGCTTTAGGCAGACGCTGTCAGCCACGGCCAGGCCTCTCCAGCTGGGGGGGGGGGGTTTGGATGTGCCCTTCTCAAAGGCAATGGGCAAACCCCAGAGGACTGCTTTGATACACTTTTGACACTTTCATGCTACATTTGATGGGCTTTTTTGCAAGACCACTGCAACAAGGTATTGACGGGCTTGCAAAGATTCAGAAAGAGATCAGGCCAGGGCCCCAGAGCCTTGGTGCTTTCCTCCTGCTCTCTCCTCCCTGGCAATGAAATCCCCCGCGAGCTGGCATGCAAGTGTGTGACCAGAAGCTCTGAGCATTTGCCTTTTCTCATCCCTTCAACTGATTTCCCCTCTGCACTTCAGGCTTTAGGGAGTGGCCCTTCCGAGGTGCCTTCCAGCCCTTCCCAGACCCAGGCAGCCTTTGCAGTGCAGAGCTGCGTAGGATTCTCCTCAGCAAACTCTGCTGCGAGCATGTGGAAGTGAAGCACAGCCTTTGATGTGCCTGAAGCTAAGGAGTCCACGGAGAAGGGCAGGTCCCTTCCAGGGGCCAGCGTCTCCCCAGTATCCTGCAAGGCTGGCCACTGCCTCTTTGGAGCGCTCCGTGCGCCGAGCACAGGCCGCCTGCAGGGACTCTGGCCACCAAGGGGCTGACTTCTGCACTGGGAAATATTGCCTGCTGCCTCTTGTCTGATGCCAAGAGACATTGCTGGGCCCTGTCAGCATCCCTCTCAACAGAGCCGTGTCTAAATGGGAGAGTTCAGAAGCCATTTGCAGCTTTGTTCCCTGCCTTGGCTGAAGCAACCGTGCGTCATGGCAGGCACACAGCCCCAGCATCTTCAGCCACCAGCACCAAGGCTTGGGTGATGAGAAACTTGAAGCTTGGCCCTGCACCAAAGGCAGTGCCAAGCTCAGGTGCCACTTACCGGCTCTGCGCCTTCAGGCCGTGGAGATCCAACAGCTGGAGGCTTGCTGTCATTTTGCTCCTCTTCAGCCTCTTCCTCAACAAGAGAGGGAGCCAGAGGAGGTGCTGAGCCTGCTCTTGAGCCCTGCAGACACACAGCAGTGAGACAGACTGCCAACAGCCAATGCTTTAGGAGCCGCTTTCTGTCCAGCTCCGTAAGCACCAGGCCTAAGGGCAAACCACAGACTTTGCTATAAGTGGCCTTGTGAGCCATGAAAAGCCCGCTGAGCCGGCTGAATGAGGAGGTACTCCATACTGCTGTGCGTTTCATCTCCCACCCGGCCTACGATCAGCAAGACACCTTTGGGCTGCCACACTTGGCTTTCATCCCTTGAAAGGCTCTTCCTTGGGCAATTAGCAAAGAGCCAGTGCTCCCTTTACTCCTGCTGATGCCAACACCGAGCTGGGCTTGCTTTCACCCTCCCCTGCTGCCACTCTACACTCTAGTGCAAGAGGCCAAGCTCACAGCTTGCTGCACAATTCTCCCACATTGGCGGCAGCAACGTCCGAGGATCCTTTGCCACTCACAGAAGGACTGGCTTGTCTCCATCCGCGCGTCAGGTGACCTGCAGCGAGCAAGGGAAAAGGAAGCAGATGCCCTTAGAAAGGTGCCTGTGCTGGGGAGTGCCACAGGACGAGTCTGTCCCAGCAGAGAGCATTGCCCTCTGCCAAACCCCACTCCAGGGGCAGCAGTTCTTTCCCACAGCAAGCAAGACAACAAGAAGAACACTCTCCAGGGCCCTGTCTATTTTTGGCCCTCTTTTGCCAGGACAGAACCAGAAACCCGGTCATGGAAATGCCATTGCTTCTTGAAGTCAGGGCTTCTCTTCTACCCAACAGCTCAAGGAGCTTTTTCCTCGTCCCTGCGTTTTAGAATGGTTTTCTGAATTGCATGCACTCATTCCTATCTAGTTGCTGAAGATCATACGCCGCAAAAGCTTCCCCCAAGGGCCCCTTTGCTGCGCTGCCTCTCTGCTGAAGCAGCCCAGGAACAGCTGCTGGCTTCAGCAGCAAAGCCTGCAAAGTGCTTTGGAGTTTCTGCTTCATCAGCAAGGCAATCGCTACCTCGGCACACCGTAAAGGGGCAAGGCAGACAGCCAAGGCCTCTGAATGGCAGACTTTGGAGCAAAAGGTACTTTGCCCCCCTCCTGCAGAGACGCACACAGTTTCTAGAATTACTTCTGAGCATCTCTCCCGCTCTACAATTTGCAGCTTGTCTTGCTTGAGGCAGCAGGCTGAGGAAATGACAGACTCCAGTGCCACGCACTCTCACGTGGAGAACGCAACTACTGCAGGTGACATTGCAAATACTCTGCGCCCGCCACCGACTACAGACACCCCTCACCCTTTGTAGCTGATTCTCTTGGCCGGAGCTTTACCAAAGTGGTGGCTTCTTAATGGCAATTTTCTTCCCAAATCAACTCAGTCCCGACTGGGGCCTAAAGAGCAGAACGAAGCAAAAGGCGGCCCCAGGAGAAACCTTCACTTACGTGTCAGGTGGGTCAAGAAGTAGCCAGAATAGGCCACCGAAAAAACTGCAAACCACGGCACAGACTTGCCCGATCATTGTGGCGGTTCTGTGCGGGTTGGCACACTGAATGCCACCCGAGGGAAAAACCAAGGCTCCTCTCGGGGTGCAGGCCGTCTGCTGAGAGCTCCTTGCTCACAAGGATCCTCCTGCAGCTGGCCAGCGAGCGAGCGCAAGAGCTGCTCTGGACAAGCAGGCCTTGCGCGCACCGGCACCACGCTGCACTGACAGCACTGTGACAGCACTGTGACAGCACTGTGACCGCTCCCTTGACCTCACAATAGCAGCTGCTCCGCCCGCCTTTGTTGCGTAGTTGTGCCCAGCAACCAAACCTTCTCTACAGCTGACACCGAAGAAAAGCCTGGCAAGCTCTCCTCCGTCAGAAAGCAGCAGAAACCCTCCTTACAGCCCAGAAGCCACTGCTCAAGGCATCCAGGGCAAACTCAGAAAATGCACTGAGCCAGCAGGCTCCCAAGAAATCAAAGCAAACATGACTTTTGGTGCCCAAGGCTTGGACTCAAAGCAAGCATACTTCTTGCAGCTGGCACCTTTGTTGCTTCTGAAAACCCTAACTGCTTTGATGATACTGAGGGGACAAAAGAAGCAAAGGCAATAAATTTCCGGGAGTATTGCAGTGTGCAGTTGCTTCTTGAGCACGCAGGTGCTTGCTGACCTTTGCTCTGACTCAGTTTGGGGCCTGACCTCCCTCGCTGCTAGGGAGATGTTGGCTTCTCTCCTGACGCAAAGCTCCTCTCTTCCTGCTTGCTGTTGCTCTGACAAAATTCCCTCCGAGAAGCTGCAGAAGAGCAGAGCCGTGATCCTTGGGCTGCCCCACTTTTGTTGTGTTGGCGCTCCAGCAGCAGCCTGCGGCCCAGTGCTCTGCAGTGGCCTGCAGATGTGGAGCCCAAAGAAGGCCCCTTTCGACCAGTCCAAAGCCACAGTCTCACAGACCTTTGCCCAGGCTCCACGCTCCCTGAAAGATTCCTCACAGAGATTTGGATAGCTGCATGCCAATGAAAATGAGATGCAGTCATTCCCTTCTCTGTCCAAATCTTGAGCTAGAGCTAGGAGCCAGCTTGAAAGGCGGGAAGAAATTACTGAGTGGTAGAGGCAAGAAAGTGCATGCTACTCCTCTGCAAATCAACTCTGCTCAGCCATGGAATAACGAGTGCAGCCTTAGCTTGCTTGCCTGGTGACTCAGCACTGACACGTCCTCCACTGGTGGACAACACAGTGTCTTGAAAGGACCTTTAGCCTGGGCTCTTCACGCTTCACATGCAGAGGGTGGCATTTCAAAACGGATGCAATTGCTGATAGGCCCAGCTCCACCTTGAAATTGGAGTGCTGAAAAAGTGCACTGCTTACCCAGGAGAGTTCCCTCCATTTCAAAGTGCCTCTTACTCCCCATTTCCTACAGAGCTCCCATCAACCAGTCAGCTGTAGGGCTTACAGAAGGAAGAATGGGAGCTTAGCGTGGCAAGCCGAGTGTAGGCCCTCCGAGGCCTTTGGGCAGAGCGCTTTGGTGGCCCAGGAGCACAAGAGAGGGAAGCGTTTGGAAGCCGTGCCCTTCCAGCCCTCCTTTACTCTTCCACAGCAAGGCACCGGCAGGAGAGGGGGACAAGCGGGGCCCGCTCCCTCCTCCTGCCCTGCTGTCAGGGGCAGCTGGCGCTGGGGGACACCAGGGCACAGGGGACAACATCTGCACGGGGCGGGCAGGGTGGGCTGGGACAGCTGGCAGGGGCTGCGTGGGCTGGGGCAGGGGCCCTCTGTGCGGGGGGAGAGCCTTGGGCCGCTGGGAAGCAGCGCAGAGCCCTGCAGGGCACAGCCCGTGCGCAGCGCACGGCTTCCAAGGCACTGTCCAGCTTAGGCACAGCGTTGCACCAAAGGGAATCTGCCAGGGCTCTGGAGCTTTCACAGAGGTTTTATTGTCACTCCTGTGAAACCAAGGCCTGCACCAGAGCGTCTTCTGGCTGCTTCAGCATCTTCACCTTGGTCGTTCTGTTCTCCAGGTGGCCTCTTCAAGCTGACGGCTCGTAGCACACGCGTGGTCCAGTTCTGCTGAGTGCCAGCTTTTTATTGATGATATTTATTCATTCTCATGATGACGACTCATCCGTTTCTACTTCAAGGACAATTCTGAACTTCCCTACGCTAACTATCCTCTACTCTTAGCTAAAAAGTGCTCCATGAATGAAGCTCTCTGGCGTCTATAGTCCTAACTCTAAAACAGCTAAAAACAGCTAAACTAAGAAAAATCTCAAAACACTAACTTTCCTAACTATGGCACAGCTTCTATAAAATGCAGGGGATGGCAGAACCTGTGCCTAAACATGATACATCCCCTTTTCACTCCTCTCAGCTGGTGACACACAAAGGCCTCCTCAGGTGCAAGCGTCTCTTCTCCAGTCTTCTTGCACTTGCTTGGCTGAGATGATCAGAGCAGCCAGGCTGGAGACGGGGTCACCTGAGGTCACCAATGGATGCTGCCAGGAGGAAAAAGGAAAAGAAAGGAACCCTTACTTTCCAAGATCACGTCCTCACGGGCTCAAGCACCAGTCCTCTGGCTACAATAGAGATGCACAAAGAGTACCAAGGCAGCCCTCTGCCCCTCTGCCCTCCTGTCCCACACGGCTCTCAGCCAGGCCCACGTGGCCCACAATCCTCTTCAGCCCTTCAAGCAGCAGTCCTCAGCTCACAGGGCTCTTTGCCACTTTGCTTTTCCTTACCTGCAGGAGTTCCTGGGCAGACCAGCGCCTGTCCTCGTCTGCCTGCAGGCAGCAGCGCAGGAAGTCACGCAGGAGAGCCGAGTGGTGCCTGGGGTTTTGCAGTTTTGGGGGCCCGTTCCTTTCGATCAGTTCAAAAACCTAGCAAAAATGCAAGAGGACTCTCCAGCTGCTCCTTTCCTAGCCACAACAGCTCTCTGCACACAGAGCCGCCTTTGGAAGCTGCACCTTACCCTGAGACGGGATTCCCTCTGGTAAGGAGCTTCCCCTTCCACCATTTCGAACCCCATGATCCCCAGTGACCAGATGTCCACTTTGGGGCCGTAGGCTTCTCCTCTCACCACTTCTGGTGCCATCCAGCTGGGAGTGCCCACGCTGGAGCTGCACTTGCTGCGCTCAGGGCTGAGCCGAGCACACAGGCCAAAGTCACCTGCGGAGAAGACCAAAGCCTGTCAAAGGCAGCTACCACTGGCAAAGCGGGCAAAGCAATTGCCCGCTCCGAGCCTGACGGGGCCTGGCTGAATCCAGCGGGAAAAGCAGCAGTGCTCTGCGTCCGTGGGGCTGCAGCCACGCAAACGAGGCATTGGCCACTTCAAAAACGCCCTGACGATTCACGCACTGGCCAAGCAGTGCTTCTGGGCAACTGGCAGTCACCCAGGAGCGGCCCCACGGGGCATCCTGGCAACGCTGCGCCGGACCAGGGCTACCCACCCAATTTGACTGATCCGTCCATGCCCACAAGAACGTTGGCGCTTTTGACGTCTCTGTGGACGACTTGGCGGGAATGAAGGAAATGCAGTCCTTGCAGGCACTGAGAGAGAAAGGAGGCAAGGAAGCTTAAAGGTCAGCACCTGACTTCACCCCACAAGAAAGGAAAGGCACCACTTGCCAAGGACCATCCTGGGCAGGCCAGGCCAAGTGCAAGCGGCATCCCTCACCTCCCGACACACAGCGCCTATCTGTCCTTCCTCCAGGTACACTGCCCTCAGGACATCCAACAACGTGCCGCCGTCCATGAACTCCATCACCAGCCACACTTCTGCATCCACCAGGTAGCTGAAAGGAGGAAACCACAGCTTGCAGAGAGGAATGGCCACAGCCCAGGAACCCAAAGGGGCTGACGTGGCTATTTGCAACTGCCCTCCAAGCTCCGTATGCCACAAGAGACTATTGCAGAGCAAGTGCAGCCTCCTCCCCTGCACTGGACACAAGCAGAGAAATCATCAACAGCTCCATTTTCTGCCAGTGACCTAAGGCCTTTTTCGCTTCTGGATAGCCCTAGCTAAAGGAACACAAACACCAGAATAGCCCAACCTGTCTAAGTAGGTGATGATATTGGGGTTCCTGTTGTCCCTCATGGCCACGATTTCATTGACAGCCAGCTCCTCGGACATCTTGTCCTCAAGGGTCATTTTCTTGATGGCCACCTACAAGGACATTGAAGAGCCTTCACTTGACAAGTCGCTCCTTGCACGACATCACAAGGAACACGGAGCGAGTGCTCGTGCAATGACGCAGCCCGGCTCTGCCAAAGCGCCCTGTTCCGAGGCAGCAGAGCTCAGCAGAAGCACCACAGCCTGTGCCAAAAGCATTCTGCACGCTGAGCTTATGCTGTGCTTCAGAGGAGCAGCCCTTGCTGCAGAGATGGAGCGGCAGCCCAAAGCTCCAGCCACGGCTCCCAGCAGCGGGGAAAGCGCTGCAGAGCTGCAAATTCTGCTGGCGCTGTTGACACTTTACCTGTTGTCCTGTGCTGGCTTCCAGGCCTTTATAAACAGCTCAAAATCCCCTAGAAAGAAAATGGCAGCAGAACAATCCCTTTATTCCCTGGCCGTGAAAGCAAGCCTAGGCAGGACATCTCGCCAGGCTGCCCGCACTCTTTGCAAAACTCCTGGCTGCACCATCTCTTCAGCCAATAGCACTGCAGCCCACCAGCCCTCTGCCACATAGGCTGCTCAAGAGGAAACCGAGGTCCACCATGAAGGCCAAGGGCTGCTACAAATCTCCAAGGCACTCCCCCAAAGAGTTCCATTCCAAAGCCAGGTGGCACTCTTTCTTCTCTCTCTGTGTGTGTGTGCACATGCATGTGCGTGTGAAAAACTGGAGAAAAATGATTTTAAAAACATTGCCTTTGAGAATCTGAGAACCCTTGGCTGGCAAGGTGCTCTTTCGCGCCATAAAGACACAGGGGCAGCAGATCTTCCAGGTCCCGCTCCTTGCTGCAAGCAAGACATTGCCAGCATCAAGTTGTCTTGGATGAGGCCTTCGCACTGCTCTGACTGAGCAGTCCTGAGAGGTGGCAGGAGGTAAAGCCAGGGTCGGACCATGGTTGGAGCTTGCCTGATTCCATGCTTGATATTCCATCTGGATAAGGCCTGGCCTATGGTTTTCTAGAAGGAGCAGGTGTCACACTTACCCTCGTCCAAGTTCTTCAAAGGCCGCGTACTTCTTTGTCGGCTGGCACAGACTCACAATGCTCCCTGAAAGACAGAAGCCGTGCAAGGCGCTCACTTTCAAATGCACGTGCTGCTGCCCAGGTGATCCAAAATGCAGCCCCACTGTCGGGAGCTTGACAGCTCCCTGGGGCCCAGTCACCGGCTGGGTGCCAGCCTTGTGCTCAAGCAGAGGAAATCTCTGCTTTTGCCTTTGGCACACAAGGCAGCCCGGGCAAGGCCAAGGCAGGCCCAGCTGCCCTCAGAGGCACCAGGAGCACGGCCAGTGCTCTCTCGCTGCCTCAAAGCACAACTACAGCTTCTCTAGGGAGGCCCAACTGCCTCTGAGACACTCAAGCCAGCAGCAACTTGTGGCACAGCCCATGCAGAGACACGCAGACGGCACACTGCTCTAGCAGACAAGAACTACAGCAGACGTACTCAGCGTCTTCAGCCTCTGCTCCTCTCTCATCTCGGGCTGCTGGGCCGGGCTGCCGGACGAAGGGCTGGCGGCTGGGGCAGCGCTGGCTGCTGCAGAGCGTGCTGCTCCGGCGGCACGTGGAATTGCAGAGCGTGTGTCGAGCTGCGACAAGAAAGGATTGCCCGTCACCAAGGTGGCTGCCACAGATGCTGCCGAGAGCACAGGGCAAAAGCAAGGCCTTAGGCAGACGCTGTCAGCCACGGCCAGGCCTCTCCAGCTGGGGGGGGGGGGGTTTTGGATGTGCCCTTCTCAAAGGCAATGGGCAAACCCCAGAGGACTGCTTTGATACACTTTTGACACTTTCATGCTACATTTGATGGGCTTTTTTGCAAGACCACTGCAACAAGGTATTGACGGGCTTGCACAGATTCAGAAAGAGATCAGGCCAGGGCCCCAGAGCCTTGTTGCTTTCCTCCTGCTCTCTCCTCCCTGGCAATGAAATCCCCCGCGAGCTGGCATGCAAGTGTGTGACCAGAAGCTCTGAGCATTTGCCTTTTCTCATCCCTTCAACTGAGTTCCCCTCTGCACTTCAGGCTTTAGGCAGTGGCCCTTCCGAGGTGCCTTCCAGCCCTTCCCAGACCCAGGCAGCCTTTGCAGTGCAGAGCTGCGTAGGATTCTCCTCAGCAAACTCTGCTGCGAGCATGTGGAAGTGAAGCACAGCCTTTGTTGTGCCTGAAGCTAAGGAGTCCACGGAGAAGGGCAGGTCCCTTCCAGGGACCAGCGTCTCCCCAGTATCCTGCAAGGCTGGCAACTGCCTCTTTGGAGCGCTCTGTGCACCGAGCACAGGCCGCCTGCAGGGACTCTGGCCACCAAGGGGCTGACTTCTGCACCGGGAAATATTGCCTGCTGCCTCTTGTCTGATGCCAAGAGACATTGCTGGGCCCTGTCAGCATCCCTCTCCACAGAGCCGTGTCTAAATGGGAGAGTTCAGAAGCCATTTGCAGCTTTGTTCCCTGCCTTGGCTGAAGCAACCGTGCGTCATGGCAGGCACACAGCCCCAGCATCTTCAGCCACCAGCACCAAGGCTTGGGTGATGAGAAACTTGAAGCTTGGCCCTGCACCAAAGGCAGCGCCAAGCTCAGGTGCCACTTACCGGCTCTGCGCCTTCAGGCCGTGGAGATCCAACAGCTGGAGGCTTGCTGTCATTTTGCTCCTCTTCAGCCTCTTCCTCAACAAGAGAGGGAGCCAGAGGAGGTGCTGAGCCTGCTCTTGAGCCCTGCAGACACACAGCAGTGAGACAGACTGCCAACAGCCAATGCTTTAGGAGCCGCTTTCTGTCCAGCTCCGTAAGCACCAGGCCTAAGGGCAAAACACAGACTTTGCTACAAGTGGCCTTGTGAGCCATGAAAAGCCCGCTGAGCCGGCTGAATGAGGAGGTACTCCATACTGCTGTGCGTTTCATCTCCCACCCGGCCTATGATCAGCAGGACACCTTTGGGCTGCCACACTTGGCTTTCATCCCTTGAAAGGCTCTTCCTTGGGCAATTAGCAAAGAGCCAGTGCTCCCTTTACTCCTGCTGATGCCAACACCGAGCTGGGCTTGCTTTCAGCCTCCCCTGCTGCCACTCTACACTCTAGTGCAAGAGGCCAAGCTCACAGCTTGCTGCACAATTCTCCCACGTTGGCAGCAGCAACGTCCGAGGATCCTTTGCCACTCACCGAAGGACTGGCTTGTCTCCATCCGCGCGTCAGGTGACCTGCAGCGAGCAAGGGAAAAGGAAGCAGATGCCCTTAGAAAGGTGCCTGTGCTGGCGACTGCCACAGGACGAGTCTGTCCCAGCAGAGAGCATTGCCTTCTGCCAAACCCCACTCCAGGAGCAGCAGTTCTTTCCCACAGCAAGCAAGACAACAAGAAGAACACTCTCCAGGGCCCTGTCTATTTTTGGCCCTCTTTTGCCAGGATAGAACCAGAAACCCGGTCATGGAAATGCCATTGCTTCTTGAAGTCAGGGCTTCTCTTCTACCCAACAGCTCAAGGAGCTTTTTCCTCTTCCCTGCGTTTTAGAATGGTTTTCTGAATTGCATGCACTCATTCCTATCT
Organism: Eopsaltria australis; assembly: GCA_034509425.1. Lineage (NCBI taxonomy): Eukaryota > Metazoa > Chordata > Aves > Passeriformes > Petroicidae > Eopsaltria > Eopsaltria australis. The sequence goes on along the minus strand of JAVTVJ010010838.1, from coordinate 2,913 downwards.
AGTTGCTGACGATCATACGCCGCAAAAGCTTCCCCCAAGGGCCCCTTTGCTGCGCTGCCTCTCTGCTGAAGCAGCCCAGGAACAGCTGCTGGCTTCAGCAGCAAAGCCTGCAAAGTGCTTTGGAGTTTGTGCTTCATCAGCAAGGCAATCGCTACCTCGGCACACCGTAAAGGGGCAAGGCAGACAGCCAAGGCCTCTGAATGGCAGACTTTGGAGCAAAAGGTACTTTGCCCCCCTCCTGCAGAGAAGCACACAGTTTCTAGAATTACTTCTGAGCATCTCTCCCGCTCTACAATTTGCAGCTTGTCTTGCTTGAGGCAGCAGGCTGAGGAAATGACAGACTCCAGTGCCACGCACTCTCACGTGGAGAACGCAACTACTGCAGGTGACATTGCAAATACTCTGCGCCCGCCACCGACTACAGACACCCCTCGCCCTTTGTACCTGATTCTCTTGGCCGGAGCTTTACCAAAGTGGTGGCTTCTTAATGGCAATTTTCTTCCCAAATCAACTCAGTCCCGACTGGGGCCTAAAGAGCAGAACGAAGCAAAAGGCGGCCCCAGGAGAAACCTTCACTTACGTGTCAGGTGGGTCCAGAAGTAGCCAGAATAGGCCACCGAAAAAACTGTGCAAACCACGGCACAGACTTGCCCGATCAGTGTGGCGGTTCTGCAATGGGTTTACTACTGAAATACCAGAGGGAAAACCAAGGCTCCTCGGGGTACAGACCCGTCTGCTGAGGCTCATTGCTCACAAGGATCCTCCTGCAACTGGCCAGCCAGCCCGGCCTTAAAGGCTACTCTGGACAAGCAGTGCGGCACCGGCCCTGCGCTGCACTGGCACTGTGACGGCACTGGCGACTGGCACTGTGACCGCTCCTTGACCTCACAATAGCAATATAATAAGCCTTTATTTGCGCGTGGTTGGCCTTGTAAAACCTTCTCTACAGCTGACGCCGAAGAAAAGCCTGGCAAGCTCTCCTCCGTCAGAAAGCAGCAGAAACCCTCCTTACAGCCCAGAAGCCGCTGCTCAAGTCATCCAGGGCAAACTCAGAAAATGCACTGAGCCAGCAGGCTCCCAAGAAATCAAAGCAAACATGACTTTTGGTGCCCAAGGCTTGGACTCAAAGCAAGCATACTTCTTGCAGCTGGCACCTTTGCTGCTTCTGAAAACCCTAACTGCTTTGATGATACTGAGGGGACAAAAGAAGCAAAGGCAATAAATTTCCGGGAGTATTGCAGTGTGCAGTTGCTTCTTGAGCACGCAGGTGCTTGCTGACCTTTGCTCTGACTCAGTTTGGGGCCTGACCTCCCTCGCTGCTAGGGAGATGTTGGCTTCTCTCCTGACGCAAAGCTCCTCTCTTCCTGCTTGCTGTTGCTCTGACAAAATTCCCTCCGAGAAGCTGCAGAAGAGCAGAGCCGTGATCCTTGGGCTGCCCCACTTTTGTTGTGTTGGCGCTCCAGCAGCAGCCTGAGGCCCTGTGCTCTGCAGTGGCCTGCAGATGTGGAGCCCAAAGAAGGCCCCTTTCGAACAGTCCAAAGCCACAGTCTCACAGACCTTTGCCCAGGCTCCACGCTCCCTGAAAGATTCCTCACAGAGATTTGGATAGCTGCATGCCAATGAAAATGAGATGCAGTCATTCCCTTCTCTGTCCACATCTTGAGCTAGAGCTAGGAGCCAGCTTGAAAGGCGGGAAGAAATTACTGAGTGGTAGAGGCAAGAAAGTGCATGCTACTCCTCTGCAAATCAACTCTGCTCAGCCATGGAATAACGAGTGCAGCCTTAGCTTGCTTGCCTGGTGACTCAGCACTGACACGTCCTCCACTGGTGGACCACACAGTGTCTTGAAAGGACCTTTAGCCTGGGCTCTTCACGCTTCACATGCAGAGGGTGGCATTTCAAAACGGATGCAATTGCTGATAGGCCCAGCTCCACCTTGAAATTGGAGTGCTGAAAAAGTGCACTGCTTACCCAGGAGAGTTCCCTCCATTTCAAAGTGCCTCTTACTCCCGCTTCCTACAGAGCTCCCCATCAACCCAGTCAAGCTGCCAGGGCTTACAGAGGAAGAATGGGGAGCTTGGGTGTGGCAAGCCAGTGTGGAAGCCCTCCCGAGGGCCTTTGGGCAGAAACGCTTTGGTGGCCCAGGAGCACAAGAGGGGCGTTTGGGCCGTGCCTTCCAGCCTCCTTGCTCTTCCACAGCAAGGCACCGGCAGGAGAGGGGGACAAGCGGGGCCCGCTCCCTCCTCCTGCCCTGCTGTCAGGGGCAGCTGGCCCTGGGGGACACCAGGGCACAGGGGACAACATCTGCACGGGGCGGGCAGGGTGGGCTGGGACAGCTGGCAGGGGGTGCGTGGGCTGGGGCAGGGGCCCTCTGTGCGGGGGGAGAGCCTTGGGCCGCTGGGAAGCAGTGCAGAGCCCTGCAGGGCACAGCCCGTGCGCAGCGCACGGCTTCCAAGGCACTGTCCAGCTTAGGCACAGCATGGCAACAAAGGGAATCTGCCAGGGCTCTGGAGCTTTCACAGAGGTTTTATTGTCACTCCTGTGAAACCGGGCACACCAGAGCCATCTTCTGGCTGCTTCAGCATCTTCACCTTGGTCGTTCTGTTCTCCAGGTGGCCTCTTCAGGCTGACGGCTCGTAGCACACGCGTGGACCAGTTCTGCTGAGTGCCAGCTTTTTATTGATGATATTTATTCATTCTCATGACGACGACTCATCCGTTTCTACTTCAAGGACAATTCTGAACTTCCCTACGCTAACTATCCTCTACTCTTAGCTAAAAAGTGCTCCATGAATGAAGCTCTCTGGCGTCTATAGTCCTAACTCTCAAACAGCTAAAAACAGCTAAACTAAGAAAAATCTCAAAACACTAACTTTCCTAACTATGGCACAGCTTCTATAAAATGCAGGGGAT
>JAVTVJ010010837.1:0-333174 GCA_034509425.1 Eopsaltria australis | reverse complement strand
TGACTTCTGCACCGGGAAATATTGCCTGCTGCCTCTTGTCTGATGCCAAGAGACATTGCTGGGCCCTGTCAGCATCCCTCTCAACAGAGCTGTGTCTAAATGGAAGAGTTCAGAAGCCATTTGCAGCTTTGTTCCCTGCCTTGGCTGAAGCAACCGTGCGTCATGGCAGGCACACAGCCCCAGCATCTTCAGCCACCAGCACCAAGGCTTGGGTGATGAGAAACTTGAAGCTTGGCCCTGCACCAAAGGCAGCGCCAAGCTCAGGTGCCACTTACCGGCTCTGCGCCTTCAGGCCGTGGAGATCCAACAGCTGGAGGCTTGCTGTCATTTTGCTCCTCTTCAGCCTCTTCCTCAACAAGAGAGGGAGCCAGAGGAGGTGCTGAGCCTGCTCTTGAGCCCTGCAGACACACAGCAGTGAGACAGACTGCCAACAGCCCATGCTTTAGGAGCCGCTTTCTGTCCAGCTCCGTAAGCACCAGGCCTAAGGGCAAACCACAGACTTTGCTACAAGTGGCCTTGTGAGCCATGAAAAGCCCGCTGAGCCGGCTGAATGAGGAGGTCCTCCATACTGCTGTGCGTTTCATCTCCCACCCAGCCTACGATCAGCAAGACACCTTTGGGCTGCCACACTTGGCTTTCATCCCTTGAAAGGCTCTTCCTTGGGCAATTAGAAAAGAGCCAGTGCTCCCTTTACTCCTGCTGATGCCAACACCGAGCTGGGCTTGCTTTCAGCCTCCCCTGCTGCCACTCTACACTCTAGTGCAAGAGGCCAAGCTCACAGCTTGCTGCACAATTCTCCCACATTGGCGGCAGCAACGTCCGAGGATCCTTTGCCACTCACCAAAGGACTGGCTTGTCTCCATCCGCGCGTCAGGTGACCTGCAGCGAGCAAGGGAAAAGGAAGCAGATGCCCTTAGAAAGGTGCCTGTGCTGGCGACTGCCACAGGACGAGTCTGTCCCAGCAGAGAGCATTGCCCTCTGCCCAACCCCACTCCAGGAGCAGCAGTTCTTTCCCACAGCAAGCAAGACAACAAGAAGAACACTCTCCAGGGCCCTATCTATTTTTGGCCCTCTTTTGCCAGGACAGAACCAGAAACCCGGTCATGGAAATGCCATTGCTTCTTGAAGTCAGGGCTTCTCTTCTACCCAACAGCTCAAGGAGCTTTTTCCTCTTCCCTGCGTTTTAGAATGGTTTTCTGAATTGCATGCACTCATTCCTATCTAGTTGCTGAAGATCAGACGCCGCAAAAGCTTCCCCCAAGGGCCCCTTTGCTGCGCTGCCTCTCTGCTGAAGCAGCCCAGGAACAGCTGCTGGCTTCAGCAGCAAAGCCTGCAAAGTGCTTTGGAGTTTGTGCTTCATCAGAAAGGCAATCGCTACCTCGGCACACCGTAAAGGGGCAAGGCAGACAGCCAAGGCCTCTGAATGGCAGACTTTGGAGCAAAAGGTACTTTGCCCCCCTCCTGCAGAGAAGCACACAGTTTCTAGAATTACTTCTGAGCATCTCTCCCGCTCTACACTTTGCAGCTTGTCTTGCTTGAGGCAGCAGGCTGAGGAAATGACAGACTCCAGTGCCACGCACTCTCACGTGGAGAACGCAACTACTGCAGGTGACATTGCAAATACTCTGCGCCCGCCACCGACTACAGACACCCCTCGCCCTTTGTAGCTGATTCTCTTGGCCGGAGCTTTACCAAAGTGGTGGCTTCTTAATGGCAATTTTCTTCCCAAATCAACTCAGTCCCGACTGGGGCCTAAAGAGCAGAACGAAGCAAAAGGCGGCCCCAGGAGAAACCTTCACTTACGTGTCAGGTGGGTCAAGAAGTAGCCAGAATAGGCCACCGAAAAAACTGCAAACCACGGCACAGACTTGCCCGATCATTGTGGCGGTTCTGTGCGGGTTGGCACACTGAATGCCACCCGAGGGAAAAACCAAGGCTCCTCTCGGGGTGCAGGCCGTCTGCTGAGAACTCCTTGCTCACAAGCATCCTCCTGCAGCTGGCCAGCGAGCGAGCGCAAGAGCTGCTCTGGACAAGCAGGCCTTGCGCGCACCGGCACCACGCTGCACTGACAGCACTGTGACAGCACTGTGACAGCACTGTGACCGCTCCCTTGACCTCACAATAGCAGCTGCTCCGCCCGCCTGTGTTGCGTAGTTGTGCCCAGCAACCAAACCTTCTCTACAGCTGACGCCGAAGAAAAGCCTGGCAAGCTCTCCTCCGTCAGAAAGCAGCAGAAACCCTCCTTACAGCCCAGAAGCCGCTGCTCAAGGCATCCAGGGCAAACTCAGAAAATGCACTGAGCCAGCAGGCTCCCAAGAAATCAAAGCAAACATGACTTTTGGTGCCCAAGGCTTGGACTCAAAGCAAGCATACTTCTTGCAGCTGGCACCTTTGTTGCTTCTGAAAACCCTAACTGCTTTGATGATACTGAGGGGACAAAAGAAGCAAAGGCAATAAATTTCCGGGAGTATTGCAGTGTGCAGTTGCTTCTTGAGCACGCAGGTGCTTGCTGACCTTTGCTCTGACTCAGTTTGGGGCCTGACCTCCCTCGCTGCTAGGGAGATGTTGGCTTCTCTCCTGACGCAAAGCTCCTCTCTTCCTGCTTGCTGTTGCTCTGACAATATTCCCTCCGAGAAGCTGCAGAAGAGCAGAGCCGTGATCCTTGGGCTGCCCCACTTTTGTTGTGTTGGCGCTCCAGCAGCAGCCTGAGGCCCAGTGCTCTGCAGTGGCCTGCAGATGTGGAGCCCAAAGAAGGCCCCTTTCAAACAGTCCAAAGCCACAGTCTCACAGACCTTTGCCCAGGCTCCACGCTCCCTGAAAGATTCCTCACAGAGATTTGGATAGCTGCATGCCAATGAAACTGAGATGCAGTCATTCCCTTCTCTGTCCAAATCTTGAGCTAGAGCTAGGAGCCAGCTTGAAAGGCGGGAAGAAATTACTGAGTGGTAGAGGCAAGAAAGTGCATGCTACTCCTCTGCAAATCAACTCTGCTCAGCCAGGGAATAACGAGTGCAGCCTTAGCTTGCTTGCCTGGTGACTCAGCACTGACACGTCCTCCGCTGGTGGACAACACAGTGTCTTGAAAGGACCTTTAGCCTGGGCTCGTCACGCTTCACATGCAGAGGGTGGCATTTCAAAACGGATGCAATTGCTGAAAGGCCCAGCTCCACCTTGAAATTGGAGTGCTGAAAAAGTGCACTGCTTACCCAGGAGAGTTCCCTCCAGTTCAAAGTGCCTCTTACTCCCCATTTCCTACAGAGCTCCCATCAACCAGTCAGCTGTAGGGCTTACAGAAGGAAGAATGGGAGCTTAGTGTGGCAAGCCGAGTGTAGGCCCTCCGAGGCCTTTGGGCAGAGCGCTTTGGTGGCCCAGGAGCACCAGAGAGGGAAGCGTTTGGAAGCCGTGCCCTTCCAGCCCTCCTTTACTCTGCCACAGCAAGGCACCGGCAGGAGAGGGGGACAAGCGGGGCCCGCTCCCTCCTCCTGCCCTGCTGTCAGGGGCAGCTGGCGCTGGGGGACACCAGGGCACAGGGGACAACATCTGCACAGGGCGGGCAGGGTGGGCTGGGACAGCTGGCAGGGGCTGCGTGGGCTGGGGCAGGGCCCCTCTGTGCGGGGGGAGAGCCTTGGGCCGCTGGGAAGCAGTGCAGAGCCCTGCAGGGCACAGCCCGTGCGCAGCGCACGGCTTCCAAGGCACTGTCCAGCTTAGGCACAGCGTTGCAACAAAGGGAATCTGCCAGGGCTCTGGAGCTTTCACAGAGGTTTTATTGTCACTCCTGTGAAACCAAGGCCTGCACCAGAGCGTCTTCTGGCTGCTTCAGCATCTTCACCTTGGTCGTTCTGTTCTCCAGGTGGCCTCTTCAGGCTGACGGCTCGTAGCACACGCGTGGTCCAGTTCTGCTGAGTGCCAGCTTTTTATTGATGATATTTATTCATTCTCATGACGACGACTCATCCGTTTCTACGTCAAGGACAATTCTGAACTTCCCTACGCTAACTATCCTCTACTCTTAGCTAAAAAGTGCTCCATGAATGAAGCTCTCTGGCGTCTATAGTCCTAACTCTAAAACAGCTAAAAACAGCTAAACTAAGAAAAATCTCAAAAAACTAACTTTCCTAACTATGGCACAGCTTCTATAAAATGCAGGGGATGGCAGAACCTGTGCCTAAACATGATACATCCCCTTTTCACTCCTCTCAGCTGGTGACACACCAAGGCCTCCTCAGGTGCAAGCGTCTCCTCTCCAGTCTTCCTGCACTTGCTTGGCTGAGATGATCAGAGCAGCCAGGCTGGAGACGGGGTCACCTGAGGTCACCAATGGATGCTGCCAGGAGGAAAAAGGAAAAGAAAGGAACCCTTACTTTCCAAGATCACGTCCTCACGGGCTCAAGCACCATTCCTCTGGCTACAATAGAGATGCACAAAGAGTACCAAGGCAGCCCTCTGCCCCTCTGCCCTCCTGTCCCACACAGGTCTCAGCCAGGCCCACGTGGCCCACAGTCCTCTTCAGCCCTTCAAGCAGCAGTTCTCCGCTCACAGGCCTCTTTGCCACTTTGCTTTTCCTTACCTGCAGGAGTTCCTGGGCAGACCAGCGCCTGTCCTCGCCTGCCTGCAGGCAGCAGCGCAGGAAGTCGCGCAGGAGAGCCGAGTGGTGCCTGGGGTTTTGCAGTTTTGGGGGCCCGTTCCTTTTGATCAGTTCAAAAACCTAGCAAAAATGCAAGAGGACTCTCTAGCTGCTCCTTTCCTAGCCACAACAGCTCTCTGCACACAGAGCCGCCTTTGGAAGCTGCACCTTACCCTGAGACGGGCTTCCCTCTGGTAAGGAGCTTCCCCTTCCACCCTTTCGAACCCCATGATCCCCAGTGACCAGATGTCCACTTTGGGGCCGTAGGCTTCTCCTCTCACCACTTCTGGTGCCATCCAGCTGGGAGTGCCCACGCTGGAGCTGCACTTGCTGCGCTCAGGGCTGAGCCGAGCACACAGGCCAAAGTCACCTGCGGAGAAGAACAAAGCCTGTCAAAGGCAGCTACCACTGGCAAAGCGGGCAAAGCAATTGCCCGCTCCGAGCCTGACGGGGCCTGGCTGAATCCAGCGGGAAAAGCAGCAGTGCTCTGCTTCCGTGGGGCTGCAGCCACGCAAACGAGGCATTGGCCACTTCAAAAACGCCCTGACGATTCACGCACTGGCCAAGCAGTGCTTCTGGGCAACTGGCAGTCACCCAGGAGCGGCCCCACGGGGCATCCTGGCAACGCTGCGCCTGACCAGGGCTACCCACCCAATTTGACTGATCCGTCCATGCCCACAAGAACGTTGGCGCTTTTGACGTCTCTGTGGACGACTTGGCGGGAATGAAGGAAATGCAGTCCTTGCAGGCACTGAGAGAGAAAGGAGGCAAGGAAGCTTAAAGGTCAGCACCTGACTTCACCCCACAAGAAAGGAAAGGCACCACTTGCCAAGGACCATCCTGGGCAGGCCAGGCCAAGCACAAGCGGCATCCCTCACCTCCCGACACACAGCGCCTATCTGTCCTTCCTCCAGGTACACTGCCCTCAGGACATCCAACAACGTGCCGCCGTCCATGAACTCCATCACCAGCCAGACTTCTGCATCCACCAGGTAGCTGAAAGGAGGAAACCACAGCTTGCAGAGAGGAATGGCCACAGCCCAGGCACCCAAAGGGGCTGACGTGGCTATTTGCAACTGCCCTCCAAGCTCCGTATGCCACAAGAGACTATTGCAGAGCAAGTGCAGCCTCCTCCCCTGCACTGGACACAAGCAGAGAAATCATCAACAGCTCCATTTTCTGCCAGTGACCTAAGGCCTTTTTCGCTTCTGGCTAGCCCTAGCTAAAGGAACACAAACACCAGAATAGCCCAACCTGTCTAAGTAGGTGATGATATTGGGGTTCCTGTTGTCCCTCATGGCCACGATTTCATTGACAGCCAGCTCCTCGGACATCTTCTCCTCAAGGGTCATTTTCTTGATGGCCACCTACAAGGACATTGAAGAGCCTTCACTTGACAAGTCGCTCCTTGCACGACATCACAAGGAACACGGAGCGAGTGCTCGTGCAATGACGCAGCCCGGCTCTGCCAAAGCGCCCTGTTCCGAGGCAGCAGAGCTCAGCAGAAGCACCAAAGCCTGTGCCAAAAGCATTCTGCACGCTGAGCTTATGCTGTGCTTCAGAGGAGCAGCCCTTGCTGCAGAGATGGAGCGGCAGCCCAAAGCTCCAGCCACGGCTCCCAGCAGCGGGGAAAGCGCTGCAGAGCTGCAAATTCTGCTGGCGCTGTTGACACTTTACCTGTTGTCCTGTGCTGGCTTCCAGGCCTTTATAAACAGCTCCAAATCCCCTAGAAAGAAAATGGCAGCAGAACAATCCCTTTATTCCCTGGCCGTGAAAGCAAGCCTAGGCAGGACATCTCGCCAGGCTGCCCGCACTCTTTGCAAAACTCCTGGCTGCACCATCTCTTCAGCCAATAGCACTGCAGCCCACCAGCCCTCTGCCACATAGGCTGCTCAAGAGGAAACCGAGGTCCACCATGAAGGCCAAGGGCTGCTACAAATCTCCAAGGCACTCCCCCAAAGAGTTCCATTCCAAGCCAGGTGGCACTCTTTCTTCTCTCTGTGTGTGTGTGTGCACATGCATGTGCGTGTGAAAAACTGGAGAAAAATGATTTTAAAAACATTGCCTTTGAGAATCTGAGAACCCTTGGCTGGCAAGGTGCTCTTTCGCGCCATAAAGACGCAGGGGCAGCAGATCTTCCAGGTCCCGCTCCTTGCTGCAAGCAAGACATTGCCAGCATCAAGTTGTCTTGGATGAGGCCTTCGCACTGCTCTGACTGAGCAGTCCTGAGAGGTGGCAGGAGGTAAAGCCAGGGTCGGACCATGGTTGGAGCTTGCCTGATTCCATGCTTGATATTCCATCTGGATAAGGCCTGGCCTATGGTTTTCTAGAAGGAGCAGGTGTCACACTTACCCTCGTCCAAGTTCTTCAAAGGCCGCGTACTTCTTTGTCGGCTGGCCCAGACTCACAATGCTCCCTGAAAGACAGAAGCCGTGCAAGGCGCTCACTTTCAAATGCACGTGCTGCTGCCCAGGTGATCCAAAATGCAGCCCCACTGTCGGGAGCTTGACAGCTCCCTGGGGCCCAGTCACCGGCTGGGTGCCAGCCTTGTGCTCAAGCAGAGGCAATCTCTGCTTTTGCCTTTGGCACACAAGGCAGCCCGGGCAAGGCCAAGGCAGGCCCAGCTGCCCTCAGAGGCACCAGGAGCACGGCCAGTGCTCTCTCGCTGCCTCAAAGCACAACTACAGCTTCTCTAGGGAGGCCCAAATGCCTCTGAGACACTCAAGCCAGCAGCAACGTGTGGCACAGCCCATGCAGAGACACGCAGACGGCACACTGCTCTAGCAGACAAGAACTACAGCAGACGTACTCAGCGTCTTCAGCCTCTGCTCCTCTCTCATCTCGGGCTGCTGGGCCGGGCTGCCGGACGAAGGGCTGGCGGCTGGGGCAGCGCTGGCTGCTGCAGAGCGTGCTGCTCCGGCGGCACGTTGAATTGCAGAGCGTGTGTCGAGCTGCGACAAGAAAGGATTGCCCGTCACCAAGGTGGCTGCCACAGATGCTGCCGAGAGCACAGGGCAAAAGCAAGGCCTTAGGCAGACGCTGTCAGCCACGGCCAGGCCTCTCCAGCTGGGGGGGGGGGGTTTTGGATGTGCCCTTCTCAAAGGCAATGGGCAAACCCCAGAGGACTGCTTTGATACACTTTTGACACTTTCATGCTACATTTGATGGGCTTTTTTGCAAGACCACTGCAACAAGGTATTGACGGGCTTGCAAAGATTCAGAAAGAGATCAGGCCAGGGCCCCAGAGCCTTGTTGCTTTCCTCCTGCTCTCTCCTCCCTGGCAATGAAATCCCCCGCGAGCTGGCATGCAAGTGTGTGACCAGAAGCTCTGAGCATTTGCCTTTTCTCATCCCTTCAACTGATTTCCCCTCTGCACTTCAGGCTTTAGGGAGTGGCCCTTCCGAGGTGCCTTCCAGCCCTTCCCAGACCCAGGCAGCCTTTGCAGTGCAGAGCTGCGTAGGATTCTCCTCAGCAAACTCTGCTGCGAGCATGTGGAAGTGAAGCACAGCCTTTGTTGTGCCTGAAGCTAAGGAGTCCACGGAGAAGGGCAGGTCCCTTCCAGGGGCCAGCGTCTCCCCAGTATCCTGCAAGGCTGGCAACTGCCTCTTTGGAGCGCTCCGTGCACCGAGCACAGGCCGCCTGCAGGGACTCTGGCCACCAAGGGGCTGACTTCTGCACCGGGAAATATTGCCTGCTGCCTCTTGTCTGATGCCAAGAGACATTGCTGGGCCCTGTCAGCATCCCTCTCAACAGAGCCGTGTCTAAATGGGAGAGTTCAGAAGCCATTTGCAGCTTTGTTCCCTGCCTTGGCTGAAGCAACCGTGCGTCATGGCAGGCACACAGCCCCAGCATCTTCAGCCACCAGCACCAAGGCTTGGGTGATGAGAAACTTGAAGCTTGGCCCTGCACCAAAGGCAGCGCCAAGCTCAGGTGCCACTTACCGGCTCTGCGCCTTCAGGCCGTGGAGATCCAACAGCTGGAGGCTTGCTGTCATTTTGCTCCTCTTCAGCCTCTTCCTCAACAAGAGAGGGAGCCAGAGGAGGTGCTGAGCCTGCTCTTGAGCCCTGCAGACACACAGCAGTGAGACAGACTGCCAACAGCCAATGCTTTAGGAGCCGCTTTCTGTCCAGCTCCGTAAGCACCAGGCCTAAGGGCAAACCATAGACTTTGGTACAAGTGGCGTTCTGAGCCATGAGAAGCCTGCTTAGCCCGCTTAGTGATCAAGGGCCTCAGGAGCCCGAGCATCAGAAATACCCACGTCAATCCTGAATTTTGAGAAGGATATGTTCTCATCCTTCCCACAACAAAGCTAGGCCCTCAGAGTTAGCCATCAATGACAGGGAAAGCATATGGCCATGTTTCTAGTAGGATGTTTCTCAGGTCAGCAAAATAAAGATCTCAGCAGTGCAGCAATTAACCTCGGTGACCCTCACAGAAGCCTGCCATTTAATAACTATTTTACTTACAAAATCAAAACTGCCTTACATTGAGTGTTAAGAAAGGATTGTGGTGGATTGAGCTTGGCAGGCCACCAGCAGTCCACCAAGACAACCTCTGACTCCCCCTCTTAAGCAGAACATTGGGGGCAAAAATAAGAAAATCATGGATCACTACAAGGGCAGTTTATTGAGAAAAAGCAAAGGATGTTCAAGGAAACAAAGCAAAACAGCAAGGTATATTCTCTCTTTCCACTCAACTGTTGATATCCAACCTGGAAAGCAGGGCACCAATGTAGCAGTTGCCTTGGTGGGATTTCAACAGACAGAATGGATGCAGTGCCGACCCAGCTTGGTAGCTGCCTAAATACTGACGTGTTATTCACAGCATTCTTGATGCAAATATAAATGACAGTACTATAAGGTTTGTTAAAGGGAAAGTTAACTCCATCTCAGCAAGATTCTACGAAGTTTTAAAACTTAGGGCTCCTATGAGTAGACAGTTTTTCAGATAAAGTTCACATCCTGATCTGCTCATAGAAAAACACTTCCTTTTTTTTTCCAATTTAGTCTTCTTTACCAAAAACATGTGCAAGCCAGCGGTATGATAAATATTTTTATCACAATATAATTTAAAGCAGCCTTAATAGCAACATCGCAGCAACTATAGCCAGCTGTCCCCTGATATCTTTTTAATAGCTAATGAAATTTCTCACCAACATGAATTTTATGACAGCATTACCTATCTCGCTTGCTTTTCCAATTAATTTCATATACTTATTCTCACACCAGGGACATTACTCATGAACTAGAGTGAGGTTTTAGGCATTTTTCTTTCTTCTTCTTTTTTGTTGTATCATTGCTACCTGTCTATGCAAAAAGTTGAAAATTTCCAAGTTTTCATCTGTAATTTTCTGCTTTTCTTTCCACACTGGCAAATCTCAGCCATGTTTTAATGTAATTTTATTATTTTTAAAATGTAATTAATTGTTGTGTAATATCAAAGATGTGTTTTCCTTTGTGTATGTGTATACCACTCATTCTTTGCCCATCCTCATTTTAAGCAACATTCAGCTCTCAGTTTGGTGAATCAGTAATCTTTCTGTGTTGTTATAATTATTACTATTGCATATAGTAATCTCTTGTTAGGTAGAATACAGAAACCTTTAGCATTTTAATAATGATTTCCTATTGGTATGGGAAATATACAACGTTTTTCTTTAAGATGAACTTTCCTGTAACAATAAAGCTCTCTTAAATTGGTAAAGAAATAATAATTTTCTAATCAATCAATTTTCTAATTAGCAGGATACTTTAAATGAGACACTTGACATTGCTGCCACTCACTTGAATGCACACATATTTTATATCCTTTGATGCTAAAACTATCAACACAGTTAAGTATAAGTTTCTAACACAGCAACTCGATTGCAGTCATTCTATCTGATTAGAGATATGAACAGATATCTGGTACACAAGATATAAAATCAACTTTTTAAATTGTCAGTTATGACACATTTATTCTCAATGACAAGAACCCCTGATGCCTCTTGTTATCTTGGTAAAACTCCAAGCATTAGACAGAAACAAGAAAATAAGATGTTTTGGTAAAATTCCTTACCACATTAGCTTGGCAAGTTTGCAGCAACCTAAGTACATACACCACAGAAGTTTACACCTGTGTGTATGCATACGTATACTTCTGTGTACATATACACACACACACACCTGCATGAACCATTGATTTAACTCCTTCTTTATTATTAGTGTGAAGTCATTTCCTCCCTTCACCTCTGAGAATGCCATTTCTCATATGTATATAATGAATTCCAATATTCTACAAAACTAAACTCATATTATGGCTCAAGCTGTGCCATAAATTTTTCCTATATTTGATGCTTTATTCTTTTTGCTGACAGAAATAGTTGTGATAAAATCTGGTTTATTTTTTACTTCCACTATGCCCTTAAATAATTTTTTAAATATGTCTCATAATGTGTGTGTTTAATGGTGTTTACTATAACCAATGCAGACTTCTCAGATACCTAAAGATACCTTAATGTTCTTACTGTGCAGAGAAAAACACACCAGTATTTTTGTGAGTGTACTTAGCCAAGACCTTTTTCCTCATCACATACTAACCACTGACACTTATCATCTTACTAGTATGACTGAAATAAAGGAATAGACAACAAAACAACTTTCAAATACTATGACCCGTATTTACTTGTTGGCATCAATACCTACACTTAATTAAAAGGACCAAAAGCATTGAAAATGAAATTATCATTTCTCCAAAGCATATGCTTTGCATATATTTTAATAATGAAAGGCAAACAAAGGCTTTAGGTAGATTTTGGTCTGACAATTCAAAGACTCGTCAATTCAAAATGATATCTGAAAGAGATAGGAACAGTTCCATTCTTCAATGACTTTCAATACAGCAAGTCAGTAGCAGCAGCACTAGTAAGAATTATAATCAATGTAAGAATCAATTTAGGAGAACCTTATAACACTGATGGAAAGAGAATGCCAGTTTTAGTCTTACCACAGTCCATTATGGTAAGGGGAGCACTGAACCAAATCAGGAAGGTCTCTTCTTCTGTGCCTTCTGAAATGAAAAAAGAAAAAAGAAAAAAGAAAAAAGAAAAAAGAAAAAAGAAATACAAAAAAGAAACAGCACAAAGGCCCCAAACACACAAACAAACACAAAAAAGCAAAACAAACCCCTGACCCCTAAATAAACCTAATACCCCCACAAAAAAAGAAAAAAACCCAAAACCAAAACCTTAAGAAAATAAACTCCAGTCTGTTTTATTTCAAAGTATTAAATCATTAAAAATTATGAATTTTCTTAGCAAGTGCAACAAGTGCTGAAAAAGTGTGATTTTCACAGGAAGAATTACGTCAGAGAGCAGCTGAGGGAGGTTTGGGATAGGTGCTAGCAGTATCATAACATTTTTAAAAACAGGCTGCTGAATATCAGTAGTGTTGCAGTAGTGTAGGGCTGAAACTAACACTTCAGCTCCGTTACTTTCTTGTAATAATTTCTTGTAATTGCTACTTGCAAGTAATAACTTACTGGTATTAAATCTAAAGCCTGACAAAATCAGCAGTTAATCAAATGGTTAAGATAAATGTTGCTTGCATTTACTCTGGATCTAGAATTAACAGATCCTTCATTTTAATATATTGCTTCAAAGTTTCAGCTACTAAAATATGTTTCAATTACTACAGTATCATTCTTATAACAAAGTCTATGCACCCTAAAATCCTGATTCCCAGTATGATTTGTCTTTCACAATCCAATCACTGGCCAGGTTAAATAAATAAACAACAAATAAAATAAACAAATAATAATGGAACTAAGAGGTAAAAAAAGGAGGTTTCTTGACAAGATAAATGTGGCACAGAGATTACTTCCCTCCATTTCAACTGTTGAAATACAAGCTCATGCAATGTATTTTAGACAGCACACTGGCCCCATTATGGTCAACTGATATCTCAACATAGAGGCAGTAAGACAAGCAGAAAATAATAGAAAACTATAAAATAGACTGGTGACCTTATTCTGACAAAAAATTAATTAAAAATAAATGAATACAATAAAATATTACATTTCCTTCCAAACATAATTTTGGAATTATTGTGAAATTCATGGTGCCTATGCCAATAGCTGACACTGTTTGTTCTGATAAACACAAATTAGCCATAGACATCTTCTCCATAATAAGCAGAATTACATCCTTTTATGAAAGCATTGCTGCCTTTTTCATTTATTTCTACTTTTATACGTACGTGAGATATGAACAATAGTTAGATTACTCACTGCTGAAGCAGTCAATATTTCCACGAGGACAGAGTATATCCTATGTTTAATGCATATTAATTTCCTTCCTGCAATATTCCTTATTGGTAACTTAAACAGCAAATCTCAGTTTAATCTTCAAGCTGCTGAAGGTTTTCTTTTTAGACTTTTCTCTCCACTTCTTCATAAATGCAAATGCTTAAGGCACCAACGCAAAGCATCATTTTATAGCTAGAGTGAAAGGTAGACCCTTCTGCTATTTATTCAACAGCAGAGCCGAACTGAAAAATAAGGGACAGTGGTTTTGAACCTAATAGTGAGTGTTGTTTTATTTGAAACAATACCATGGGTTACTAAACCATACACTTGATGTTTTCATTGATTGAGAGTTTGAGTCAGTTCTTCTCTTGAAAATTGCTCTCTGAAAAAAACACTCTTCATAATTTTCAGTTAAGTAAAAGACACAAAATCCCCCAAAACTAAAATCCCCACAAGACCAACGGAAACTCTCTCCAAACTCCAGATAAGACCTTTCCATTTCCCACGATAAGCAGCATGTAATTTTTCAAGGATTCTCATTTGAACCTCATCTGTGATGTAAGTTGGTACACTAAAGAACCCTCTAGTGATTCAGCCAGTGTTGCTCCTTCACCACCTTCATATATCAGACATATTTATTGCTATTTATACAGAAGAAAGGGGCGTGTGTTTGAGGGGGCATGTTCTTCAGCTAACAGCTAAAGTGGCTGAAAAGAAACCTTATAACAAACCCAACCAAGTAAACCTTATAATAAAATAAATAAAGTTTTACTTTAAACCATTTTACTTTAAATTGGTAGACCTAGAGTTTTAGGACAAAAGAATTTGATTCATGGAATAGTTGATTTATTTTTCACAAAGAAGAAATGACAGGTGTTTTTTAATATTTTGCAAGCAGCACAGTGCTCTTTGAATTTGTGATTTTGAGATTGAACTTTATATTGACTATATTAAAGGAATAATAGAGGAAGTGTATGTGACTTAATACTGAAAGCTTCACAGTGTAGTAGCCATAGATAATAGAATTATAAGATCATAAAAATGCTCCTTGTTCCTTTTGGATGTCACCTAGCCCAAACTTCCACCTGAAGACTAAGAGCCAACGATAGATCAAATAAGCTGTGGTTTTGCCAAGATGAATATTTATAACTTTCAATAATGATCCTGCTCTGCCCTATCCCTGTTAGGATGTTGTCCATAAATGCCCACTTCATTTGGGTGCTAACCAGTCAAATAATAACTTGTTAATAATGACCCTTTGAATATAGTAGCCAGTTATGTTCCAGCCTAACAACAGTCCCTTCCTCCGGCCTTTATTCTCTCCAGAGAGAGGTGCCAAAAGCCTGACTAAGATTATGGTATCTACTGTCCTCTTGCCTATGTAAGCAGTCTCACAACACAACCAGGCTGGTCAAACACAGTCCTTTGTAAAGTCTCGGTGACTGTTCATGATTACATTCTTGCCTTTTGTATGACTGAAAAAAAACTACAAGGCAGTGTACACTGCAATCCCCCTGTGGTCTGAGAAGCTCACGGCTCCCAGGTGATTGATTCCTGCTTTGGTTGCTTGTCATTGCCTCAAGTAAGTGTATTTAAAGTTATTTTTTTAAAGAGAAGGTTCAGGACAATGGCATTTTTAAAGCTGATTACAGAGGACATTAAACAGACAGTGTATAAGGGAAAGGAAGATTATTTACAGACAGAAAAAAGCCTAAAATTTCTAGTACACAGAGACTGATCACTCATAAAATATCTTTAAGGGTTTTTTTCTATATAAATTAAAAACACTGAAATATGTCAACTGAGAAAAAATGCTTGTGAGTGTCAGTACTGCTTCCTATATTAGCCTTAATTACTCACCAGGAAACAAGACTTTGAAAATAAATCTCTGACCACCTTACAGCAATTTTTTCTGAAGCTCTGCTACGCAAAGTGGCTGAGTTATTGGTTGCATGTTATTCCATAGAGGAGGAAAAAAGTATTGGGACATTCACATACAAGAGCCAGAGGGTTTTTATTCCTTCTGATAAGGCACAGCTGGCTCAACTATGCAGTTATGAGAAACAGTGGTCATGCCTTTGTAAGGGTCATAAACCAACCCCTGAAGTGCCCCCAGACTAATTTCGGTGGCCTCTGGTTCTTGCAATTACCAGTCTCGTTACTGGATTCACAGCAATACTTTTCCTCCCCACTATCTACTCTTGTGTTTTTCTCTTCTCTTCTTTTACTTATGTATTTCCTTAAGGGATATTGTTATACTTTTATATTGATTTATTTTTACAGATAATAACAAAAATGGCTCAATACCCCCTTTCCACTGCAATCAAATTGTTCTAAAATAAACCTGCCATATATATACATACATATGTTCATGTATACACACAGACACACACACACACACACACACAGACTGATCAGTGTCATTTCACTGTAATCTGCCCAAAGGCATCTACTTACAAGAACCTCAGTTACACCACCTCAGGGGTGGGTTGTAACACTCAGGGAAATGGTTGAATCGCTGGAGGTATTTGGAAGGCATGTAGAGGTGGCACTTGGGGACATAATTTAGTGGTGGACTTGACAGTGTAAATTTAGTGAAGTGAATTATTTTATTAAGTACTTTTCCAACCTAAATGATTTTGTGACTCTGTGAAAGGAGCTCTTAATAACTGACAAATTTCAACACCAACTGATGTTTTTTAACATACATTATGGTCAGAGTGGACTGGAAGCTGCCTTGCTTTAAGAGGTCCTAGTGGACACAGCCTGCACGTGAGCCAGCCTTGAGCTGCTGCAGCAGCAAAGACAAATCTGTCTTGGGGAGCACCTGCAGGACCACTAGTGGCAGAGATGGAGACATGATCTTACCATTCAGTGCCCATCAGGCCAGGCCCAGGGTACTGATCCAAGTTCTGATCCCTGCAGTTCAAAGGTTGTGGGTTGTCTGGAAAGGATCCAAAAGAGGGTCATGGAAATGGTCAAAGGACACAGAACCTATCCTGTGTGGAAAGACTGAAG
Source organism: Eopsaltria australis (assembly GCA_034509425.1). NCBI lineage: Eukaryota > Metazoa > Chordata > Aves > Passeriformes > Petroicidae > Eopsaltria > Eopsaltria australis. The sequence continues at coordinate 317,249 of JAVTVJ010010837.1, read as the reverse complement.
CAGTTATGTCTCCACTGCCTGGAGAAGACAGGGCTGCAGGGGACCTAATTGCAGTAGTCCACTACTTAAATGTACTTCGAAAGTACTTCAAAGAGGATGGAGGCTCCGTCTTTACAGGTGCAACATCGAGAGGACAAGGGGAAACGGATGTAAGTTGGAATGGGAGAGGTTTCATACTGACAGAAAAAAGTGTTTTCTTTTTGGTGTGAAAGCATTTGTTTACTACAACAGCCTCCTCTGGGATCTGGTAAAGTCCCTATTCCTGAAGATTTTCAAGAAGCAATTAAAGAGGGTGGTAGGTATTTTCATACAGTTTCCCTTTCTCACAGAAGCCTGGGCTGGAACATCTTTTGAGGTCCTCTCCCACCTGGGATATTCTGTGATTCTGTGAACAAATATAAGACAATACTTCTTAGACTTCCAGACATGAATTCAGTACCATATCCCCTTTTTATTGTTTTTTAATTCAAAAGCAGTTAAAACCATACGTTTCACAAGCAAAACTATTAGGTAATTGTTCTGTGCTTACAAAGCAATTAGTATAGTGAGAATTAAACCCGTAATGTGTTAAGCAACCCAAGACACAAGACTGTTGAAAGAAATAAAATGTAATTTCTAACCTTGTAAATATTCTTTATAAATAAATGGTTTCGTATTCTGCAAGTTATATCATAAAAATCCTTTACTGTTCGATGATGTGTGCAAATAAACAATTCTATCAAAATAGTCCATGGTTGCCATTTTAAAATATATTAATTAAAAGATAATTATAAGCAGCATAAGTGAAAATTCTCCATTGTTTTGAAGAACTAAAAGTGAGTTCCAGACTTTACTGAATTCCAACTTCCTGATCACCAGGACTGCTTCAGTGTTGTGCTTAATTTTAAACATAACAGTGAACAGCTCAGGCTTGGCATGGATATAGCAAGTTTCCCTGTTTCCTGTGAACAAATGATAAAGTTAGGCATCGGGTCAGTGCAAAGAGATCCATCCTGAGGTGAGAGCAAAGTTGCAAGGAGCACATCACCATCCGTATTATTTTTCTTTTGTGTGTGTGTGTTTGTGCAGTTCTGGTCTTCAACTTTTGATTAGATGTAGGAAATATCTGATAAGGACAGCGTCCATTGTAAAATAACTAGTCCAGCCTCTTTGAAGCCAATAATTGTATCTAAAATTTGACTCAATTCCACCTTTATCTGTCACCTACTAAAACTAATTAAAAATCGAGTGCTCATGTCTAAAAAGAAAAATGTTATTTATCCTCATCATCTCATCTTCATTATCTTACATCCTTTGTTAAGGAAAAATAATTGAATGCATGTAAAAAGACAGTGAATTTCTCCATAAACCATTCATCATATGCTTATGTAGTATATCTTGGTATTTGAATGTAGTGGTTTCAGTTCGCCTATTCAGGTTTGTGGCTAAATGCAAGCACACTTACCTAAATTTACTTGATTGCTTGTTGTGAGATGAGGATTAGGAGTAGGTAAAGCAGGCTCAAACTTTATAAAGTACAAAGAAGTTTTATTAATATATCTAAGACAAAGGGAAAAGAAAAAAAAAACCCAAGAAAAATCAGAACAAACTCCTCAGACCACCCCTCCTTCCCCACCTATTTCATTCTCCCTGACAACATACAAAAGACAACACTTCGACCTCCAGTCAGTTTATTACCTCAGAAACAGCTCTTGTTCCAGTTCATTTAGGGAGAGAAGTTTCTTTTGCTTACACCATGGATCTTCTGTAAGAAAAATACAGTTTTTATGGGTCTTCTGCCTCACCATTAACCGCTGCCCGGAGCAAAGTCCAGCTTAATGGTGGATCCCTCCCACCCCAGTAGCCTTCCCACAGCCACTATGGTGGGTTATGAACAGTCCACAGGGTACCTGTTTTAAGGATGCCCAGTTCAATTGCAGCAACAAAGAAAATCCCTTCTTCTGTGCTTAGCAACACAGGTTCTCCTGACAACTCAGGTTCTCTAGCATCCTCCCCGGGACCAGGGCTCTGGGTCACAGCCTCTCCTCTCTCTTGGTTCAAGTTTCTCATCAGGCTGTACTTTTCCAACACTTACTTGTCTGTACTTAGGTATTTCAGTTCATTGGCTGCAATAAGAACCTCACATCCCCCTTTGGACTACATCTTCGTATATTACAGAGTATTTATTAGCTCAGTCCCCAACCATGGCTCTCCAAAAGAGTTTTCAGCTTCACTCTTAAAGCACTTCTCATGCACCTCCTTGTAAGTATCAGTTCTGCTTTCCTCACTGACTGTAAAGTCTCTGCGCTGCACTATGTCGATGTCCTCACTCGTTCCTCTCTCTGCGAGGAAAGATGGGTGTCTGTGAGTTTAGTCCAGGCATGGAGAGAGTTAATCTCTGTCTCTCTCTCTCTCCGGCAGTGTGAGGATCACGTGCTCTTTGCCGGGCTGTTTGAACAGGTCCGAGCTGGATGGAGTCCGGCCCGGTCCATGCCTGGCCCGGAGCAAGGACCTGGCTCTCCCTCTCATGTAGCTGGCACACTGGCTGAGCTGTATCTGCTGAAGATTCCAGCCGTTCCTCCCCCATGCCCGGCTGCAGCGGCATGGCCGCTCCAAACTTCCCTTCCCCCCCCCCACCTTTGGAAGGAGGGGAGGGGGGTGGGAAACTAGAGCCTTACCAGCGAGAGAAGCAGGAGCTGCTCGTCTCTACACAGCAGCAGCAAGTCCAAAGAAGAAGAGCTTCAGAGAGTCTCTGCTTATATATAGTCTTTTCCTCAAAGGCAGATCAACTTTTTAATTAGTTTACCTACATATAAATCCTTAAAACTACCTGATTATTGGATCTCTCTCCCAGGAAGGAAGTTATATTCCTTCCTGCAGCATAAATCACTTCCTAGATTTTGACCCCTCTGGCCTAACCCAGGACACTGACCTATTTTGTGAGCCATGCCTTGTCACTTAACAGCCTGAGCTGTTGTTGGAAAAAGAAGGAACTCAAAAATTGATTAGAGACTTATCATTTGCTTTAGTAAGAATGCAATAACATTTGTGTGAAGTTTCAATATTCTTACTAGTAACATGGGCAGTGTTTAACTCCTATATAATTTCTTCTGCTGCACTGCTGACCTTCTTCTTACTCTTGCATCATGTGAGTTCATCGGGAGTTTAAACCTACCGGGGATAATTTTCTGTGAATTTTACATAGTTTTATTTTTGTTCAATTATCAGTGTCATATTTTTCCTCTCATTTTGTCTACACATTCATAGGCTCCCATTTTCTCTCTCAAGTTTCTATGACTATTTTCATCCATGTCACACTAACACTCTTTCTGTGTTTTCCTTTGATGATTGCAAGAACCAGGAAAGGATTTCCCTCCTCCTGGAAAAATTTTATCCACTTCATGAATGAGTAAAAGGATTTCCTCCATAGTCACAATAGTAGAAATAGATAATTTTCCTTCCTTGTCGTTTACTGACAGGATATATGCAAATGTATAATATGGAGAACTCATTCCTGATGTTAAAAATACTGTGTTCCTCAGAGTGGTAATGATGTGGGTGTTTATAAGGATAATGATTAATGGGAAGCATACGACTTCTAAAATAGAATGTGGCAGAATTCTCAAATATCTTCTACATGAAGCTACTTCACAATTATTATAAAGTAATTCACTTTGAAAAAGATTGCAGAGAAAAATTGCTTATTCTAGTTAGAAATAATTTTTGAGGAGTGCAATAATGGGTAGTTTCACTGAATAATAATAGTTCTTGCTTTCCACAATTTTTTATGAGAAGACAAAAATAGCTATCTCAAACTAACTCTGGTTCAATTTTATGACTTTATTAACATCACTGCTATAAAGTGTTATTTTATGTACCATTATATATGTACAATATATAACTATATTTGTACCCCTAATGAAATTATTTTAGTTACTTAAACGAATAGGTAATTCACACTGATTAATATCAGAATTAGTTTCAGATATTTATTAAGAAATTTATTATACACTGACCTAGAAAATACGTGATATTAATTCCAGGCAAATTTATAGCACTTTCACTACTGCTTATGCAGTGGTTGTGGAATCCAGGAAAATAATGCCTCCTTTTTTCTGTGCTTGAGCTTTTGCAAGATTCACATTCTGACAAAGGTAGCTCAATAACTCTTATCATTATTTTTCATTGATAAACATGAAAAAAAAGATTATTCAGCAGGTGCAATGCATCAGATGAAATTCAATGTGTTCTGTAAGAATGTTTCAGTCAACTCAATTGGGTTTTGGATTAAGTTTTATTTACTTGTTATTGTGATACAGGCACCACATCTGCCTAACATCAAAAGAACACTTATGATTAATATTGTCCCCTACTAACTAATCTTTGATTGGTGTGGCGCAGGACATAGCTAGAGAATGAAAGTAGTATTTTTTTCACATAAACCTAGTGAACTACTACTTAGTGAACAACTTCCCCATGCCATATTTGAGCAAATGAGCCACCCTACTTCTACAGCCAAATTGTTAACTTTGCAAAGCTTGATGCTACTGAAAAACACACAAGAAAGCAAATAAACAAATAAATAAATGGAGACAATTAAATGTGGGTTTTCTTAAAATTGAGATCCAAAGTCATGTTACTAAGGTTTTTTTGAGAAAACTAATGGAATATAAATTGGCAAACAGTATTGTCCCTTACAGCCCTGCATCAGCCATGGTAACTATTGCCCCTTCCATCAGCCATTTCTATATTTGTCAATGTGGATTTATTTTTTGACTTTTCTCTTAACAGAAAAAGGTATTTACAATTGATGCAAGCTGACCAAAGATGTCAGCATGGGGTATCTACATTTTCACACAAATTCATGAGCTTTTAAACTGCAAAATTGCTCTTCATCATACCTTTTTACATAATATAAACTCAAAGCAGAATAAGGTGAAGGAAATAATATTTCCAGGCAGACAAGTCTTCATACTGCTTGTTAGTGCAAATCTCATGAGAGATCATATTATATTCTAATAGTCATGCAAATTAAACTAGTCTCATCATCATCTTTGTCTTTGATTCCCAAATACACATTGATACATGAATTTGGTACTTTTGTTTGGTACATCTCTGACAAAAACACGAAAATGAGATCTTAGCTTCTCTCTACAGACAAGTGTTCTGAAAAGAAAGATCTATGTCAGTGCAAATTTGCAGTCACAGATTTAACTTTTCAGTGTGGTCTCATGCATGCCTGAAGCACAATAAAATCAAATTATGTCACTTCTGCTTTTTAGATATCTTCTCTCAAAAAGCTGCAGACATGAGGTTTCTATAATATGATCAGTGCATAACACCTATGAGTGAAATTCTTGTTTACCTACTATCACTGCAATTGCACTGCCAACAGACAGATCCTTACTAAGCATCTCGAACACACAGTACAGTTGATAACTGAAGGCCTGCTACCCAACCCAAATTTTGCACTCCTTTTCCTCTCTGTGAACTCCGTAGAGATGTTAAGAGTCTGAACTGTTGATCAGTACACAAAACAAAGAAAATGCAAATAAAACTAAATCAAATCAGATCTGTATTTTAAAAATCTTGAAATCTTGCATTAATTTGTTGTTGATAAATATGAAAATTAATTCTTGCTCTTTATTTAGGGCAGAAGAAATAAGTAGGAAGATGTTGCTTTTTCAGGCTTTTTGTTCAACCTTGTCAATGAAATATAGGAAGAGATTGCTTGAGTATTTTCTTGGCATACATTTCATCAGTAATTTTTTTATTAGCTCCAGCTGCACATTTTTTACCCAAAAAAGAAGGGAAGAAAGCATGTTATATAGGAAGATATTTTGGATGCTTAGACACAGGTGATATTCAACATAAAAATACGCTTTGAAATTATAAATATTAAGTCCTCTTACTCTGTGCTGCTCTTGTGCAATGACTTTTAGAGCAGATTGTACACTTTAAATATTAAGGTTTGTGTGAATAAATCCTGAATTTCTCTGCAATGTGCCTCTAAGGAACCACTGGCCTTTTTGACGTTTCTGTGCAAGTGTAAAAGACTAAAGACAGCCTCAGGGCCTCTCTGAATAAACAGCTTTTATTCAGCCTCTGGGATAGTGAAAAGGAATAGATGTTTTACTGAAATGTGAAGAGCACTGGCCCACTTTTCTGTACTTCAGTTTGTAGACACTAATTTAGTTGAACCAATAGACACTGTGGGCCTTGACCTCCCCTATTTAGTTCACTTGGGGTGTTTTCCCACTAAGTGTCTTATGATGGGCACATTGTAGCTGTGTTCTCCCACAGGATAAACATGGCCAGACTAATCACAGCACAGACATCACCAGGGCTCTCCACTCACCCAGCAGCTGAGACATCTGCACAGTCCAGTGACCCACCTGTAAGAACTGTGCTTTTTTATCTTCTCTGCTCAAACCTTCCCACACCTATATGCACTGAATTACAATCGCACCTTATCCAGCCACGTACCTCAGTCCCAGCAAAATCACACAAGAACAAGTGGAAAATCAATGTTATTTCTTATTGTACTTATTATGTTTTACTTTTAGCCTCATTACTATGACCACTGGTAGTACGCTACACAAATTACACATAATGAAGTTGTTTTCATTTTTTAAAATTTTTACTTTTACTTATATTAACATTGAAGTTTTCATGTCTGTTATAAAGCTAATGAAACTCTGTTCTGAATTTTACTGTGTCTGGTCTAGTGAGTGAACTGTGATGTGCCAATTGTTTTGCAAGATAAATAGTACTGTGGAGAGTTGAACATTTTACACCCTTAGTTTACAAATTTTCTCTCATTATTATTATAATATACAATCCAATCTCACACTGAAACAAGGGGGATTACTTCTGCCTGTTCCACAACCTGAGAAATGAGACTTTTTTCCTTACCAAAAAAGATGAACATCCGGAAAAGTGTAGACTATATTTCAGGAGATTAAGCAAAGATTCCAAATTAATGTGTTAAATCTACTGAAATTACATCTCCTTTCCTTACATAAAAAGCTAAATCACAATAAATGGACTAGAATGCACTAGATTTTCTCTTAAGAAGCTCTTCTTCTTAACTGACCGTGAAAATACAAGCAGTTACTTTCCTTCCTATTGCCATAAAACAGAATGTGTAAAAATACATACAGCTGTGTTATATTTTGAGTCAAGTCTTTGCCAATTTATTTGCATAAGTTTCTGGATTGTATGAGAGGGCAAGAAAACTAAAGGGCAGAAAAAAGACTGTTTAGCAAATTTGATTTGTGTCTCATACTGATGACCAACATATAAAATTCTCCAACTGCTTGAGGTTTCTTCGGGTGACAGGACTTCACACCCAAAGAACTTTTGCCAGTTCATAGTAAGGGATGGCTATGAGTATTAAATATTTTTGTGAAACTTTTAAGGTTTCATCAGACCTTACCTTATAGTGTAAGCCATTGTAGATATGTTGTATAGATTTTTCTGAGTCACACAATTCACTTTCGTAATTTCAGTGAAAATTAGGCACAATTGAAGATTTGAGCCTCAGGGTCTTAATATTTCCTCCCCTTGATTTTTATTTTTGTTTCTTTTGAGGTCATACACCTAAAATATGCTTTCTGTCATACAAGGTCACAAAGCATCCATCAGACTATGCATCTAATATTCTTCAGCTATTCACAGATAATCAGATAATGGAGCAGGTAAAGTGAAGATACATCCTTGCAAGGAGAGCAGACCAAATGTGTGCAGGAGTCTTCATATGCCATACCCAAGACATGCATTTTGTGTGTGTGAGAAAGAGAAGGGAAATAGGCCAAAAGAGCAGGGTTGAGCTACTCTTTCCCTTCACAAGCTAAGCCATTATAACCAGGTAATTCAGTGACTAGTTTTTGCTCTGTATTTGGGAGAACTAGAAGAGGCCTTCATGTTTAATTTTTTTTCTCCCAAGTTTACCAGTTTTAAATTATCATTTCCTTGGAAAAAATGCTTGGGAGATGACTTGCAGGCAGAGTAAATAGTATAACCAAATATCAAGGCTGATTTCACAGCTTACTTTAATTTTACTCCAGGAGTTGAATTTATCTTTATCCTGATGATGCTACTACAAGTGTTAGCCGAGGGGGGAAAAAAAAATGAGTTCATTGCACTGCTGTGTGTGTATGTCTTTGAAAGACATGTTAAATGAAAATTAATTTTCCTCTGCATGTTGTTCAGACAGAATTTAGAGAGAAGAGAACAGTACTCTTGACAAACTCAGGAAACACTCCGATTGGCCTGACCTTTCAGGTTTCTGTTGTTTAAAGTCAATGACACGTTCTTACAACTGAATTAACTTACAAACATGCACAATTTAATCCATTGCTTTCAGAGTGTTTTAGTATATCTAAAGAAGATATCACACAAGTCATATACTTGAGCTCTTCTGTGTAACACCCAAAATCAGCACTACTATTTTATTTAAATGTCATCACTGAAAGATTCTTGTAACTTGTTCACTTACCTTGCACCAAGGGAGCAAAGATGAAATTACAACAGACATCATCATTTTTTTTACTTGGATAAAACTGTCTCAGGTTGGTAATGCATGTTGTGAAAATGAATGTGTTTTCCTTAGATTCAGCTCATGAAATTTTACTCACCTTAGTAATATATTTTTGGGAGTTAGGAGGCCACACCATATTCTCAATCACTGTCACCTCATGAAAAACTAGATAAGCTATTTAAGAGGGTCTGATGATTTTGGTAGTGTCTTTTTGGATATATTGGCTGAGATCACAGTTATGTTGCAATAGATTTTGTAAATGACTCCATTAAAAAATATTTTAGACCCAGTAGACTGCCATGAATAATGTAGCTTACTTGTAGTTCTACAGACAGATATGGCAGCACTGAGATGAATAACATTTTTGAGATTCTACAGTGATATTTACCCCAAGATGTCCAAAAAATAGGAGTTTCAGAGGTTGCAGTGCCTCCATATGAGAGGGAAAAGACATTTTTCTAGAACTGACTCTGCTATTCAGGATTGCTTGTTTGTTTTCCCCATGGTGTGCTTTTGGCCTGTTCTTTTGTGGGAGCTGATTTTCCTTACTTGTTTGAAAATAATTTTAGCTTTTATTTTTTATTTTCATTTTCATATAATTTACTCAGTCATGAGGGAAACAGGCTCTGCTTTTTAATCTATTATTCTGACTGCACAAAATATTTGGTCTCCTCTAACATTTGTTATGACCAGAAAACACGATAAATGAAGACAAAAACTAAAGCCAGACTGTTGAGTGTCACATATTCGATTGAAACAGCTTAATCCCCTTGCAGAACATTAATGAAGATGTTAAAGAAACCTGGATGCAGAAAGTTGTTTCAATGACATCTGTAGACGTTTCTGAGCTGAGCGGATTCTGAGGTATAAAGGAGAAAAAAAAAAAAAAAAAGAAAACAAAACCAAATAACCACCCTCAAAGAAATAACAAAAAGGAGAATCAGAGGCAAAAGTTCAGAAAAGTATTAGTATATGAAAGGGAAGACTTCTGGACCATTAGAATCAGTCTCCTGATATGGAGCTGTTACATATAGTCTACTTAATAAATGTTATCCATTTTCTTGCTATACTAGCACACAGTCTCAGGCTGTTCCAGCTTCTAGTACATCATTTTCTTTTAATCTGAATTCTTACAGCATGTAGTGAATAAGAGGAAAATGGATTCTCTGAAGGTAGTATGAAGATAGAAAATTAGATATAATTTTTAAGAAATTTGAAACCAAAGGATCTCAATGTAAGTTAAATGCCAGATTAATATTCACCCATACAGTTCTGTTTTAATAAGGAATTGCCACTGTTTAACCCACTTTAATGTGAAAACAGGAATGGTTTGGTGCATGGAAATTTATTACCTAATAGAAAGAAGTGATGATGTCTAGGTATGAGAAAAGTTCATTTAAAAATATTTAAAATATTAATCTCTCACCATGAAAGCAAGAAAATGCCAGCAACTTAGAGCAAGATACCTTGAGGATGACATGAAATATAATTCAAGAACGAACAGTCAGAGCTACAAGAAATTTATACACAAAAACCAAATCTGATGAATAAGACTACTAAGACAATATTCTGGAGCTAAAATATGCAAAAACTTAAATGGCAAGTTGAATTTTCACTTAACTTCTAGGATATATATACATATATAACATACCCTTTGGAATTTTTTTTTTAATTCTGATTATCTCTAAATGTTTTGCTTGATCTCAAAAAAGTATTTTGAACAAATTAAGTCAATCAGATATATACTTTAAAATTATTGTTGGGCTAACTTTGGCTAATGAGCTGCAAGCTTAGTTATTCACAAAGCTCAAGGAAACACATCTGGTCAATGATTAAGCTCAAAGAACTGGTTTTAGTTTGGCACAATGCAGTTTTCTACAGTGGAATAGCTCTCCATTCCCTGTGTGATGAGAAATTATTTTTGTTTATAGGAAAGCTGAATACACAGTTGTCTTCATGATTTTTAACCATAAGAAAAAAGTTCTTAAACTGCTGCTTTTTCACCCACAAGCAAAACGCAAGTGTGCAACTCTGTTAAAAAGTCCTTCATATTTAAGCAGCTAAGGCAAAACCAGGTATATTCCCCAAAGTGTTAAAACTGGAAGTATTCCTGCAAGACTAACTTCAGCTTGTGGTCCACATATTGTTTTTCAGATTGTAAAACCCACCAAATTGTCATTCGGTCAACAGCATTTCTTGAATGCTGTTCCTGAAGAAAAAAAAAAAAAAAAGCAGGGACATTTTCTTTCATATGTGAGATTTTAAACAATTGAACACTGCCTAGATTTCACAACTTTGGTTGCTCTGAGAAATTTATGTGGGCATGTGGTTTCCTGGTTTTTATCTGCTTGGGTTTTTTCAGTCACAGTACTGGACTGTGGTTCCCCTCTCACCACAAAAAAAAAAAAAAAAGGCAGAGGCAGGCTTCTAAGAAAGATTACATGCCCAAAATCCCAGCACTTAGGAGACTTACTGATACCATCCCCTTGAAGTCTGCTTTCCAAAACACAGCGGTAGTGTTTTACAGGTCCCTGCTCATGGTAAGCAAGACATGGAGAAAGGCTGTGCCTACAATCCAGGCAACACCAGGAGAGTCCAACAGCTGTAGGGAAACTGGTTGCACACTACAAGTCTCCTCACTCTCAGCTGAGAGAAGTTTTTTATCAAGTCCTGGCCCTGTGCCACCCTCCCAGTGAGGACACGATCCTGTGGGGAATGGCTGGAGAATGCAGGTTATGGCACCCTGTGTGACCCGTGTCCTGGCAAACAGCAAACTGGGAATGTGCTCAGGCCCAGCTGGGATTACCTCCCTGCTGCTCGCCCACAGCATTGCACACCTTGCACTTGGCAGCTCCTGGTCACCTCTGTCAGGCACAAACAACAAATGTCTGTCTTTCAAAAGTAAAGTACTCCTCTATAAAAAGTGAAAAAAAATTCAGATCTTTAGATTAAATAAGATGTTATTTTCTGGATGCTACTGGGTGAATATGGGTTAGTTCAATAACGAAATGTAAGCTGGAGTCTTTGGAAATCTTAGAAAGCCACGGCTCAACTGTTGCTGCCTTTTTTTTTTTTTTGGAAGTAAGTCTGCTTGGTATTATAACAGCAAGTTTTATCATATTTTACTCTTTTTTTTTTTCCTCAAAGCTTTGCAAAGCTTCTAATGCAAGCTCTTCTGTCAGTTCAGCAGTTATCTTCTTTCAAATGAATCAGTCTTTGATTTATTTAATATTAATCTAAACCTGTGTTGAAGCCAGAAATTGTATAAACCTTCAATGGATTTATTCATAATATATGCTTAGACATATTTTTCCATAGCTTCAGACTAAATATTAATGTTTTAAATAATATCAAGACATAAAATGGTTGAAAACCAAACATAAGGAAAGCACGAACAAGGATTTGCTAGGACAGCGGTATGTTAAATAAATAAAGAACAAAGTGTGTGAGAGAAGAATTATGTACCACAACATCAGCTGGGAAAATCGAGAAAACTAACTCAGTGATGACATAAGTGGAGGACAAGAACTGATGATATATGCAACAAAAAATATGAGAACACAGCTAGTTTTCACCAGAAGAAAGCTGGCAGGTTCTCCAGGGATTTGAGGGGTTCATGGGAGGAGACTGCCTCTGTTACTGTTGTGGTCACAGAGTAAACTAAAACAACCAGCCCAAAAGTGAATATTTCATTTTCTTTCTTGCTTGCCAAGTCAGTTTTCTATTCTTGTGAGCTGAATCAAATTATTGTGTGGTCAGATGAGTACTATGGAGAGGGTAATGTGAGGTTGTCAGGTAGAAGAGAAGGACACACGATTGCATCCCAGTGGAGAAGAGCTGCTAATTTAGCCAAGTCATCTTATGGAAACACACCCTCAGGGATTTGCTTGCAAAACCTCTTCACAAAAGAGCTGAGTTTCTTTCCACATACCTAGACCAACGAAGGGCAGGATTTGCACAAACATTTGTGGGTTTGAACTGTAAAAGTTGCAGAATTTTACATCCTGCAGTTCTTTTCTTTTGATAGTGGCAAAACAGTTTTCTGAACACAACCTATGACAGAAAAATAGAGAGCTAGCTACTGTAAAGTTTTCTATTAACATTTTTGCCCTTTATGTGGAACACAGCCATCTGTATTGTGTGTTTGCTGCCAAAGACTGAATCAAAAAAAATCACCTCTGTAAATTTTAGAGATTTCATAAGTATTATCACTTCTTTTATTCATTACCATAGTACTCACTAGGAGCTGGGCAAACCAATTCAGAATATTTTAATAACAGGTCCACACCTGAAACCAGAAAGCTGTGTGTTAGCTGCATGTATGCTCTGATCTCTAAAGAAGCATCTTCTCCTTTCAGTCTTTACAAACTCCAGGGCTCTTCTTGGCCCAGCTTTACTTAAAGCATTCTCAGAATAGTCTGAGCTAGTAAGTCACACAGTTTAACACAAAAAAATCCCTTGAATCCAGCAATGTCTTTGACTGGAGCACAGATCTGGGTCAGAGGTGTAAGAGAGCTTCTGCTGACTGCCATGAGCATAGGCCAAGCTGCTAGAGGGACAAAGAGAAAACCCTCACAAATGCTGGAAAAGTGAAAAGCTTGTGAAGCAAGAAGAAATTGAGAGCTGAACAGGAGAATATTTTTGTCTACCTTTCCATGATTTATTTAAAATATTTTGTAGAACAAGAATAAACTATTTACTTTTTTCTAATTGTAGACCATTATTTTTCAATGTTCTATTGCAGCGTTGATTGTTACGTGACAGTAATTATTTAATTTGAATGAGACAAACCTTAATGTATATTTTAGTTCCCTTCTTGTAAATTTTTAAGTATTGAAATAGAATTAAAAGGGATTCTATTCCCAATTTGATTAGTTAAAAGCATGAGCAAACTTTACCGAAATCATTAGTATTTTTACAAACCTTTTTAGAAGGTAGCCATTTTTAAACAATTTATAAGAGTAAAAGCTTGCAAATTCTGAACTTGAACTTCTTCTTAGGCCTTCTAAGCAGACAAAGCTTGTCTTTCTTTTTTAATTTCTGGCACAATTTGTGAACTTGGTAATTTCTTAAGAACCGTACAGTTGCATTAATACCTTCAAATACTCGACAAAATGAGAATCTTATTCAGAATGAAGAAATGCATGCCTTCATAGTAAAAAATTAATGTGAGAATTTCATAAGCAGCTATTGAAAACATATGGCTTTATATTTGGAAATATTGTTCATCTTCCCTAGTTCATCCTTTCCCCCAAGTACCTTAATTTGCTTGAAATGGTGTCAGCAAAAAAAAAACCTGCCACGTATTACTGAATTTAGTTTCCTAATAACCCAACACTTGATCCTGGATATGTCTCTGCCTAAAATGAAAGATGGTCTTTCTGAGTTGTTCATCCAGACTCCAGAGTCACACCTTTGTATGTGACTGATCTGTTTATCCATTTCTTCTTGAGAACACAATCCATGAGCCTTCTCCAAGAGTGTTCTCACTGGGGTCTCCACATTGTGTTTATCTGAATTTTAGCTGTAATGCATTGCAGTCCCCAGGAAAGATCTTTGATTTTTCTAAAATTTTTCCCTGAAAATGTTGTGGATGACAGCTGGACTTTGGAGGCAGAGTAACAATGTTTTTGCAAAATAGAAAGTGTATCAGCCATAAGGTGCACCCTCCTCTGAGAAAATATTTTAAACAAGTGAGTTTTATATGTAAACCATCTTACCTATGCTTGCTTGTTGACCCCAATTTCTTAAGGAAAACATGCATTGGTATTATGCCCTTGACTATTTTGCAAGCCAAGTGAAGGACCATTTCCTGTACGTTCATTGCTTGATCTGGCAGAACCTCAAACTAGCAAATCCACCCTGATCAAAGCAATGCCATGTCAGATCAGATCTAGGGTTAGGAAATGCACATTAACTCAAGAATTATATCTGAACTAATAATCCCCAAGTCTCAACAGTGCTTCAGAACTGTAACATCTCTGCACCATATCTGGAGCTAACCTAGATTACACCTGACAGCTCAGTGCCTCTGCTTTATTTTGCCACGCACTTTTCAGGGTAGGATTAGGATGGATGAAGTCCACACTCCACACATGTCTACACTGACATAATGTTGTCTGTTTCTCTAGGTTTCATGAATCTTCCTCTATTTTAGGTTAGAAGACCGTTTCTGTTCAGTTTAGCTTAATATCTTATTTTTTTCCATCCAGTGCCTGTGTATTCCTTTAATGACCACCTCAGTAGAAAATAAATATGCACACAGAAGCAGGCATCGTGTTCATTAAACTAAAACTGATGCTCTCCTGACTGTCATCACACAAAGCCACCACTTTCATCCTGATGCCTTCCCATTGATTAAATTAATTCACATTTGTGGTAAAGAGCCAACAACTTTTAGGGACCCAGAGGCATATCTTTTCCATTTTTTCCACCTTTCTCACTGAGGGAAGCTGATGCAGATGCCAGTCATGACAGAAACTGTCACAGAGTACCGTGTAACAGAATGTGTCACTTGTTTGAGAAACAGCATCATGCTGGTGTCCTAAGGCAACAGCATTGCTTGTGGGTACTGGCACATGCAGAGTTGCCAGTTGTGGCTGTACAGGACAGATAATCCTCAGCAAGCTGCAGCTCAGCTGCATTTGGTGAGCTCAAACTCTCTGTTTAACACAGTGGAGAAATGCACCTCTGAGCTTATATTTTACTATTTGTATTGCTGGAGGAGACACTTTACAAATTACAGTTTTCTTCTGTCTTGTCTATTTCATGCTGCAAAATTTTATTTTCTCAGAGACCACTCCAAGATACAAAGCATTCACTTCAGATGCTGAGTTAGTTCAATAACAATGATCAAAGGGTTTTCAGTTAAACTTTGGCAGCAAATTAACACAGGCACAAGTTTCCTTTAGAACACTGTTGGCATTGAATTTTATACTAAGCAGTGTGACTCTGAATTCAATATGTGGGAAACATTTCTGATATTTGATACAGTTTCCTAGAGCTGCAAGGACTTTGAGGTGGCAAAGGGTTCTTCAATACACTAGTATTGTAACATTGTGATAACATGCCTTCAAATATTTAATGCAACATAAAGATGTGACAGCATGCATCTTCCTTTTTCTCTCCCCACTTGGAGCTCCCTGTAACCTCACACTGGTTGCAACTGGAAGTCTAGGTGCTGTATGACCCTGTTTGCTCAGAATGGTTTTTTATGTCTCACACATTTCTATCACTTATACGAAAAGCTTTTGCAGATGTGGTTATCTTATTTTTCTGCATCACTGAAGCTCAGTTGTGATCCAGAGAATATAGCCCATTTTCTTAGGGATTATGTATATCTATCAGATAAATGTAGCCCGCAAGTTCAAATTGTGTTCATAATGAATAGTCCTGCTAGAGAAAAATAAATTAAATTGTGTCCTAAGTTACACAAAAACCTATCAGTTTATCTCTGTGGTCCTTAGTCTACTCCAAATATAATTTAGGATAATTTAGGGTATGCTCCTTCATACAATTCAATATCTCTGTACAGTTCTCAAGTCACTGTTTACAAATGTTCATTATATCAAAATATACTTCAGATAAAGGAAAATTACCATATAAATAACTTCCAGTCCTCATTCACATTCCTATTTCCTACAGATCTAGGCTTTTTCTTATGACATTTTTACACAAGAAATCATACAAAACTTAAATATATTTATTGTATTTTTATGTGAACTGATTTTATGAAACTTGGCTAAAATAATAGAAATAGATAATGAAATGGGCTAGTAAGGACATCCTAACTGAAGTAAATTTGTTTGTATCTGAGCACTGCAGTGTTTTGAGATGGAAGTTTAAGAAGTATACAGTAGTATCACATAATTTTAACAATGGTTTTGTTCCCTGAGGAGACAAAGGAATTTGACTTGCATGTCAGTATTTTCCCTGCTTACTCTTTAGGTGGAAACTGTAGTGACATCAGTGAATAAAAAGAGGCTAGATAATGTAACTAAAAAAATGTGGCACAGGTTGATTTGACTTGACAATAACAATACTTGTATTTTTCCAGTTTAATTTCCACTGGGATGTTACATTTGAACCACAGTCACGGTGCAAACTTCAAAATTTGGGATGCCAAGAAGCAGGTTGACTCCTAGACAGAGAAACTGACAAAGAGGAGTCTCCAAAGGATGCCCACCTTTTTAATCCTTACCCCCACCTCCTTCCCTACCTGCCTATCAAGATGGCTGCAGCATGCACTGCCTGTCTGTATGGATCTTGGAAACTTCACTCACTGAGCCCTTCGTCTTAAGTCAGACATGTCTGGTTGTGGCCAAGTGTTCCAAAAGTGAGATATGGAAGCAAATGACACAATTCAATAGGCCTTGTTTCCTCAGTGAACTAGGCAGGAAAACAAGATGAACATGAAGTTAAATTAAAATAAAATAACCTGTGGAATCTTGAAATCCATGTGTGTCAGCTGATTCAGTAAAGACAGACTTTAAGCAATAGGTGAAGAATTTGAACAGTGTGTTTTTCTCCCAAGGTTTCAATAAAAAGCTAAACCCTATACACATCTGAACCTGCACAGATTAGCATGTCAGACCTGTGCTTTTTAAAATTACTGCCAACCGCTTTTTAATCTGTGGTGTTTTAGACAGAGATTTAACAAATGGGTTGGATTTTATCTGAGCTGTCATGGCTAGATGCTGCACCGAAAACAGCCCAAAACCTGAAATAAACACATCTGGATTAAAAAGAAAAAATACAGAGGAGAATAATCTGAAATAATATATGTTCTGTTTGGTTTGCTGAAAAGTACAAAAATGCTGGGAATGAAGGATCTTTGTTTACAAAATCAGGACCAGCTACCAGATTCACTGTGAAAGCATCTGGATGTCAAGTTTTTCTTTCTATGTCCTGTCCATTACTGTGCTATAACACATTCCCTCCAGGCATCTATCATATAATCTAGTATATAAAGACAGTTATTTTGATCTCTCAATAGTATGACTAACATTATTTAATTGATTTACAGGCAATGTGCTTGGTGCTAAATTACAGCAGATACAACTACATTGCTTTTACATCATCCCTGCTAAACATTTCATTCTACAGTCATATGTTTTGAGTTCTATTAAGACGTAGAATGGTCTCAAAAGCAATATTCTTCTAAGTGAAATACACTTAGTCATAAATAAGAAAGAAACCTCACCCTTATAAATGGATGAAGTTGTACTTCATCCTAGCCTGGAAGCACCAGAACATTGGGGAAAACTGAATTTAAG
Source organism: Eopsaltria australis (assembly GCA_034509425.1). Classification (NCBI taxonomy): domain Eukaryota; kingdom Metazoa; phylum Chordata; class Aves; order Passeriformes; family Petroicidae; genus Eopsaltria; species Eopsaltria australis. The sequence goes on along the minus strand of JAVTVJ010010837.1, from coordinate 299,453 downwards.
TGCAGTGTTCCAAATCTTGCAATAAGGAAAAATTGCAGATACTTGAATTTTGGGATAACACTACTCCAGGGCACAGAGTGACCACACAGAATCCAAAGAAAAAAAAACTGTTCCACTGAAAATGTGCTGTGACTAGTGCTTAGTGTCTGAAAAGCTGCAGTCATATTGGATATTGCCAGCTAAGCTCTTGTATGTTGACTTTTAAAATAAAAAACATAACCACTTGGAGAACTAAAACTGGGGTACGGAAGTTCCTTGCTCTCAAGAATAATGGTTGATGCTATATCTGGGTAAACTTTAACCACAGGATTTGAAGTCAATGAGGGCTCTTCCCAAAGTGTATTCATAACCTGACCAAAATGGCATGTACTGGGGATGAAACACATCCTTCTCAGCAAGTCTCATGGTTATTCCACAGTGAATCAGGTAATTTGTTTCTTTAAGCATTTCATCAACACCCTCTTCTGAACTGTCTGCACTCTAGGAGAAAAGGACCATTTTAAACATTTTAATCTTGGTGAAATAGACCATTTCATAAAGAACACACCAAAATGGATGTGCTTAACATAAAGAACTTTACTTAAGAAAGTAAAAATTCTGCTGCTGTAAAAATGATAGTGATGAACTCCAAAGCATTTTGTTTGACAGTTCACATCCCAAAAGGGGAAATCCTTGATGTACTCCCTATTCACATCTTGAAAATGACTAAGCAATTTTTAGCATGAAAAAGGAATATTAAGAAAGTCTGGTATGTTGTTTAAGCTATCTTAAGAGGTGGTTCAGCAACTGAAATCAAGGAAGCATGCCAGCATCTTTTAATGAGATAACACCACATAGACCACCAGAAAATGCTCTGTGGATCATGCGTTTGAGATAATGCTAGAGAAACAGTAAACTGCCTGAAACAAGACTGAAATACACAACTTCCATGCCATCACACCACCGCAACTGCCTCTGCCTCTTTTCTTCTTACATTGGTAAAACAAAGTACCTTGGCTGCACATTGAGATGACAGATTTTACTATGGCTCAGTTGTATACTCATTGCAAAGTCTCCAACATTGTGCTTTCAGTTCTGTTCTCTGTAGGGGGAAACTATATTACAGTTCTATTAATAATCTGTTAGTGAAATTAAGGACTCAAAGCCAAAGAAAAGATAACTGCTGTTATTACACCAAAAGATCTATGTAAGAGCATAATGGGGTTTTAGCCTGAAAAAAACACTTTTTAATAAAAGAATGATAGTGTCCTAGGTTTGTGGAGTAGCACATTTAAAAAATAACTTGCAACTGCATTTCAAATAAGTTCAGTATTAATGCCAATGTCAGATTGTTCAAAAACATTCTTTAAAAAAAAGGGAAGAAAACCACCTTTTAAACAATCTGTAAGGCATACATTTGACTGAGATGACAGGCACATGCGCCTTTCAGAACTCTGTAAATAGAGATATTTGTGATGTACAGGGAGCCAGAACAGATCCTTGTCTCAGTAAGCCTTTTCTTACCTACTTTATTCAGTATGGGAGCAAGATGCCTTAGTACCCACTGTCATCAAAATATCAACAAAATTCAGGTCAATGAAGAAATTTTTATTAAAGGGATATTTTTCTGTAGCATAAAAGAAAAATATCTGAGATTTATCCTGCTACAAGTCCCTTGAAATAATTCAGTAAAATAGAATATGCATATCTTAAATGACCGAAATGGTGCATTATTTGGGGCTGTAGTGGACTCCTGCTTTGAAATCTCCTAATGACTGTGGAATCTCACTGATCCAAATAAATAAAAGTTCTTGTAAAAGTTCTTTTCTCTCACATTCAGTCTATACATGGTTTTTCAGCTGTTCTTTACTGACAGAATACATCAGTAAAAAAAAAAAAAAAAAAAAAGTAAAATTGGAGTGATTTTAAAAATCTTCCACAGAGAAAAACAGTGACAAGACAGCCAACACTCATTCAAGGACAGAGAGACAATAACCTATTTATACACAGGCTCATTAAATTCCCATCCTGACTCATATGCCCACGTGTGTCATAGATGTGCTATGTGCTGTAACTTTTCACCTAGTTTGTAGGTGCTATCTTGACGAATATGAGCAGAATTCATTCTTGATTAAACTTCAGCAATAACCCAGGACTCAAATTTGATTACTTTGGAAACATTTTTTACCCAACAGGATCTGGAAAATTAAAAGGCTCTATTTAAAAAAGAAGTGATTACATAAAATCAAAAGAAATGGAGGAAAAGAATTTTTCTTAGTGGGTAATTTGTAAATAGGTGAATTTGTAAATATGTAAAAGGTCTGAAATCTCACAAGACAGTAGATTTGTAAAGTAACCAATAGCAACTGTTAGGTACTTTACATTTGTCAAAACGTACACCATAAAAGTGTCTTGGTATTTTAGTCCAATTCCAATATGACCTAAGAAAATTAATCTTGATAAAATTAGTCCCCAAATATTTTCATGGGCCAAAAATTTCTTTTGACGGTAGACCCACAAGCTCTAGAACTGGGAGGATTTCTTCTTACTTACGTAAAGGACCTGGTGCTCAAGAGTACAGCCTTCCATCAATTTTAAACTGCCGCCTGTAAACCCAAATATAAATCCTTTCTCGGTGGTGATATATATAGAGTGAACTACTTAGTGCTGCTATACTGCCGAAAGGCTCTTGTGTGCACTCAGAACAGTTGAAGTTAAATTACTTATACAGATGGGATAAAATATTGAGCACTTTTAAAGAATAAAGTAAAGTAAGATTAAAGGGTATAAACACTACTGAGATAAAGCCAGAGGATTTTTCTTTGACCCAGTATTTCCTTATTCTCCTTTTATATCTAGGTACTCAAGATGCATAGCTTATCTTATTTAAGTTTCTATAATTAAGACAGATGGATGGAGTCAGTACCTCCTGAATACCATCTCCTGTGTTGCAGGACAGTTTAAAATCCTGTTGTTTTTGTTTTTTTTTTTTCTTTTGGCTGGTGGTTTGTTTGGGTTTTGGTTTGGTTTGGTGTTTATTTGTTTTGGGGCTTTGCTTGTTTTTGGATTTTTTTCCTTTTTTTGTGGGGTGTTTTTTTTTTGTTTTTTCCAGAAAATAGTAGTGATCAGTCCTACTGTCTTGCAGTAGGATGTTGATTGCTATTCCACTGATAATTCACTCCCACCTCACATGTAAAAATGCAGTTTTAGAGTTTTATTACAAAAATAGCAAATCACAAGAAAAAATTAACACCTAGCTGTCACAGTAGGAAAGCGGGCCATGAGAAAGTAAATAGTAATGATTTATTTCCAAACAATCATAGCACAGCCATATTCAAAAATGAAATTTATATATGTTTTGCTACCAGGTTGAAATGAGCAGTCTGGTTCCTATGTGGTACACACAACATGAGAACAGATATTCATACTTAGGTCAAATACAAAAATAAATTGAGCAAATACTATCAACATAGGAAAATAACTAAAACCTGTAAATAAACACTGGGGTCTGAAAGAGCCTTACAATTAGAAATAAATGTGCTGGTGCAATCAGGATTTTGGTATTTTTCTGGTGAAACTGAGATTCAAGGGAAGCTCTATTTGTTCAAACAGGCTTGCCTTCCCCATCTGCCTTTTAATTAGCATCCTAATTGAAATTTATTAATTTAATGACTTTTCCCACTTGTCCATCCATCAATGCTGGCAAAGACAGTCTTCACATTTTGTTTCTGGGTGATGTTACTGCTCTTCCATTTAGTTTCTTTTATATACATGCCTCTGTGCATTGAGTCAATGCCTTTATATCCAGACTATTTGAAGCCTCGCATTTTTTAAGTTTTGCCTTCATTTAATCCTGCATTCATCCATTAAGATATATATTATTTCTCAGACTCCACCAGAGAGTTTTCTCTCTATGTCTATGGAAGACCCCAGTTATTATGTATGTAATTTTCAATAATGCCCTTATATTTAGCTTTCTGAAATACTGTCAAATAATTTGCTTTTGCCTAGAGCTTAGTTTCTCCCAAATGATTTATGGGTTTCTCCGAGGTTCCTGGATTCCAGCAGTATAAAAGACAAGAAAATATCCTCTGGACACAGTGGATGTGGACTTAAGAGGCACAGGAATTCTTTTTATATGGAATATAAGAAGAGGGAGTCTATTTGTTTATTTGAAATTTATTAGCCTCTGAAAAGTTACTCAAGGTGCTATTAAAGGGATGTCCTTTCTGTATGCATAATTGCTACCTATCAGAAAGTTACACTTTCTGGACTGATTTTTTTTCCCTGCAATTGCCTGAAACGCTGATCTTTAGCAAGGCAGCCTTCCATTGCAATAATAATATTAGAGTTATCTTTAATTTTCAAGGGCAAATTATCTTTTCTTTCCTTTCCTTTCCTTTCCTTTCCTTTCCTTTCCTTTCCTTTCCTTTCCTTTCCTTTCCTTTCCTTTCCTTTCCTTTCCTTTCCTTTCCTTTCCTTTCCTTTCCTTTCCTTTCCTTTCCTTTCCTTTCCTTTCCTTTCCTTTCCTTTCCTTTCCTTTCCTTTCCTTTCCTTTCCTTTCCTTTCCTTTCCTTTCCTTTTCCTTTCTTTTTTCCTTTCCTTTCCTTTCCTTTCTCTTTCCTTTTCCTTTCCTTTTTCCCTTTCCTTTCCTTTCCTTTCCTTTCCTTTCCTTTCCTTTCTTTCCTTTCCTTCCTTTCCTTTCCTTTCCTTTCCTTTCCTTTCCTTCTCTTCTCCTCTCCTCTCCTCTCCTCTCCTCCTCCTCTCCTCTCCTCCTCTCCTCTCTCTCTCCTCTCCTCTCCTCTCCTCTCCTCTCCTCTCCTCTCTCTCCTCCTCCTCCTCTCCTCTCCTCTCCTCTCCTCTCCTCTCCTCTCCTCTCCTCTCCCTCTCCTCCCTCCCCTCCCTCCTCCCCTCCCTCCCCTCCCTCCCTCCCTCCCTCCCTCCCTCCCCTCCCTCCCCTCCCTCCCTCCCCTCCCTCCCTCCCTCCCTCCTCCCTCTCCTCCCTCCCTCCTCCTCTCCTCCTCCTCTCTCCTCCTCCCTCCTCTCTCTCTCCTCTCCTCTCCTCTCTCTCCTCCTCTCCTCTCCTCTCCTCTCCTCTCCTCTCCTCTCCTCTCCTCTCCTCTGCCTCTCCTCTCCTCTCCTCTCCTCTCCTCTCCTCTCCTCTCCTCTCCTCTCCTCTCCTCTTCTTTTTTCTTTTTTTCTCTTTTTCTCTTTTCTCTTTTTTCTTTTTCATTTTTCCTTTTTTCTTTTTCTTTCCCCTAATAAGTTGTCAGTTGCTTCCTTTAAAGGATGACACTGTACTTAAGATGAGCATATTACCATTTATAGTGAAAGCAAAATTTTCTTTATGCATTTGAAAAATAAATATTCATTCTTTCATAAATAAATTTATTTCATTTGCCATTTACAGCATTGCAGCAGTGCTTTAGCAGTGCCAAAAATATGTCTCTTTCTGAGTGGTTTGCTTATGTTATTAGCTCTCTAACCACATTTATCCAAAAAACACTCTAATCAAAGAAATAACTATTATTGATTCCAAGGAGTAAAGGAAAAGTCATCCTACTTTTTGTACTCTACCACATTATTGATTCATTAATGTTGCCTCAGGAATACTCTTTACCACAGCATGTATCATGTCTAATACTTGACTCCAATACTTTTTGTCATTCCATTCTTCAGCAATATATTAAATTAAATGAATTGCCCTTGGCACCATGACAATGAAGATAAATGTCAAAACTGCTTCATCTAAAACTAAACCAAAAGTATCTAAGCATGCAAGCTCAGTGTGTGCAATCTTTGTGGCACTAAATAATGTACTATCTAAAAATTTCAAACATCATAATTGTAATTTTGTGCAACCTCTCTTCAACACTAAATATGTTCCTATAAATATAGATCTATCCAAAAAAATTAAATAACATTGTAAAAAAAACTTGCATTATGCTATCTTGGTTGAGCAAAAAAAGGTTATTTTGGAAAACTACACAAAAAAAAAAAAATACAAAAAAGACATGAGGTTTGATTAATACTGAAACAAAAATTACAGACAAGAATTTAAGTGGATAAAGTTGGTCACATTCTTGGTATCCAAAATCTTCAGAAGATTTCAGCAAAAATAAAACACTTTCTAAATATTCATACCATCAAATTAGAAGAGCTTTCAGACACCAGAATAAACAGTAGTGTAAAAAAAAAATATATTTAAATCCCTAATGGGAAAAATTTCAAACTTGATAATAGTAATAACAAAAACCCCCCATAAGATATCTCTCTGGTAAACTGATTGTTTCTATGAAGATGAAGTAGTACATGAAAACCCAGCAGGAAGAACAGCAGGTGATGACTGTAATCTTTATCCTCCTGTATCTGTGTGGTAAGTACACTTTTATGAGATACATGGGTCCAGTGGGTAGAAGAACAGAATGTATTACCTCTGCAGTTGTTCAAGCATTTGAAAATCCCTGTTCTTCATATTTTTGCCTGAAGCCCTAATCCTTCTGTCCTTAGAGACATTATTAAATTGCATTTCCTGTTTCAATCAAAACTAAAATATCATCCCTCAAGGATTATACTGATGCCCATTTCCTATTAATGGGGGTCTGAAAACATTTCAAAGACATTTTTAGCTTAGCTTAGAAAAGTTCATGTTTAAATTATATATTCTGAGTAAATACATCTGCCCATGTCTCTGCTTTGTCAATACGATCCCTCCAAAAGAAAAATACACTGGTTGCTGGAGTAGGTTCTAAAAAGAAGACCTGTTAAATATTAATGCAGGCAAGTAGAGATGGTAACCAAATAATACTTGTTTGAGTCTAAAAATATGAAAATCAGGGAAGTTATTATCTTCTATTTATCGAGGTAAAGTTAAGTTTTCTTTCTAGCATCAGTGTGGTTTCTGATTATGGCAAAGGTGACAAGGCCAAAAAATTGTTTTTTCCTCTGTATGTTACAAAAACTCCTGGTAAAAAGCAGTGTATCTATTATCTTTAAAGTTTATGCTCCACGCATGAATATAGCCCTAAACTGCTAATTTTTTAAAAACGTGACCATGTTTAAAACTTATTTCAATGATCTGGAATAAAGAAGAATTCATCTTAAGAAGCTTTTGTTAATGTTAAGAATCTAATCTAAATCAGCTTCCCATCTGCTCATGCTTCATGCCAGTGGAAGGATGTATATCCAGAAGATAACTCTATTTCTAACATAATATATCTCAAACAATGAGAAAGAAATATTATTTTTTCTTAGCTCTTTTCACACCCACACTTTACTGAGATTCTCATAGGAAGAAACAATCCTAATTCTTTTTTAATTCAGGAACTATCCTACAAGTAGCCAAACACCCATTAATGACTCGATGTGCTGTTGACTAGGAAAAAACAATAGTGGTAAGAAGAGAGAGGTGGTCTCATTTTAATGTAAGCAAATCCTTTAGGACTATACTGTCAACAGAAAGTAAAAATAAAGTGCAAATAAATCATCTTTATACCTGTGGCAGGACATACATATTTTCACCCTGTTAAGTATCCAGATTAAGTGGAAGTCAAGTCCCAAGCAATTTAACCTTTTTCTGTCCTATGTATTGATTCTGTCCACACAGATAATCATCTACTTTCATATGCATAAGCACAAATTAATTAAAAGCAAATTCAGATAACATATTAAAATAATTTCTATGCTTGCCTGAATGGCAGACTATTTCAGTTGCAAAGCTTCATTCAGCATAACAGGCAATATTCAATGTTTGAAAATTGAAAATTTTTTGAGTCTTTCTGCAGTAACTTGATCAAAACTTTTATACCCTTAAAAACTCTGACAACCAAGTATTTCCTGCAGAGTCATCCAGCCATTTAATGGAGCTTCTTTGACATTATTCATATGTATCACAATGAGCACAACACAGCTCTCTGGAAACCTGAGTAGTACATCACAAGTGTAACTATCACATTTATTCTTAGGATCTCACTCACCTTCTTTTCCTGTTTCTTTCTCCCAGTTCATTACTAAGCTAGTAATATTCACATTCAGCTTCATATCCCATTTGACAACTTCTCTCCTATTTATAGAAAGGTTACCTAGGTCATGCTCCTGCCTCTCTTCTTGAAAATGAAGCATAAATCTTTCCTGTCAGGTTACTGCACGCATCAAGACCTTTACAGATAAAGACTGTGAGACATATGGCATTCACTTCTTGTCCTCTTCAGTTCCACAGCACTGCTGCTTCCAGTAGACAGAACTGATTGTCATCACAAGACTGCTCCACAAGCCTGCTTAGGGAAGCTAGGTGATACAGAAGTAGAGATGTGTGTTATGTGAAGGAAATTCCTGACTGAGGAAAGATTTGGTGTGAAACCAAGGAGGTGTCTGTGGATACCCTCCATGTCTAGGCCCAAGAGGATGCAACAGGGATGATGTGATGGAGATCTGTTAAGCTTGCCTAAGATAACATCTCTGAAGCAGTCTACAGACAATTAAGAGAAATCCCGTAATCAGAGCCCTTGGTCCATTATGAGGGATTTTGACCTCATGGACATCTACCAAACAGGTAATACAATCCTTAAGCTTCATGGAAGGGCCTTCAGACCAGTGCTTATGAATTTCTAATGTGAACTTAGGGCCCAGGCAAGGAAATACTGCTGGACCAGCTGCTCAATGAGTAAAAAACATTTGTGAGTGGGATCATAGATGTTAGTTTGGGTTGTGGCGACCAGGAGAAGATGAGATCAAGATTTGGGAAAAGGCAAAGAAGGTAAGACATGGCCTTGGACTCTGCACTTCAGGACAGCAGATTTTGACTTATTTAGAATATTGCTGAATAATATCCTTGGAGCCTGCTGTAAAGAGCATCCAGAATAGCTAGCTGACTTTTGAAGAAAAATTATAACACTCCTTCATGCAGGCAGACCAGAAATTTCTATCAATGGCCAGAATCATTATGCAGAGAACTTAAATGCTAGGAATCATATACGACATGAAATCAAGGACAGAAGTCAAAGGAAGACTATGAAAGTATTGCTCATGCTGTTAAGGATAAAAAAACCAAAACATCTAACATGATTAGAGCTAAAACTATTTAGGGACATAAATGTAACAGGAAGAATTCTTACAAGCCTGGAAATCAGATCAGGAATTTCCTCAGGAATCAGGAGGAAATTCACAGAAAATACAAACTGCTGAAAAGGAGAGCCAATTGACTCACAGATTGTATGGAAAAGGTTGAATTATTTAATGACATTTTCACATGAGTCAGAGACTACTTTTTTAATTCTGCACAAACGAATCTTGTTTAGGAAGCAGACTTACAAGAGACCAAGAAGCTTGGGACAACTTAAAAATGTTGAACTTCAGTACAGGATGCCAGATCAAATTGACTTCAAGGTGTTGAAGGTGCTGACTGAAGCGACCAGAAGGCTACTATCATCTATTACAAAGCATGGTAATCAAGAAAGGTCCTCAACAACTGGAAAAAGGCAAATATTATGCTCATATTAAGATGGAAGGGAGATCAAGGGAACGCTATAAACAGCAGCCTCACCTTTTACACTGGAAAGCTCACAAATAGCATTCATTCGGAATTCATTTCTGAACCCACATGGAAAACAAGGCAATCAGGAACAATATTTATCAGTGGCAGATCATGTTCTACCAGTCTTAATGACTTCCACGATGAAACATGGCATTCCATGACAAAAAACTGCTGTCTCTTCATCAGGGACTTGGATTATTACATAAAATGAAAACTTGACAAATTTCCGGATGATGTTAAGAGAAGTGACATAATGAATGACAAAATTCATGCCAGCAGCTGTAGGGCTGCACCATGGGTGTTAAAGAAAAGCAGGCCTGGAAGGCCTAAAATAGGCCTTTTCCCTAGGCCTGGAGGTGACCATGGAAACACATCCAGGTCACCTGAGATGGGCTGGAGAAACATATTATGAGTTTGTGGCCTTCTTGACCAATTGTGTGGGTAAATTGTGGTTTGTGACCTTATAGGGTATTGTTTACCTATTACCATAATAGGTAACATCTAGGCAATACTCCGGGTGATTGGGGGACACTCTGGGATGCATCTTTCCTGTTTATATGAGGTTATGTCCTGTTTGTGTGCTGGTATTTAAGGTATTTTCACTGTGCAATAGAAGTCTCAGCACTTCTCCATCTTGTGCGAAGTCCATGCCCTTGTGTGAATCCTGCAAGCAGGATCTGGGGAAATTTACCGATTTTGCCTAGAGAAGCCTCACTACACCTAGGAGTCAGTAGGGCCAGGCTCTTCACCTGTGGTAGAGTGGGTGTAGCTCATGGAGAGTGAATGGACGAGCTGCAAGGACCCAAGATGAAAGGACTTGAGGGTGATAGATGACCACAAGGCCAACAATGTGCTCTAGCCCTGAGCTGGATGAACTGTGCAGAATCCACAGCAAAGGCTACAAGGGACCTAAAGAACATGACTGATACGAGGAGTTGAGTGAGATGAGCTGTTTTTAGTCTGCGAAGTTAAAGATAAGGGCCATATTTGAAGCAGCAGAGATAAACACCTTGCAGCAGCAAATAGAAAAGGGATCATAGAGGGGACAGTGGCCTTGAAGAGCAAGCTGGATAGACCAGGTTGTACACATGGAAAAATGTTTTCATGATGAAATGCCAGGATCCATAGAAAGTGTGGCTGCACCATCAGAGAAGGATATGAAGTCACAGCTTTGGCTGATCACCCCCAAGGAAAAAACAGAACAGATTTTAACCAGAAAGACCTCCTAACCAGCACTTTCAACATTGCTTAGATTCATCTACCTGAACTGCAAAAGTTTGAAAGTTTGAAGGCAAAATGATGGTGTATATTTTACCATTTATTGATTCATATTCTGAAGGCATCAGTTCCAGGAACATAATGTTCAGTGTAACCTCTCCTTTTTCATGTCACAATTTAGATCTTTCAGCTATGTCTTATAATGCATCTTCACTTCATTTTTGACTGCATCTTTCAAAAAACAAATTGCATTTGCTTACCATTTTGTTGGTTTTTTTTTTAAATAAAGGTCTCCCTTTTGCTACTCTACATTTTATCATTGTTTGTTTACTCTTTTCTTTGCATACAATAAAAAACTGAAGAAATTTTAAATCCTAATTAAAGACTTGTTTAAGTGGGATCCTCTACAGTGCCAGAAAAGTAATAATTTTGCAAAGTAAAAAAAGATAGTTATGTAGTGATTTCATTCAGGTCAATTCATTCCACTCAAAGCAACATATTGTTAGTTCAAATAGAACAAAGCCATAACCAGGCAGATGGAAATAGTTCTCATCCATTTTCAAAATATTCTAAATTAACTTAGAAAACTCTGTTTAAACAGCCTATAGCAAGGATAGTTTCTTTAGTTAACTTTTGCACACAAATACCATGCATTTACTTTCACATAAGATAGAATCAGTACAAGTTACTGAATAAAAATAAGTCTGCTAACACAAGACCACCCTGCAACACCCTTCAGCAAAAAGAAGAGGGCATGAGATCAACAGAAATTAATTTCCAACAGATTAATTTAGTTTTATAATGTCACAATAACAATTGTAGTTTGAAAACACAGGAATGAGCTAAGCAGAGCAATATGAAAGCAGAGAGCATCATAGTGAAACTGGAGAAAAACCAAGCATTTTTTCTAAAAATAGACAGACGAAAAACAATTTTAAAACCGAATGCATTGTCCTATTTCATCAATAGTACCACAATTGTAACAGTGATACTCAAAACAGTAATAAATATTTTGCTCACTGAATTATAATAATTAGAAATGTACTCATTTTTTCAGATACAACTTAAAAACATTTTTCTCTAGGAAAAATATCTTATTATACAACTATTTTTCCACAACATATTTATTGCTGTTGCAAAATCTCTTTAAATAGAATAATCAGCTAAATAAAAAAAAAAAAAATCCATTGCATTCCACACTACATATAGATTTTGGTTCATTTATGATCTTAGATAGTCTAGCAATTTATTTTCAAAAGTTTTAAATTCTGTTTACTGGGTCTTCTAGTAATACATTTTATGTCCTAACCTCTCTAACAAAATTAAGGTGCCAAGGTCTCCACTATAAATAATGGGTTTGTCATATGCCCAATTACTGTCATTTTGGTGGAAGTGTATAAAAACTCTCCAGTTATTGAAATATAGGTGATTCAAAGGGAGTTTGTCCAATCAATATCAAGCTCAGATTCTCAAATTTTAAGCTTCTCATTCTGGTTATCCAGGTGGTTTCCATTCACAACTAGCAATACAATTATGTTTATCAGTAAAGGATATTTATTTCCATGATAAAGTTATGGAAACAAATAAACAGAGACATACGTTTATTGTAAAGAAATACGTAAACAGCATTAATCAAAAGATTGCAGGTTTTTTTTAATTTGGGATGTTTTACTTCCTGAAATATTAATCTCTCACTTGATGTTAGTCTTCTTAATTGCTACACGTAACTATTTAAATCTCAATAGATAAACCTCAGTACAACACGTTACTGAATAGGCGAATTTTTAATAGCGACATAACTTTCAGAACACCATCTCTTGCCTGTCTTAAGGGTTGTTTTTTCATGCTTTCCATATGAAAACTCTTGGCTGGTTTTGCTAATTTGTTTGTGCCTCTTTAAATTATGCAGCAGACATTGCAAAAGCAGAATTTTCTGCTTCCTGGTATCAGCTTATGTAGATGGAATACGTGAGCCACAAAAACAGCTGACAGTGATCCAGAACACACACGTAGAAATTCATCTTCATTATACTCACCCTGACACCATTGGGTCTTCACTGGGGCAAAATCAGGAACACTTCATTTAGCAACTCTCAATTATTAGTTTTCCTTTTCTTCTCACAGCCCCTAATTCCCATAAACTTTCAGCATATGCAATGTGTTGAGTGAAAGAGTTCCACAGCTTCCCTCCATATTGCTTAAATAAACACGTCTGTGTTATTTCTGAGCTTCCCAGTGGCTAGATTTGATATCCCCTGCTACTGCACACTTGATGCCATTCATGATCTTGTCACTCTACTTTTCTTTCACACCTCTGTTGAGCAGAAAAATCATTGCCTGCTGTCACTTCACAGACAGAATCTGATTGTACCATTTCATTTTTCTACCTTTTCATTCATTCTCTGAAGCTTTTTCAGTCTGATCACATTTTTGTTTCTTTGTTTGTTTGTTTTCCAGTCAAGGAACTGGACATAGTATTTAAAAAGTTAAATGTCAAGGTCTACTGCATATCTATTGATTTATACAATGATGTATTTAATGTTCACATATTTTCTCTGTTGCTTTCCTCATAATTAACTGCATACTTGCATTTTTTCTGACCTCCTAAGCACAAGACCAACATTTTCATAGAAATACTTCACTGCTAAATATAAAGCTAAGTGAAGTATGTAAAATATATAATTGTTTTCATATCAGTTTACATTTAACTTCATTGAATTTAATTTTTAATTTTAATAACTAGTCATTTGGGCCACTCCTATTTAACACCTTTAATAACTTAGTATGATCACCAAATTTACCAAATAATTATACACCACTTTTCCAGCATATTCACATGTTCAAATATATTTTGAGACACATGGATCACAGTGTATGTCCTCTGGAACTTCACTCTTGACCTCTGTCCCCTGTGAAAACTGACACAGAAATCACTATTTCCTCCAATATTTTACATCTTTTTATGAATGCAGCAACTTTCCTCTTAGCTAGCTGCAGTTTCCTCTGTGTTTTCTCTTAGCCCTCTGTGCAATTTCCCACAGTGTTTGGTAATATTGACACCATTAGATCCATTCTAGTTCTTTTTAGAAATATATTATTATAGTTTGAACACTTTTGCCCCGTACTGATTTAATGGACTATATTCTTTCAATCTAAAACTGGCAACATAGCTGCAACCTCACATCTCAAAAGCCATCAAAATAGCTTTAAATAATAAATTTCACACCCCAGGTACCATTTGGCTATTTCATCCCTGAGTGTCTTTAAAAATCTTAGGTGTATATCCCTTCATTTTGCTTTGTACCACCTCAAACTGACAAAGCATGACTTCATATGAGCTCCCCCACAAAAAAATTTATGTGTGAGAAGCAACGGAAGTCCTTCTATAATACAAACAGATTTAAATGTTATGACATTTTTGTGCCTACAGCTTCTTTTAAGTGCTTCTCTTTTCCTTGGTTATCTTTCAGCATTACAGTCTCCCAGACTTCCCTCTGTTCAGTTGTAGAAACAGAATTTCTTAATTCTTGTTTCTTTCAACTATTTTAGTTGAGAAATCTTGGAATATCTTGGAATTGAAACAATGAATGAAACAATTGAGAAGTCTTAAATATCTTGGAATTGTACGGATTAATCTTGATGTGTGCTTGTTGTTCTTTTTTTTTAACTTATATTTAGTCTTAAAGTCCTTACATTTTCTTCAAAAATCTTCAGCTATCTGAAGGACGTCTTGCCCTCAGTAGCCTCTGATATGCTGCTGATTAGCTGTGTGGTATCCCTTTTACCCTTTCTTAAGCCTTTCTAGTTAAGCAGAATGTGTTTGCTCTCTGCCTTCAATAATACCTTAAATAGTCTCTGTGCCATCTGCTATGACTTAACCCTCTTAGCATTCCTTCCAAATTCTCCCGAACAGGAGAGAATTGTCTTTTCTGAAGTTCAGCCCAACTGTGGGAAGATTTCATGGCTTCTTGGCTGCTCTGCAAGGATATTGAATCTAGACAGAGAAGTAATTTGAACAACATCCACTTGGCTTTTTCTTCCTCTCTCACAGTATCTTCAACAGTCCAGCCCATGAAAATCATTGATTTAGTCTCAGCAGCCCTCTAAGATTCCTTCTAAGATCCATGCTCAGTAACAACTTCCTACCTTTGGGGGAGCCCCAGGGTAGAGTGATGGCTGTCCTTCCTCCACCCCTCCTTAGGCAACAGCCTACCACTGTCTTGTGCTCAGGTTTCATTAACAGCATCGTCACCTTGCTATGTACCCAGTACATCACTGATCAGAGGAAAAAAAAACCTGTCCCATGGGGGTATTCACAGTGACACCTGGGGCAACTGTGCCAGGAGAGGGACATTTTTATAACATCCTGGTGATCACCAGGTTTTTGTAATATTTTTTGTCCACTCCACAAAAGAGCTATTTTAACATATCACAATTTTTCTCATGAATGATGGTGACCCTTGTCATTTAAAAATTCAAGTGCTGAAATTATGTCCTGCAGGCACATCAGGAACTGTCAGCTTTTTGTTTTGCTCACCTCATCCTTTCAAGCCTATTGGCTGCTTCAAGTGGCTTTTCAGATGCCAGCTAATGAAAAAATGCACTACTACTCTAGAACTATTTCTGTAGGCACATCTTACATGCATGACACAAAAACCTACAAAAGGACCCATCAGTTGCCATAAAGTCATCTTAGTTGAAAAAGTTTTGCTGGTCTTGTCAGTATGCTTAGACAAACATAATAGAAATAACACAACTTTCTTTCTGTTTAATGAGATAATCTAATTGTCCCCTCTGGTTTTAAATTATGAAAAAGCATTTCAGTGCTAATTATTTGCCACCAATTCCTGAAATGGTGCATTGAAATGTTATCTCATGGGAGTATCTGCACAATATACAGACATCATCTCAATTTATATCCAATGTTGAACACTTATATTGACTATATGATTTAATTTAAATCAACAAAAATCAAGCAACATGGATTTTTCACAGTGACACTAGCAGTAAAATAAGACATGATACATGATATTGTACGATTGTGCACACATACTGAGATTTACTTTCCAGCATGAAGTCCCAGTTAAGCAAAAGTGTAAATAACAGCATGTGATTGATGACAACTATGGTTAGCAGTGTTATCTTCCAACTACATTTGTCACGTAAATTAGGCCTACATATTGGTACATGTTCATCATTTTCGCATTGCACACATTATATAAAACCACTCCTGGGACAAAGTCATGATTTTTCATATCTCATGTATTTTTCTGAAGAAGACTGTGCATTTTTTCAGGTGGGTTTTGTGCAATAAAAATTTTACACATAAGCTGATCTAGAGCTCAGAATAGCAGAAAAGTATTTGCAAATAGTAACAAATTATTCCACTGGATTTTTATTGGGCTATTTTCAAATACAGATGAATGTATTTTGTTCACAAAAATAAGTGCTTTTTCAAGTGTTACTATTAGGCAGTAATGGAAGTGTTCAAATTATCATTCTGAAATTTTCTTACTGTTTCAATAATGTTATCCCTTCCTTAAACAACTGAATACTTGTCTCAAAGAATGAGCTCTCCAATTTTAAAATATAGATTATCCAAAAAGGGAGGAAAACCAAGCCCATGCCAGTTATGTGTCCAAATAATGCACTCTAATGACACAGAAATGACATCACAGTAAGAACACTATAAGCCAAAATACAAAAAAGCAGTTTGTGTGAACAAAACAAAGCCATCATCATTTAACAAATACAAAGATTTCATTTATCCACTGCACCAAAAGAAACTGACCACCAACTTTTATAAAAAGAGTCAAATCATAAGATCATCCCAATTTTTGCCAACTGAGGGAGTCTAACATAAACGTATTTAATATTCCGATTTCCTGACAAACTTCAAAAGCTATTTATGGCTTCAGAGTCACAAGCAAAGACAGAGCTCAGGTTGTTCACCAAAAAAATACAGTAACATGAGCATCTTTTGCAGTAACAGGACTTGTGGCACTTACTTCAGCAGAGCTGGCAATTCATTCATGAGCAGGTAAGGGTGCCATGCGTGCACACACACACACAAACACACGCATAACACTTGTTAGCACATTAGAGCAGGGCAACACATTTTTAAGATATCTGCCCTTCACGAAGTTAACCCACAGGTTTTTTTTTATTAATTTTTGTTGTTGAAAGGTATTTTTTCTGTTAGTGAGCACCGAGACGGTTCCATAAAGCAATGAACAGAAAGAAAAGCCTATTCAGCTTTATAAATGAGATACATAACTGAATTTAAGATGAATGACTTAAGTGAAATGGGAACCAAATGCATTACTTTTCTCTTAAAACTACATATAGGCTAATGGACTAAGAAAAAAATGGAAAAATTATTTTTATTCAAAGCAGCTCTAGCATTGAAATGTTCAATAACTCTACAACAAAACACTGCACTAGATGGATAACAATGACTGTTCTTAACTGTAAACTGTAGATTGTTCTAACAAACAAACTTCTATTCTGTACCTTTTCAAATTATGAGCAAATAGTATCAAATTCATGGTCTTGTCAGTACGCCAAAACAAACAAAACACCAAACAAAAACCTTAGCACACACACACCCCAGAAAAACCCAGCCCCCCAAATGACTAAACAAAATGAGACAGCTGGCAAAAGGTCTCTGTGTAATTTGGGAAACCACCATTATATCACTACATTCATTTAATTCTTAAACATCCAAATTTTCACTTACTAAAACTCACTGATAATAAAAACCCTATCCCATTATATATTTAATTTCTTCCTGTGGATATTAAAATAAACTATGTTCTGAAATTAAGAGTTAAAATACCTCCTTTTGTTTTCCATACATATTTGCCTATATAAATATACTTCATCATTTTACAAATTACAGTATTTATATTAAAGCTTTCATTCAGCAAATCATTACAGCTTAACAAGAACAAACAATTCCTGTGTTTTGGTTCTGTCTTTAAATCAGTTTTGGAGATAATGAAAACCAGCCGAAATGAGTGACTGCAAATAATACAAACAACACATTTATTTAGAAAAATAAACTGAAAATGTTGCTTGTCTGTTAGGTTTCTTCATGAAGTATAGACAAATGGCTAGAAAAATTTTATGTCAAGTACATATTACAAATGACTTCTTTAGCAGTAACTGGGACTAAATGTCAATGTTCAATAGGAACATTTTTTTGATGTATAATTCAATAGACTAAATTTCTCAGCTGCTAATATGATAAAAAAAATGATGCTATTAAAAATATTATATCCCCTTTTTAAATACACCTTATCATGTTGCTGCTTTTTCATATATATACATATGTATATATGTATGTATATGCATGTATTTTTTCATCCTAAGAAAGGACCATAGTCCTTTCTGCGAAAAGATCCCCATAGTGAAAGAGAGCATAAATGTCTTTCTTCAGTTCTAACTTTTTAACTCCTTTTGAAGCCCTGGCAAAGTATAGCTTGTTGTGGTCAAAAATCTCCTGGGGCCATCTGTGCAAATGGTGGCACACATCATTACCCTGAATGGAAGTGACAGTGCAAATAATAGGAGTGCATCCAGATGCAATCTCTAAGAGCGGAACTTCCTCAAAGTTGGGTGGAGGACAGGAGACAGCATCCTTTCAAGTGACTGAACTTCACTTGCATCCTGTTCCTGTATGGCTTTGCATATATACAAGGGATGACAGAGGTCTTCTCCCCACAGACGGTAACATTCCTCTGTTTCAATAAATGTATTCATTTTCTGAAATTACGTAAGTGTTTCATTTCTCCTTTTGGCTACATATTGAAATATTTGTTGACGCTGGCTGTACCCATAAAAAAAACTGGTTGTTTGGTTGCTCAGCACAGAACTCAGGTGTCAGGCTTGGAGACAGCAGTTTCTGCAAGGGGGCAAGACATTTAGGTCTCTTATTGTTCTCTCCCACTGAATGGAATTTAAGGCTGTGGATTTTGCCAGGACTCAGCTTGTAGCTGTCAGATCTGAGAAAGATGATTCAATGCAGATTACACTAGTAATCAGTTGTGCTCTGACTTCAAGGGTTTTTCCATTCTTCACTTAGGGTCATGTTCCCTTGTTACTTCTCAGATCTGGCCTGCAAGAAGTCACAATGATGAATCTGATATGCAAATTAATTGATGTGTCTCCAAATACAGATATTCCTTCAAGCCTGAAGGTGCTAAAGAAAAAAAGAAAAGAAGGACAAAGTTATAAAAATGTTACTTTAAGCAGACAAAACATAATTTTGAATTACCATTCAATTTTTCATGTAAAGAGGAGTTAAAAAAATAATGGTATTTTGAAACTTGGTCTTTTATAGTAGCACTTTATTGTGTGTACAAGCCTTGGTTCTCTGCTGGGGTAAACGGGTTTAACTTCAATAGTGTCTTTGAAATCACATTATTTTACATCTCCTGTGAAATTGTTCATAAATTAAATAGAAAGTGAACTCAGAAGTTCCCCATCTGATAAGTAAGTTTTCTACTCACTAACATATTATATAAAATTCTGATTTAGGTATTTCACATTCCTTTCTGTGAAACTGTTTTAATTTTCATAAAACACTAATAATGCTGCAATCTAATGCTGAGGTTCACTGACTTACTGAGTTTTCCTAACTATTATTAGGCAAGACAAAGCAACAGTATCAAAAAAAGAGATCTTAGAATACTTACCTGTTGGTAGCTAGGACACTAATTCAGGTTAAAGGATTAAATTCACACCTTTTGAGGAAAAGAATAACAACTTCCTCATGCAGTTTTGGTGATCTACACCCAGAAGTATATACTTCAAGGAGGAGGAAGATCACTTCTTTGCCATTAGTTTTGTGAATCTAGCCCCTCATTCACATTTCCTCTTATTTCTTACTCGAATGATTTAAGTTGATAAAGATTGTCAAGGGCTCAGTTGGAATTTCACTGTCAGACAAAAAAAAGGAATCTGAATTTGATGTAATGTAAATCCTTTTAATCCCACCACAAAATGAAAACATAAAATATTTAGGGAAACTTATTTAACACTCAGACTTGTTACAGTGACTAAATGTAAACAGTCTAGCAAACGTGGTATAATTAATTTGTGATACCACTGGGTTAGCAGGAAGTTGTTTTCCTAGTCAACAATTCAGAGTTTAACTCACATTGTTAATGAAAAAGAAGAGTGTTCTAAACATCTGTTTGCAGCTTACTTTTAAACTGAAGACAGCCTTCATATCACTAAAAACACACAACACTTTCTCAGCTGACACGGTTTCAGGCTTCAATTACATTTGGGCTAATGATTCCTGTATGTTATCACTTCATAACAATCACCAAAATAAGACAGTTCTACCTTTGAATGCAGCTTAATTCTCAGGAACAAGATGAACATGGTACAATTAACATACATTTCAAACAATGATAATAATACTAACAAAAGATATACTGCAAATAGTATTTGTTGTCAGAAACAGCTGTTCCTCAAATTTAGATTTTGAATACAGTAAAATACAATGCTGAGCACTGTAGACATGAAGAGCAGTATGATTTTTTCTTTTTCTCTGGGTTGCAATTCATAAACATAGCCAATATCATGCACTTGTAGTTTAATCCCAGTCAGCAACTAAGTAACATGCAGTTGTTCAAACACTCCCCACCACATATTGGGCTGGGAAGGAAAACTGGGGAAAAAAGGGAGAAACCCAAGTAAAATTAAGATATTGTAATAATAATAATGATAACAAAACCAACTGTAACAAAAGTGATACTATGGAAAAAGAAAAAAAAAAAAAAGAGAGAGAGAGAGAAATAAACCCCAAGAAAGATAAGTGACACACAATTCAATATTGCTCACCACCTGATGACTGACACCCAGCCTGTCCTCAAGCCATATAAGCAGCTCCCACCCAACTCTCCCCAGTTTATTGGACATGAGTTTATAGTATGGAATGTCCCTTTAGCCAGTTTGGGCCATCTCTCCTGGTTTTGCTCCCTCATGGCTTCTTATGCACTTCCTCACTGGCAAAACTGAGGAAGTTGAAAAATCCTTGATTTAGGGTATGTACTACCTAGCAACAACTGAAACACCAGTATATTAACCAACATTATTCTCATTCTAAGTCCAAAACACTACTAAGAAGAAAATTAACTCCATCCCAACCAGGGCGATTGCTTACAAAACCAGGAAGTGATTTATCAAGTATACTTGAATTTCTCCATCATCTCTCTCTCACTGAGTTGTCAAACCACAGTATTTGGTCCATTGCAAGTCATACAACCATGTAACATCCACCCTCATTTCATAAACATTCCACTAAGGAAGAAAAGACTGCCTTTTTTTCTTTACAATACTCCTGCTAAAGAGAAAAAATGATGAAAACATTTTGCACCTTTCCACATTAGTATGTTCAAATTAAAAATTATGGTTAAACTTGCTCAGTGGAAAATTCATTACGTAGCAATGCCTGCATTAAAAAACCAGCTGTTCTTCTTGTTACCTCCCTTGGAAATCCATAACTGCAAACCATTATTGTACACACGAAGATGTGAGCAGCAGGAGAAAAAAGGCCAGTCACAGAAAAAGAGGAAGTGCTTAATAATTACAGATTCCTATCCTGAACTGTCTAGTTTTGAATCCTATAGTCTGTACTGTTTCAGATAGCAAGGCTGTACATTCATATCTTTACATTTAATTCATCATTGCAAAATCCTTTCATTACACCATACCTTGTCAATAACCTCATAGTAAAAAGCCCCTGACCTTATTAAAGTCATTATTAGAGAGCTATTGGTCAAACAATTTATAGGGAACCATTTTGTTCACTCACGTCCCTTCTCCTTTTCAGTACTTGGGCAGCATCACCATGTCATTCTCTTCCTTCTACAGCATCTGTATTTAGACCCAAAAACCAGAGAATCAAAGAAACTAATGTTGCTGTTCTCCCCATTCAAAACTAGATAACTAATCTTTTGTAATAAAAAATAAATTTTACTTCTCTGCATGTATTACCTGAAAACAATCTATGTCCTTCTGCTTTGTTCTGTTTGTCACAGTCTTCTTAAAAATTGAGAATGAGTCTAGTCCCGTCTACAAGGGCATCCTCCTTCTCATCATGGCCATGACCATATTGCCTCTGGACAAATTGCTATGCAGAGCCCTGTGGATGGAAAAAGTTAAGGGAAAAGGCTACTAAGGAAAGCATCCTTTCAACCTCAGACCTAAGAAATGGCTGCCCCATTCTCAGATACAGAGAAGGCACTGTATTTATTGCTGTTGACTGGAAGACACCAAGAAAATTATAGAGAAGACATCATCAACTTTGAAGTGATATATGCAGTGATGATGTCAATGATCACAGAAAGGTATACTTTTAGTGAAGGTTTCTATGCTGGACCTCGTGCCCAGAAAAAAGGAGAAAACAACTAAGAAATGGACTTCATGTTCAATTGAGAAAGGGAGATTTACTGGATTTACACAAGGCTATGTAATTTCTGCATCACTTTAAGAGTCTGGTAAACGCACCTGAAAGACTAGCCTAAAAAAAAGCTTCATTATTTAGGCTATTTTAGCCCAGACAGTATAATTCTGACATATGTTATTACCTGTCTTAAGTACGCTGCAAGTCAGAGCACATGCCAAGCCAGTAGTTGTACACGCTATGTAGGAGTACAACATAACTTCTTACAGAAAAAAAACCCTACAAAAAATCATATAGTAATAAATCTTCCTAAACATCATGCAGTTATCTTCTAGATATTGTACAAATACTAACGGCATCTGCTAAGTTGTCTATTGTATAAATTGCTTATTCCTGAAAGATATGGAAATGTTTAGATTCAGACATAGACTATTTTATTTATATTACCTTAAGTTTTTTACTCTTTTAGATAAGATTAATTATTATACTAATTCTCTCTATGGAACAATTACTAAAAGCAAAGGGAATGCTTTCCTTAAGTTTTAGGGATTTTGCTAGTTTCTACTGCCCAAGAAAACTCCATCATGATGCCTCTTGAGACATCTTTTCCTGTAAAAACTAAAACACCTAGATCTCAACAACGCAGGATGTTAACAAATCTACCACTACACTTTTTTGTAATTATTCCTATTTTTTTCATCAGAAGTTTCAGAAAACATATTTACGTGTGAGTGCCCATCCTACTATTTCCATCCATAAATAATTTATTTGCCAATGAGCAAACAAGAAATCCCAGTTGCTTAATGGAAGTTTACCTTTCCAAGCTTAGGAAGAGACTGAAAATAGCATGAAAAATGAAAATATTTACACATTACAAATTAAATGTACATATTTTCCTTTTCCTCTTTATACACTATAACTCATTTATTTATTGACAACGCGTACTAGCTTATACAATGGCATTCTTGCGATCTCAGTAGCCTCTCCTAGCAATACTTCCTTAATGAGATTATAAAGTTCTTTGCCATGACAGTTTTGCTACCTCCAGGGCTTTCTCTTCACAAAGTTCTATAAAGATAATCCAGAATAGAAACCCGTAAATTATGTCAGAAAGCATATGATCAAAATATTTACTAAATATGGTTATCCGACTGAACTCAAACTGTTTAAGTAGTGTATTTGTAGATGTTTACTATCTTTGTCTGCTTGCACAACAAAACAAAGATCACCATAACACAGACTCTGGGAGCTACTGCAATTTTTTTATAGCTAGAAGCACGCAATCAATGTCAGAGGCAATGTGCTTATCAATATATGAAACTCATAAAATCTCCTGATTGTTACTTATGA
The DNA here is from genome assembly GCA_034509425.1 of Eopsaltria australis. Taxonomy (NCBI): domain Eukaryota; kingdom Metazoa; phylum Chordata; class Aves; order Passeriformes; family Petroicidae; genus Eopsaltria; species Eopsaltria australis. The sequence goes on along the minus strand of JAVTVJ010010837.1, from coordinate 275,955 downwards.
ACTACTGGCCAAATTAATGTGGTTCTTGTCCCAGTCAAGTCTCAAACAGTTTAGATTTGAGAGAAGTAATTTGTAGGACCTACAAGCAAGCCTCCTCTTTTGGTTATTTTTTTGTTGATTCCACTAGTTTCCAATATAACTGATATCTAAGCAACCAAAGTTACCAGTGACAGGTACCAGGTAGCTTGTCAATAACTTACATTAGGGGTTGCCATGAGGAATGCAAAAAACATCAAAACTCCAACTAAAATAATGCTAGTAGGGATGCCATCCTTTAATGGCACTGGGAAAACTTCTAATGATGTATCCTGGGAAAACCTGGCAGTCTTGTTCATGGGTCAGAAGTAGCTCACTTCTTAAAAGAAGTATACATAAATGTTAAGCAAAGTAGTATGCACAGGATGCACAGAAAGCATATCTAAGTATTTTGAAAATTCCTCAGACATACAATTTCTGTTTACCATTTTCAAATTTTAGAAATATTTTTAGCAGTCATTTTTCTTTACATGACTTTCGTTTCATTTGCCTTTTTGGACCCTTAGGTGCTAGAAAACTGTTTTGGCAATATCATAATGTGTATATTAAGATAGAATTGGTTATGCCAAGTGTGAATACAGTCCCAGGAAGCTTATTTATTTTCTCATGACTTTTTGGATATGTTATGATACATCTTTCATGAGAAAAATACTCACAAATATTTCTGTGAGGGTGGTTTTGATTCATTTTGTCTCTCATATACACATTTACCAGCTTCCAGAAAACTGTTTTCTCAAAAAATCATCTGGTACTTAACTGACATGCATAAAAAAGTAAGAAATTATCAAGAGGATGAAATCAGCTTGTTCTTTGTACTAGAGTATAAAATTTGAGCCATGCTTTTCATTTCAAATTAAGAAGCTACAGCTTATCCCAATATTTATTTGCAGATCGACTTCTGATGTAGATTTACTTAATTAATTAATGTGAACTGACAAACATTTTAATGTCTGAGGGTGGTTCTTCAACAGGAGGTATCAATTGTTTAGCTATAAGTTAATTTAATATGAAAAGTACTTGAACATTGCTTTATGAGGGTTATGAAACAATCTGTACCATGTGCTCAGTAGACAACAATCAAACCATAAAGCCAGTCTTGCATATGAGGCACTTCACTCTGTAAAAGAAATCTTGGCTGCATTTCTGGTTTGGTTGCAGATTATTTTTTGAGATCCAAGCAATAATTTTAATCAACATGTTACAAGCTAGCTTTTTATTTCACTCTCTCCTTTTCAGACTGTACAGATTTCTGTTTATTTTCAGAAGTAAATACCCTGAAATATTCAATCTACAAGCCAAAACACTAAAAAAATAGAGTTTTGATGCTTGTTGAGGTTTGGCTACACTTGCAAAACAAATAAACCCTACATTGCCAGTGGTGAACAGTGTGTTTCTTCAGCATCCTTCCCTGAGTATGGAGGGATGCAGATGAATATCTACCTAAACCTGAGGCCTACTGCTGCCTTCCCAAATTAAGGCTGTGTACCTGAGATGCTCCAAGGGAATCTCCTATGGTCCAGGGAACCCACCTATTCATTCTTATTGCATTTTTTTTATATAAGAGCTAGCTAATATGTGATACTATTTTCATCTTTCTGCCCTTATTTTTGTCCTCCTTTTCATGCTGAGTCAAAGCAAATTTCCTTCATTAGTTTGAATGTGTATCTGTGTCAACCAGAGGCAGAACGAAGATTAGTAAAAGGAAGAGATGCAAAAGACAGCTAAGTCTGTAATGTATGCAACATTTTATTTCTAATAATCAGAGAAATATAGCTAGTAACACTCTTGGGGAATTGGTTACAAAGTTTGTCTAGTTTAGCATGGGCAATATCAGAGGAAGTAAATATTGAAACAAAAATATCAGGGATGAAGTAGGTTTGTATTTGCAAATACTGCCAAAGTCTGTCACATCCAGTATCTAGTGCTGGAAAGTTCCTTATCAGTGCTGCACCAATTACCTCTTCAATTAATCTGAGGACCTTGCCATCATTGCCTTCTGGTTCTTGGCAGAAAGTAAAAAGATAGAAGGTCTCACATGTAAGAAAAGACACCAGCACCCCGTACCCCATGTAAGTCAGTATTTTTTCTGTAAAAACTCAGATTTCCTGTGGCTTACTTTTAAAACAGCCAATTCCTGGAGCTGACCATGTAACAGAAAACAGGATGATAATAAAAATCCCTATGAACCTTCACTCAATGAATAAAAATAAGTTACTTTGGTAAACTGAATAATCTACATGACAGAGGAAAAAACTTGTCAGTGAAAGGGACATTAAACTCATTACAGCTGAAAAGTTCACATAGAATAGTTAAATGCTTTAAAGGACTTGCATCTGGTATTATTTAAAAATTTTTATGTTTCAATTTTTAGAGTTTAGAGGTTTTTGTATAATTACATGTCTTAAAGTGACCTGTAAATGGTTAGAAAATCATTCTCCCCTGAGTACATCTTCCAGTTGACAGGTGTAACCTTTTCTTATTCAGCCTGAAGCTAGGAAGTTAGATGATAAGTGAGCTGGCAGCCCTCCACCTCCTTATTTCTCAAAAAAAAAATAACTATATGGGTGAAAAGAGACATGTAGGACAAAATGTAACTATCAATATTTCTGCCCGTTTTTCTTTTTTTTTTTGACATTTACTGATCTTTCATCTATTTCAAATTACTCAAGCAATCCATCAGCCTTGTAGGATTAGGCCTACTTCGCAAGCCAAAAGGACTTAAAAGATATCAGAAAAAATCCATAAATTCTTTGATGCATTTTTTCTGCAGTTTGCTTGTTGAGGGATGAAATAAACTATGATTCTAACTAACCACTTGCTGTTCATTACCATGTGCTTTACAGGATTTATTTTTTCCTTTATCATTTTTCACAAATATTTTGCCACACAAGAAAAACTATTAATTTCACTGACAGTAGATACATGGAGATTACTGAAATTACATTATCTTGTTCTCCCTAAACATGTCAATGTGACTAAAGGCTTATAGTGAATCATTATTATTAATATTCATTATTATTCTGGTTAGTCAAAATACTCAAATTCAATTATTTTCTTTAAAAGGGGTTTCTATGATATTGCTGGACACTGGGATGCTCTGTCTTTGCTGCTAGGAATTTTTAGCAACTAGAAATCATTGAGTAGCTCACAGGAGAATCTTGGGGAGAAATCTATAAATGTAGTAGAGGCCAATGGATAGAGTTTACCACAAATCCTCATACTTCAACAGCCTGTTGGAAGACTTCCTACCCACTCAAACACAGCCCTTTTCCAGCACAAGGCAGAATAGAAAGAGTTCTATCAACCACTTGAGCCCTTCTGCATAGTGAAATAAAAATAAAAAAGCTTCTACACATTGATTTACCAAGACTTAACTGGTTACTTTCTTGAGGTCACAAGGAAATCACAGTATCAGGAAGAAATGGAATATAAACCACTACAGAGACTGAATATGTTTTTAGATTGGAAGGTGAAAAAAACATCAGGATATTATTTGGTATCTTCATATGCATTGTACTTTCAGCAATACATATGTATGAAAGAGATCAACCTGGCATGACATTTACATTGAAGACATTTGAAAGACTCCTTATGGAAAACACTATGTATTTTCCAGGAACGTTAACCTTCGAAAGAGCTCTAATTTTTGATTACTCAACATGAATGTACATGTTTTCAGGATTATAAAAAAAAAAAATACAGGAATTTATAACTTTTGCAAATATACAATTATTCAATGCAAACTTTCCCTTTCAAGGGTCAACTTTTGTTTCAAAAGCTCTTGTAAATACCCGTACATAAAACAAGAGATGTTCCTGTGCATCCTCTCTTAAAATCTACTTATTGGCTTTCTTATCCACCACCCAAATGCAACAAAACATATTCAACTGACATAAAAAAGCCAGAAATAACAGTGTATCAGCAATATCAGTATTTATATTCTTCTTAGGCATTCAGAATTATGCCTTTTAATTTACTAGAAATTCTTACCGGATCAAAATAGTAATGAAAAATAAAATGGCTTGGTGTTTCTCCTGCAAACTCAAGGAGAGAAGGTGTAGCTTTGGTCTGATGAAACTTTCTTCACAATTAATATTGAAAAAAATACTATTCCTCATCATCACTTCCCCTTTCTAAAGTTATGTAAGCATCTCTAAACTCTTAATGCCTAAAAGAACATCTAAATAAGAGCAAATCAATAACTATTAAGTGAAGAAAACTGCAACAGTTGTTTTTATGTCCAATCCTTGTATTTTGAAACCACAAACATATCTTGGATAATAACCTGAATCATCTTTATCAATAATTGGAATGACATAGGTACTGCTTGCAAAGAAATACTGAACTTTCAAAATATAGTCCCTAGATTAAAAAAAAGGCATTGATTTGTAAGCACCACTGATAGTAACAATGCTTAATTCACTTTTGTAAACTGTTTTATCTGTGCCATAGTAATTTTCCAATGAGAAAACAGGGAAACAGAAAAAACATAAGAAACTCTTAGCATGTGAGCACTGCACTAATCTCAACTGTAATTCAGCAATCAGCTGAAAGCTCAGGGATGATGTAACAAAGTCTTCATGTACCATATCAAAACTGCAAAATATATAATGGACAAATGACAAGCTGACAGCTCACTTCTGAAAAGCCCTTTTCCACACCACCACCAGACTCCATTTTGAGTGAAGCCTTACCACTCCTCCCACCAACACAGAATGCGTGCTGAACAGTAAATTGCTAGCTACATCCTTCTGAAATCTTCTATTAAAAGTCTCAGGATAACTGAAATTATTTTACTTTGAGAAGCAAATTTTAGGCTATTTTAGGGAATGTCTAAACTTACTCCAGTAGAGAACGGTTGAAAAGATGCTCAGCTGCCTTTGTAGCTGCAATGAGTGTCAGGTAACTCCACTCATCCACAAGAGAATGTGGCTTTACTTAAAGGATTGGGGGAGAGAAGTTAAAGAGTCAGAAGACTTCACCTCCCCTGTGGCTTGTGAGAAGTCAGCTTCTGGTTTGGGACCTGAGAAGGAAGGACACAAAGACAGAATTTGGTGAGGTTTTCGCTTGCTGTTTATGGTTGTTGAGAAAGCAGGAAAGCTGCACAAAGCATGACCTGGCTGGCAGAAGCAGCAGCTCAGGGTCTGAAGAAGATCTGATGGGAAACTGTGGCTGAAGGGGAGGATTTAGAGGTGATGCCCCAAACGAGTGCTCTTGGAAGTGTGTACATAACTGCTGGACACACTGAAGAGGATGTGTTTGTAGAGGTTGCAAAAGAGAAATTTTCACTCCATCCTTCAGGCATAGGATACAGTAGACAAAAAAAAAATGATGCTCTGTCCTTTCAGCACGATATTAACATTGCTTTTCCAAAATCCAATCACCATCTGAGTACTCTCTCTTCTTTTGCAACACCTTCCTCTACCAAAATCTGAGAGCAGCCATGAGCAGCTGAAGCCATACCGCTACACACAGAACCACAGAGCATTCTTCAGACACAGTGAAGCTGTGAGTTTAAAATGCCTCAGGCAGAGGAAGCAAGTCAATTTGGATTTCTCTTATCTCTAGCAACAGAGGGCAAAAGAAAGGCAGTCTATAAACACCATCTCCTTCTCCAGCAATTTGTAAACCTAGCACATCTGTCCCATACTTTATTTATGAGTGAATGAAAAACAATTGGATTTGTGTCAGATAGAATATCTAAATGCTGAAAGAAATGACAGATTTCGGCTTTTCATTTCGACCATAAAAATACACAGTCCATGTTTACTTTCACTATGAGTTGAAATCCACTGGCTTTTCCTTAGAGTAATAATTATAAGGATGGATACAAACAAAACCTTTGCTCCTGCTGGCTTGCATTACTTGAAAAAATGCCACCTCACATGGTGAAAATATCGGAAAACCAAAACTGATACTTTCCTTTTTCTTTTTGATTACTTGGACTCTGAAATCATTACTGTGTTAACTATATTTCTCATGTTTCTAATTTCAAGAGAAATATCACCGCAGAGCTACAGATAGCAACCAAAAAAGTGAAACTTCTATCTTGCCTGTGGGCCGAAGTCAAATTATACACTAGTTAAAAAAGGGAATTACATGGTATGCAAAGATTTTCTACAGTAGAGATTAGAGGTGAATAATTCTTTCCATGTATTATTCTCCTTCCTTTCCCCCAAAATAGCTCCCATAAATAATAAAGTTCAAAAATTGCAAACTGTTTAAGAGTTAGATGAACACTACTTACTGATAAGGATGCATCAGAAGTAGCTAAAATGCATACTGTGCTTTAGAAGCTTTAATTGAAATACAAGTTCTCTGTTGTTCCAATAGTAATTTTTTCATAAATCTATGTGTAGAAGCAATTACTAATAATTTTATTTTTATTGCAGCTGTCCAAGAGTGGCAGTATAAAAACTAAGTTGGATGACAGTATCTCAGGTAATTTTTTTCCCTTTAAAAAATAGGCAATCAGGAATAAATACATAAAGACTTTTGCAGAAGGATCAATATGCTCTTAATCTTGATCAAGACAGTACCAGAAAGTCCTCTCTCAGAAAATCACAAGATTAAACAGATAAACCCCCTTTGTTTAATAGGATTTTGAAAGAAGGGACTGTTAACTGAGACTGAATAAGAAGGAAAATTCAAGGAGTTTATTTATGTTTTCTGTATTCAGTAAAATGTAATTCCTATTGTTGATATCTATAGCAACCTGCACACTAATGATGACCAATAAAATTAAAATTTCTCATATAATTTTCCAGCAATTACAAAAACTATGTTTAAAAGTCCCCCAAGGTGACATATTCTTAGTGAATATAAAATCTGGCTTATATTCAGAAATTACACTTTTTCATAAAAATACTGGGTACCTTTCAGTACTTACAAAGATGCTTGGGTACTTAAAAAACTAATTTTAAAAAATCATTGATTGATTTAATGTTTTACAACGGATTTTTTTATTTCATTCCTTCCGTCATACCTTACCAGTGATAAATTGATGGGTTTTGATGGAAGATACGGAAGTAAGATTCGTATTAACTGTATCGTGCTGAATCATTTATGCTCCATGTGATCTAGTGCAGATTGATTTCTACCCTTCAAGCAAGCCTGTAATACACCAGCTACATGAAAGGACACTGCACGTATCTTGGGGTTGTTCCACTCTCTTCACTGTGGTGATACCTCAGAACAGGTGAACACCTCCCCACCCACATAAGCCCTGCACCTGGGCTGACAGTACAGCCTGGAACACAGGTGAAACATCTGCATCAGGAAGAAACAATCTGCAAAAGCTGCAGACACAGCCCCAAGGCAGAGATGGGGATGACTTATGCTGCCTCTTTGTAGACTCCCCAGTGTGTCTACACCACCACTACCACCACAGAGTGCAGAACAATAGCTGGCTGGGCATGGTGTTCCTGCTCCAAAATCCTCCTGGTATCCCACCTGCCTGGCAAGTCTCCACTCTTGCAAGGGCAGGCAGGCTCCCAGTCAAGGTGCAGCAATTCAGTATAGTATATGCTTTTACCTGGGAAAATCACACTCCGAAAACTTTACAGAACTGACAATGAGTATCGTCATTTTGTTTCTTCAGGTATTTTCTGGAATACTTCTATCAAGGCATTGTTTAAGGAAGGTGGAATTTAGTTCTTGAAAAAATGCAAATGTCCTCTCCATGGAAATGTATATTCATAGTCTTGAAACCTTCTCAACCTGTTGATCCTTATTGCTACTGTTACATGACTACTTTGAAAGACTAGAAGAGACTCCCGTATTTCTGACCTTTTCCTAAAGAGTGACACTGCTATAAAACATTCATGTACAAATAGGCCTATCCATCCAATCTCTCTATACTTTAATACTTCCACAGGCATTTATGATCCTTACAATCTAATTCTTAGTCTAAACTTAGATATTTTTCTCTTCATTGACATATAATACAAATGAACTTGTCACACATGAAGGAGATGATAGCTTCAGAATGAATTGTTCCACTAAATTTATCTCAACAAATGGAAATTTTTCGTTTTATTTTGTGAGACATCCAGGTTGCTAGTAGTCATCTCTTCAATTTCTCAGCCACACTAATTGTGCTTTCTGCATGGCTGCCCAGCCCTTTGCCCTGGCTCTGTTCAATGCCCGTTGACTGCTCTGACAGTTTCAGCGAGGAGAGCATGCTCCTTATCTATCATATGCATGTATCTTCTTCCTACAAGTTTACACCACTAATGACTTACAAAATTAAAATATTCAGCAGTTACACAGCCAAAAATTCACCTCTATTTTCTGTTATAGTTTCCTCTTTATTATGAATTCTCAGGGATCTTTGGAAAAGTCATCGAGAGTCTCGTCTAGTGTCTTTCTGCAGCTCCTAAAGAATTCCTCAGCCAATGTTGACCCTATGTGGGCTCAGCAGCTGATTTTCACTGAGGAACATATTTTATTTAACCATGCAACATTCAGTTGCTGAAAACACCACGGTTTTCTACAGCACAAACATTACAATACAATGGATTTGCAGTGTTTCTCATAGCTCAGTTCTATCTTGAAGCAAAAATACATTTGTGGAAGAAAATTAGTTAAATAGTTTGCTTTCCTCTTTGAGAAACTACATGCCCTGATTCAATTTAAATAATGAAAGGAAAACGAGCTATTGCTATGTCCAAATAAGATTCCTATAGAATATGGAATTTATATATAGTTCACACTTAAAACAAATGCACTTATAAAAGTACTTTGAAATTGTATTTCCAAGTCTTGGTGTTTTTTTTCCCTGTTTCTTTTCTAAAATGTAAGGTTAATTAGCAATAACAATGCAATTTGGCCCTGGTGTCAGATGTCACAGCATTAATTATTACAGAAAATACATAAAACAGTGATACTCAAATCCTAATGCACAAGAGAGTTATTCATTGATTTTAAAAAGGTTTTAGCAAGGAATCCTAGGTTGAACATAAAAACTAAGATGAGGTTTTAATGTCTCTACATCATTAACTACTTTAGGGTGTATTTCAAACTCATAAAGCTATCCCATTTTGTACCCACTACAGAAATCACATAACGGGCCAGAACTTTCTAAATAATATATTTAATAATTTATTTATAGGATATCTAAATGCAAATAGCTGCTAAGAATTGAAAAATGTGCTTTCATATTTAACCCAGGGTTTAGTTAAGAAATGCTTATGCTACTTAAAATTTCAATGTTTTACACTTACTTTCTATAGCTTCATCTAACCTAAAGAGATTGATTGCAACATTTCACAGTACTATTAAGAGGTATATTTTCTTTATCCCCTACTTAATTTCAATAAAACCTGTTGAATGCACAGCTAACCATTACACTGATACATTTTAAAGGTAATATGAAGATAATGTAAGACTCTTCAAAGTAATTAGTAAAATTATTATATTTGCTTAATCTGCCCACCTGACTGAGTGCCAAAAAATCCATTAGTCACCTTGAAACATTCTGGTAACCATATTTCTGTCTAGACACTAAGTTTTTTACTGATGAGATTTCTGTAAAATATAAATTTCAACAAGCTGAAGTGCAACCAACATGTTTGAGGATCAGACTTTGTAGATCACACAAGATTTGTGCTATCAGAAGGAATACATGAGCATACTAACATGTCTGTAGTCACCTTTAAATGTTATCATTTGTGACCATTAGTACAGAAACTGAACAAAAAAAGCTGCTTTCTTCATGTTTGACCTTAGTTATTCACATTTTTATAGCAGGAATTTTCTTAACAGACAATTTTAGCTATTTATTTATTTAAGCATTATTATCCAAATCTGATCATAACCAGAGGGCTGAAATTGGTTTGGACTTATCCCAAAAGCCTGCATTTTATACAGCTGGTGGCATAATAGACCATGACTCTGAAAGATGTTCTGGGCTACAAACCACACATTTCTGTGTTCATTAGAGACACACAGAGAGCAGATAACATGTCACTTTTAACTAGCTTTCAGCTGAGAATGAAAATTTAAACTTTTTTCTCAGTAACTGAAATTCTAGAAGTTTCTCCTCTAACAGACTTCTCCATAAGAACTCAGAAATGTGGACTATCTGAAGTTCATTTCTGCTCCAGAATTAATCTCCTCCTGTGACCAGACTGGCTCTTAAATTCATCATCACTAACACCCCAAACCACGGCTAATTCTGTTTTCCACCTGATCCATCTGATTCCCAAGAGAAGGAAAACTTGTGTGCTATTCCCATCCCAGTGAACCTGAAATGAGGAAAATGCTAAAACAGCCATCCACTGTTTTTTCAACAATCCCCCACATCTCAGAAAGCAAAAAATACATCCTACAACTCATTCTGAAGGAAACTGCAAGATAAGCTTCTTGTTCAGGATGTGAGTACAGTCTGAGAGGTTTCTGGGCCCCACAGAGTTGAATGCCACAGCCAAAACAATTTTCAGAGAAACTAAAATTCATATCCAGAACAAGAGATCTCATAGGTGAATATTTCTAAAGAAAAACTGTTATGCATAACAAACTAAAATTCCTAAGACATAAGATAATACACAGAAAGAAAAGATATTTATCAGGATTTTACTTTTCTTTTATGGGTAGGTATCATCAGCCAATTGGAAGTAGGATCTCCATTATATATGTTCCACACAAAGGAATTTCAACTAGACTATTCCAAATATTCAAGAAAAGAAATAATTTCCAGTAAAACTGAACAGTCAAGAACATTGCCCTGTCAAAGTGAAATACAGCAAAATGAAAAAGGAAAGAATTAATTTTGGTTTTGCTCCTAGACATATTTGAAATTCACCTAGCCCTATGTAACATGCCACAAGTAAACCTGGTAACGCATGCCCAGAGAAAAACCACAAGTACAAAATGGTAACTTACCACCTTGAAATGTCCATTTTTAGTGACTACTGAATACTGGAGATGCCTTTACTCAATAAAAGCTGCAGTTTACAACCTAATGTGTTTTGGGTTTTGTAGACAGGCTGAGCCACTTTGCCTTGCTGACAATTCACAGTTGGCTGGGATTCAAAAACAAGCATTCCTGTACATAATTTCTATGTGAACATAGATTTTCATAGTAAAAACTGACCAGATCAAATCCACTTGAAGTGCTTGCCCTTTTTTTCTCTTCTTTAATCCATCCAGAGAAGGCACACAGAAGAGAGAGGAAAGGGAGAGACTTGAGAGATGAAAATAGGATTTTAAATGTTAAATATCCTTCTAGTAGTGAGAAAATCAGTATTTCTTCCCCTCCTTTCATTGGATTTTAACCCCATTTTCTATTTAGAAGACAACCATGATTCCAAATTACTGAGTATGAGATTTCCCCCCACTGCTTTTGCTGAAACTATGCAACTTTTGCAGAAATTAATGCACAAGTCACAGAGAAAGAGACAGCATGACTTCAGCTAATTACTCACTACAGGCAATGGGAGGATTCTGATGAAAAAGGATTATAAACATAGAAACACATTTTATACCAAAACAGACTTGTTCTCTCCTCATTTCTATCATAATACTGCAGTATTCAAAAGGATTTTGACAGCAACCCAAGGGCACTAAGCAGAGAAATTATAAGGAAAAATACTTTCTCAGGAGTTGAAATGGGATGCAGTTTTCAGGTGGATTTGCCAGCATACTTCTTAAGCAGAATATGCTTCAGACCCAATTTTTCTTTCAATTTTTAATGTTAGGTTTCAGCAGAGCCCCTAGACTATGGTAACATTTGAAAAAGGAAATTTGGGTCTTCTGGATCAAAATGAAAATGATTTTGATCAAGTCTCCCTTGGTCAGTATGTACCTCAAGGTCTCCACTACACTCAGAATTATTTGGTGGCTTCCTACAAGTCAACAATCCACAAAAAATAATTTCTTTGCCTTTTTTCTTTTTTAAAATAAGTGTCTCTTCTTGAAGTCTGCCAATGCAACAATACTAAATATTCTGTTCAAAAATTTTCATTCCACATACTCAAACATCTTGCTCTGCAGCACCCTTTGCTCTTCTCCCAAGAGGCACAATCTGCCCTCATAACCTGCTGTACCTGCAGTACCCACACAGTGCCCAAAATACATTAAAGGACAGACAGAGCAGTTATGTCAGCTGCCACACAGACACATATGATGTCCTAACACTGCAATTTACCCCACGAAACTACAGAGCAAAAAACAGTAGTCTCATCATGAAGTCAAGCCCAAGTCACTCATATAATTGACTCCACAGTTTGTACTCTTCTTGACTGGTTCAACTGGTAATTTCCTGAGTAAGACTAGTATTTCTTGTAAAGGCCTTTTGGTTATAAAGCAATATGAGAAATCAGGTAGTATTTCCCAGGATCTAATGACAACTAATAAGTAAGTAGCTAGCTAACTAGTTATCATAACTACTACTATTTATAGTAGCTATAGTAGCTACTACTATAGCTACTATAAATATTTTAACTCTATATAATTATTATTATTATTTTTATAATTATATAGCTAGCCAGCTAGACTGAAGCAACAGATAAGGCTGGATAATGTTTTCCTCAGGTGCTTCTCTGGATAAATTTTCCAGGTAACTAAATGCCTGAAGAGAGAATCTAGATTAGGGAAGCAATCTGGATTAGGTTTAATATCAATCAAATTACTACAGTAAGAGATTTGGGAAGCAATTGAGTGCTCTGATTCCACATAATTTCCACCTATTTGCATTCATCTCTACATGTAAAGCACCTAAACTGCTGTCTGATGCTGCTGCTAGAATATAGTGGTAATATTGGCAAAATGATTCTAAGTGTGAAACACTTTTGAGAAATGTTGAGTCACTATTGAGAAAAAAGGACTCAGCGTTGACTAACAGTAATGTAACTTTATCTGTTCCAAAAGTTTCCAAATGAGGCACAGGCAAAATTCAAGTTTGGGGGTTTTTCTTTTTTTTTTTTTTTTTTAATAGACACAACATCTTGGTCAAACTTTTCGTACTAATATGACAAAGCTATCCTCTATGCAACTTTGGTTAGTAAATTCACAAAAGGAAATATATCTCTTAGGCAAAAAAATTGACCTAGATAAAAGCATCCTTTTTTGACCAAGTTAATTTCTACATGGCACTTGTCTCTCAAAGACTACCACATCCAGTCACTAACTCTGCATACTACTAAATTAATTCAATGGGCCAGAGCTTCTTCGGACAGTACACTGACAATATCAATGAATATTGGAGCAACAGAAGACACATTCTTGTGGTCAGGACTGGAAAAACAGGCATGATTGTGCCCAAAGACATTACTATGGGAAAACTCTAGGAAGGAAGCTGATAATGTCCCTAACTAAAACCAATGAAAATCCTAAATGGCTTTATTATCTGCCACAGCTATAAACAGCAGTGACATATGGCGCTAATGACACAGCAACACAGTGTTTTCATTTCAGTTCCTAAAGCAACAGAATTAAGAATCTATGTGGTGGTGGAAAGGCTGAATCAACTGTGGAAAGTGCTCCATGAATTGCCTGAATGGACAGTCTCACATACTTATAGCAGGTACCTCCAGAGAAGGAGAAAAATGGCGCTCAACATGACTTCAGACAATCCTCAGTGTTAACACACTAAGACTGAAACAGTGTGCAAATTTACGAGGAAAATTGAGACTCACAGAAACATACACTTCATGTTCTTGCCACTTTTCAACTAATTTAAGAAAATTAAGACCAAGCCATCCAGAACCACTGCATACATGAAAGAATTCTAATATAGCTTTCTAGAGCTTGCTATGTCTGAAATAGCCCATGGCATACACATGCATTAAAACCTACCTTTCACAGTACATTAACCTCTGAGCAAAACCAGTTTTAACACATGGTTTAGAAAATACATAGTAATAATCTCAAACATATCTTCTGGAGAGAATTTCACAACTAAACTAGACATTATTATTTCTATCTGTCCATTAGTGAAGCATCACATATCAGGGGATGCTGAAACAGGCAGCAAGTTTTTAAGACAATTTTTATTAGATTATTTTAATCACCTCCAACCATCTCATTGAGATTAAAAGGTCAGAGGAAAACTGAAACTGGAAGGAATAAGTGGAGTCCAATCCATATCAGAGCAGACCTCAGAGCTAGCCCAGGTTGCTTTAGGCCTTGTCCCAAAGAAAATTGAATCTTTCTAGGGATTCTGCATGTTTCTATGGCATGCTGAGCCTCTGCCTTCAGCACTTACCGGCTCTCAGCATAAGAAATGTTCATAAATAACTCTGTTTTCTGATGCTTGAATGCGTAACTGTTCAAAATTCTCAAATTCTGGGAGTGTTCAAGGCTGGGCTAAATGAAGCTTCAAGCAATTTGGTCTAATGGAAGTTGAATTTTTCAGGTATATAGGAATTTATTCTATAAAATTAAAATATCTAAGAAATACCAACCAGTCTGCATTAGGGAGCAATACCACTTAGATGGGATCTCCTTTCCTGTTTCTTTATGACAGAAAAATACATTAAAAAAACCCCCAAACCCAGAAAAAAGACTATAAATAAATACAACAAAATAATTACCATAATAAAATATATATAATAACTATGAATATCAAGGATAAATCCGACTACTGGAAGTTAACTTTCAGTATCCAGAATAGTACAGGCCTTGTTAATCTACAAATCTGCATGAGCACTACATTGCTTGGAGAATTGCATATCCTGAAAAAATGAGTATGGTCCAGAACAGCATAAGTGAATAACCACAAGTTCACTTTGCAAGAAAAATGTTTTTATAAAGCAATATAATAAAGTTTATGAATTTATCAAAAATTACTTCATCTTCCCAGGTGGGCTGGAATGAATACTGTGCTTTATTAATTTATTCTTGGGATTAATACTAGAAATTTCTGTGGTGCAAATTGGTTCACTTGACCACTACAAATCCGTGTGTACTCCTGAAAAGTGACAGAGGCTGGTTTAATTCTGGAGGATAATCTGTTGCAGACTTGCTACAGCACATTTTGTCAGCCAAGAGCAGCATGAACCTGCTGCCAAAGGTCAGACACTGTGAAGAGCTCTCCACCACTGCCCAATGACTGTGGCAGAACACAGAAGCGAAGCACCTTTCTCCAGTTCTTCAAGACGCTTGCAAACTTCCACGTTTCAAACTTAGGAGCTATGCTGCAGGCTTGAAAAATTTTCTGTGAAGTGGAATATCTGATTTGTTTTGCCAGGTCTGTCTAGGAAGTCTCTCTGTTTAAAGAGACAAATAGTTGAAATTTTATTATGCAGATTTCAAATGTGTTGTCTCAAGTATTTTGAAATATCTGTCATTTGAATGTAGCTAATTTCAATAAATACTTAATTATTACTTAATTCTTTTAAAATCTTATTACCCTGTTCCTCAACTACATGATTAGGCCCTCTTTTCCTAACTAGTACATAAGCCATTCCAGACTGACCCTGTAATATGAATGCCACCATTTTCAAAAGGTAACCAAACATATAACAGTTCTTAAGAAACAATGGTTTCATCACGGCACACAGAGCTAAGATTTCTGTAACACAGTAAAAAACCCTTTTTGTTCTCCTGTGAATTAACCTTTTTAAAGAAATTAACATTTTTATTTTAAAGAAGCAGATTTCTTTTTCAATTGTTGTGAATGTACACCTAAATTGTCATTTGTCTTCACCTTAACTTTAGAAATGAAAATTTTTATTATCTTGCCCAATTCAATGTGAAATTCTAATTAGCAACAGCAATTCACATAAATTTTAACATTTAATAGGACTCATTGTTTTTCTAGAGATGGTGGGTTTATGTTAAACCTCTAAAATTTCAGAAAAAAAACAGGCATTAAAATGTACTTAGAAGCAATGACCTTTAAACTATTCCAGGTGACTAACTGAGAGGAGGTATTCAAACTCGAGGAAAACTGCAGTAATTAATATTCCAGAGCTCAGACAAACCTTTTCATTGCAGTACAAGACAGCTAAGCATGACTTAAAACTGGGGGAAAGTTGAATAATGATTTCAAAGCTGTAATGGACTGAACCCACTATTTGTATAAATGGTTATCTTTACACTGATGAAATCTGTCTATTTCTGCAGGTGCTGAATTTGAATAAGGGGTCACAACCAACCAGGCTGTACAGACACAGACTATGCAACATAGAAAAGAAACAAGATGACACCTACTGCAGACTTCACAGGATTTTCACAATGAAACAGAGTCACCAGCTTCTCTTTTTAAAGCATAGTGTGTGATTACAGAACAGAGGAGTGCAGCTATTGGTGGCTTTAAACCTTCAGAATCATTTACAGCAGAGCACAGTGAACATGAAATATTATTGTATCATAGATGAGCACATAGATTTCAAGTTGAAAATACTACAAAATTAAATTACACTTTTATGTGATTCATGGTGGATCAATTGTAATTCCATTTTGCTGGACATTTAACGGAAGCATGCAATATTTTGGTAAAAATGTATGAAACTATGGATTCATTTATCAGCCTCCAAATCAGTTCAATACTTTTACAGATTGCTACATAACAAATTCCAGCAAAACAAAACTCCTCTTCAGCCTATTAAATGAAATGCAAAAAAACAATAACAAAACCAACAGCAAAATCCAACAAGCAAAACACCAAACAAAATAACAATATTGTTTGTAATATTTGCAACTGTTCCATCATGAGGTTTCAACTACATCTAAAATATAGACACTGTCACTACCTATGAGTATTTGCACTACGAAATCATAAACCCAAACAACAAAAGGAAACACTAATACTGAATATCCTTTTCTTTCAAGAGGTAATTTTGGGGAAAACAAATAAAGCAATGAATGGTATCCCAAGAATAAATTTTCAGGATAAAAGTTTTTATTTAAAGTATGATAATACTATTAATTTTGAACCAAACAAAGGTAACAGAATGTACACATACTGAATGAAATTTGATATATACAGTCCAAATGTATCAAAAATGGTTTTATGTAGAAAATGCCCTGAATTTTTAAAAGCATTTATTGATTTAAAAGGTAAAATCAATGGTATGCAATTTTGAGCATTTAATTATTAAGGGATAGAATAACAATGGAAAAAGAAACAAATGTTTCAAAAGTTTCACAGGTGAGAAGGACCACGTGAGGACCACCCCCCTAAGATGAGTGGGACCTGTTTGCTTCAGAATTACCACAAACTGGATAGTCCAGAGTTGCTGCACACTCATCTGGCGTTTTCGGCTTTATTTTATCTGAAAGGGGAAGAAGCAGCAGAATTTTATTCCCAGTACATCCATAGCTTTGGAAGATTCAAGTCATACATCCTGTTTCACTGAATGTTTCAGTGATCAAAAATGCAATTTTCCTTGTCTAATGAAAATCAGAAATATCAGCTAAATTACAATTTTGGTTATCTGGTATATGTGGTTTAGCACTTAGACTAGTCCTCAAAGTGGCTTTCAAACAGTGCAAGTCTAAACAGCAAAGCAGACAAGTGGTTCCAGTTAAGTTCATATAATGTGCTCCTTCTATTAAAAAGTTATTGGAACTATCATGGAATTGTCCAGGTTTCATTTTACCAGGGATTTTTACTCCTAACTTATGCACAGATCTGTCACTACACATGAACCTCAGAATTCATATAATGTTTTTACGTAACTGGTCATTGACACTGTAAAGAATCCTTGAATCAATGCCTCAAGTTGAAGTTTCTATCTCTACACTAGATATCTCACTTTTTTGAGTGCTTTTCTTTGTGCTACATTATTACAGTGTGATTTAAATGGGAAAAGATTTGGACACAGCAAGCATTGTTTTATGTCTAATCAGAAACATCTGGGAAAAATCACTTCACATGTTCTCACTGTAGGCAGTTGGGTACATGGCCTCCAATACATCCGATGGCCATCTGATGACCTCTGTTAGTAAGTATCAGTATTAAATACATTATTTATTGCAGCCATTGGTAAGAGCTCCCTAGAAGTAATTCTGTAGCAAGTCTCCCAGCACCGGAGGCTTGCTCTGCCTCAGTACAGTATGTAAACAGCTTCTCTGAAGCTCTGTGAGAACAGTGTTTTTCAATCTGGAGTTATGAAAAGTAGCTGTAAAATTACTTCCATAACCTTAATAATCTGGCACATGGTGAATGAGGTATGCAAGTACTGGGAACTGGGTCCTCGTCAGCCTCACAAGCTTCACCAAGGCCAAATGCAGGGGAGTTCTGCACCTGTGCTGGGGCAACCCCCAGCATCAACACAGGCTGGGGTGAATGGATGGAGAAGAGCCCTGCCCAGAGATATTTGGGGTGCTGGTGGATGAGAGGTTAGACAGGTGCTCCCCAGAAAGCCAGATGTGCCCTGGGCTGCATCCAAAGCAGAGTGGCCAGCAGGGTGAGGGAGGGGATTCTGCTTCTCTGCTCTGCTGAGACCTCACCTGGAACCCTGCATCCAGTTCTGGGGTCCCAGCACAGGAAGGACACGGACCTACCTCCGGAAGCAAGTCCAGAGGAGGGACACAAAAGTTATTGGAGGGCTGGAGAACCTCTCCTATGAAGAAAGCCTGAGAGATTAGGGATTGGTCACCCTCAACAAAAGAGTAAAGGGAGACTTTTTTGCAGTATTGGAATACTTTAAGAGGGGGCTTACAAAAACAAATGACTTTTTAGTAGTGCCTGCAGTTATTGGACAAAGAGTAATGGTTTTAAACTAAAGGAGCATAGATTCAGGCTAGATATAAGGAAGTTTTTTTTTTATGATGAAGATAGTGAAAAAATGGAACAGATTTCTCTGAGTGATTATAGATCCCCTATCCTTGGAAACATTCAGTGTCAATTTGGACAGAGCTCTGAGCCACCAGATGTAGCTGAATCCACTCCTGCCCATGGCAGGGGCTTGGAACAGATGATCTTTAAGGGTTCCTTCTAGCCCAAACCATTCTAAGGTTCAATAATTTGACTGGTACACACTGCAAAATTTTAAGAGACAGATGTTTCTTTTAAGAGACATGTTTCAATATTGCCATTTTATATTTAATGTGGTAGTGATTAAAAAAAAGAGAAATGTTAGGGACATTAGACATCACCTGCAGAGATTGTTTTTAGCTGAAGCCGTAAGTAAGATATGTCAGTCTCTCCCTCTCTTTCCCTTCTTCTTGTCCCTTTGTGTTTTTCATCAACTGCCTTGCCCAGTAGCTACTTCATAAATGCATGATTCTAAGAATTCTTTCTGACATCTGTTTCCAATTCACTTTTGTTCATGCCCTTTTCAAGCTCCATATCCTATCATCAGTACATTGGGCCCAATTCACCCCTGATGCAATAACCTAGGCACTGGCTCTAGGGATGATTTTGGTCTTGCTTATTCAGAGGGTTAATTTCTGTCTAAGCTTGTTAAAATGATATTTCAATGCAATTCCCTTTTAACTGTCATGTTCTATAAGATGCATCTGTACTTCTATAATTTCCATTTACTCCCAGGACTACTTCTATGGCTTTTATAAAATGTTATCTACTTCATGCTGCACTTCTTTAATTTGAAATCCCATCAGTGCTCTTAGCTTTCCTGTGGTTATGTTAGTCACAAAAGTTCAAAAGAAAACTTCCTGTTTAGTCAAAGGACTTCCAGGCATTATGAGAATTTCAAAAGAAAATAATAGCACACACACAAAGATATAGAACTAAAGCAAATGTCCCCTGCCCATTCCTTGCATATTCAACAGAAAACCAAAGAACATTAAATGTTTTATCATTTCATGTCACTTGTCTTTCAGAAAAGAAATTTTGTGAAGAGGTCACTTAGAGATTACCTACAAATGTAATCTAAGGTGGGGTGTCAGACAGTGCTGATGAAGTCAGAATATTTTCTGACTAGACTGTTAGCTTGTTGTTCTTGCATTCTTCTTTCATTCTTTTTTCTTCACCTCTACTTCACCCTCTGCTTTCCACTTCAGTGTGGCCCTTCCTTCACTGCCTCTTAATCCTGCTTATCCATCTTCTCCAAAGTACTCCCCTTTTCAGCCCTGCAATGGCATGGCATGGCTTTGACAATGGCATTTGGCCATGTAATGCTGTTTCTGTGCTGTAAATTAAAGTTTAGGCCTTTGGAGAGGCGAGTAGGTAATAACTTCCTATTGCTCTCTGCAGTCCTTGCTGCAATCAGCAACTGCTTAACAAATGTAACCCTCAACAATGCCCCAGGCTCCAGTATGTGATGCTTAATAACCATTGACAGGTATTAAAGGGACTCAAATCATAACTGCCCAATAAAATTTTGTCTTAAAAAGGGCAAGAAATAACAGCATAAGCTTGCAGTTGTTTGCTACAATGCTGTTATGTACAGATACACACAACAGATAAATACTTAATTTTTTAAAAAGATTTCTCATGTTTGAAATAGTAGCAAGATTCTCCATTCAAGTTGGAGCTTTGGCTTTTTAAAACAAATTATTAAAGTATCATCCTAAAATTATGTGCCCAGAAAGAAGTTTCATATTTTGAAAGCTTGACCAGAGGAACTTTTTTCTAGTTTTTCCACTGTTCTGTTACCAACACTTAAATATTTGCTTCCATATAAATATGGGCATGCCATAATAACTGAGGGAAATAAAACAGTTTTAAAATTTTAACACTACGCCAATATACTTGGTACTGACCATGTTGAAAAAGCTTCTAATGCAAAATGAATGTGGCACCGGTACATTTGGATGGCCAAAAAACTCCCTGATAGTAAGCAAAAATGATGAAAAGTGAGCATGTAAAATTTCTGGGTTTTAATACTTCAAGTCACTTTAAGCTCTTGGGTTTGGAAATGCATTAATAAGTAATGAGAAATGACCAAAACATTTCTCTAAAGGAAAGAGGCCAAACAAACTTTTCACTGTTGTGCATCACAAGAAACAGATGGTAAGTGATAAACAAGTTACCACAATAAACTGGACCCATACCAAGAAACTAGGGAGGTAAAGTGAACCACAAAATCCCATGTCCCTGTGGTACGTGTTCTGTTCACCCAATAGATGCATTTCTCTCCCTTTCAGTACCTCAGTCAGAAATAAGTCAGGGAAAAGGTCTTCTAATCATCCTTTCCCTGCACTCTTCATCATCTCTTTACACTTTACTGCTGCCTACCTTTAGGTGGATCCAATTTGCCCAGGAATTAATTCTTCTGGGTTTGTGCTGCAATTTATTACCAGTCTTCACAAAAACAAAGCGGTAAGGAAGATTAAGTCTACAATGGTTAGCTACATTAACAATATAACAGCTTATAAATGAATTTTGTACTGTAGTATCTGCTCCATCTAATAGCAACTACATTCAATTGCAACCAAAAACCATGTGCTCTGTTTCCTTATATTCAGTGCAATTTGTAACATTCCTCTGAAGATACATAACCCTGACCTCAGATTCCTTATTTAGAAAAGGAAGAGACAGCCCTGGGTCTGAAAAGCCTGTGTTATAGTATCACAAATAAGAGATTATACAGTATATAATTTCATAAAGAAACAATACATATACCAAAAGTTTTCTGAAAAATTAGTTCCTGTGCTGTGATCCTTCTATTTAGTCCTTTCAACATAAAAGAAATACTGTTCTTCCAACACAGAATATAATAACATGAAATTGAAACAGGAAGAAAATTTTCCTTTGATTTTGTTCACATAATGCATTATGAAAACAGACCACAGCATGTGCCACTGCGTTCAAGCTTCATGCTGTGAATACATTTCAGATCTTGGGCCTTGAGAAGAAGAGTCAGGCAGGGGAGGTAGGCCAGCCCCTTCCAATTTCCATGTTGCACCAAGCTATAAAGATGGCATCAGGCTCATGTTAATGGGGATTTTTTTTGCCATCACACAAGTACCTAAGCAAACCTGTATGGGAAGAAATGCTGAACATGCACTTCAGCTGCTGTGACTTTGACCTGGGCCAGGCTTGGGCAACAGATCAACTCCACCAAGATAGTGCCAGGCATGTGAGCATGAGTCACTGGGTGGGGTGACCTCAGCTGGCCACCAGGTGCCCACCAAGTCACTCTATTGCTCCCATCCTCACCTGGATGGGGAGACAAAATATTACAAAATGCTAACAGCATAAAGAGACAAGGACAGGGAGATCCTTCATCTATTATCATCACAGGCAAAACAGACTCAGCTTGAAAATTTTGATCTACTGCCAATCAAAGGTCAGGGTGGAATAATGGGAAATAAGGACAATATGTTATCACAGATGTGCACCAACATTGTTGACAGCTCAGCTTTGGTCAGCAGAAGATCCATCTTTAAGAAAATGGCTTTGTCTGACATGGGGACAACTTCTGGTATCTTGCTATGGATGTCACACCACAGCCCCTATCCCTTTGCCACGTAAACATATGTGGTTACCCAGCCAATCTAAATTTGGAACCTTAGGAAAACTGCAAGCTCTGTAGTGCAAGTCTGTTCCAAAAATTACAAATCACTCCCTGGCAAAAACAAAGAGCACAGCAGTGTCCTTAATCTGTCTTCTATTTCCATGCACCAGTTTCCACAAAACAAAAATGTAGGACATGTAGGTCATAGTTGACCATGTGTGGTCTCATCAACACAACTGGGAGACCACACAGCAAAGACTCACAGGGTAAATTAGAGAACATAAAAATCATAGAGGGGTTGCCAGTGAAGACAAAAGCAAAAAAGGTGTTGAGTACCTCAGCCTTCTCCTCATGAAGATCTGATGTACAGTTCATAGTTTTTCCAATATAGATGATGCAGAGTGATACAAGTTTGTCTTATCAAACAGACAATTTCCTGTTAAACAGAAAGCAAATACCATAGCTTTCTGCTCTTAGTAATTTATAATAAATACCTTTTTTCCTAGAATCTTATGGCACTATGATAAAGCTCCCTGCTTAGTATTTCTGACATTTAAAGCTTCCACTCATAGATTAAATTTTCCTTGAAAACACACCACAAAGCACAGGTGCTGAAAGCTCATGAAATATTAATTTAAACATGATTTAAGAGATTCATTGCATGTCTGAGAGACAAATAATTAATGTCCTGTATGCATGGTTAATGAGTGATAGTGAAAGAAAATTGTTAAAAGACATACCGGTATATTCAAATGCTTTTCTAATAGTTTTCCTGCCTCAGTCTGTGAATTCAGAAAATATCAACAAAAGTGAAGCTTGTTCTATTGGCAGCCCTCTTTCTAGGAATCAATGAGTCAATTTATTTACAACCTTATTTCTCATCCCCCTAGCCTTAAAAGAAATGACTGAAAACCATGTCTTTTTACAGTTGGAGCTGAGTATCAAAAAAAAGAAGTGGATGAAAATAAGCAAGTGTGCATAAAAATTCATTAGTACTAGAAAATTTAGATGTTGAGCCTTAGGTTTATGTATTTACTGTTCTGCTGCAACACTTTCCTTGCTTAATTCTTCTGCCTAAGTAATGCAATTCAGACTTTAAAAGCAGTTTCCTACTTGGAGACCTACTCTCAAGTGTGAGTGTGATCAGAATTGGCCTCAGATTATACCAAATTACAAACTACTTGGAACAAAGTCCTTCCTTTTCTGTACGTTTGCACTGGACACTGGCATAATCGACCTTCATATCACTGTGACAAGTTCAAACCTATATGACAATAAGCCAAAATAGATGCATTTTAAGACCTCTAGCAAGACAAAGTCAGCGTTAGCTGCTGGCTTCCAGATGTAGACACTTCTTATTCTTCTAAAATTATTTTCTCATCTTTTCTGGCCACAGACATTATATCCTTTTCATGCAAATAAATAATAATTTACTCAACATATTGTAACAAATATTTTGCTAATTAGAACAATGTGTTGTACTATCATAAAATGAGGACTCTTTCAGTATCTACAGCTCTTTTGCAAGTTTTGGCAAACTCCAGATTTAAATTGTTTTCAAATAGCACAGCTGGTCTCCAAGTAGTGTCCAACAACAAGTCCGCAAGTTAGACATGACCTTGAAATACTACTCCTGTACTTAAAAATGATGTCATGACAGGGAAAAAAAATCATCAGTCTCCAAAGTATTCAGGATCGTATTCAGTTGTATATAGAGATTTCCAATATATAAATTACAAATTATGTCTTATATAGCTGTATTTCTTCATTTCTTTAGCAGGTGTGATTACTGAAAGTGTTAAAAACATCTATCACAGAGTGATATACTTTATCAGTAACATATTATGACTGAGCTGACAAAATAATCTTAAATACATTATTAACAAATCTGAATTAAGAATGAAAAAAAATATTTTGGGTTATGAAAACAAACGTACCATGAAAATCTGGCCTATTGGCTTACCCAAGCTTTCCTGTAGAGACTCATAACCAGTGCTACGAATCAGTCACTAGGTCAATGCAGGTATATCCATGACATTCCATGAAAGTTGTTGGAGGAGTCTTACAATTTCTTTTTGTAAACCATCAACTCCTTTTGTCAAAACACATGGGAGCCCTGAATCTTAATCAGATGAGTCCTTTTTTCAGTCTGTTCAGTAATTATTGATATATGTTTAACAAAATTCCACTGAATTTATTGTTTTGTTGATAGTTATTTTCATTTTTTTGTACATCAGTTTTTCACTAGCGTTTCAACTGTCAGAGTTCCTCAGAAGGTGAAAATGTGAGCCTTACTAATGTATTTAAAAATGCTAAAACTTGTGCTTTATATTGCAAAGAAATAAATATTTTTTTCTCTCTATTTTCATCCTTTATTTTTCCTGTTTGGTTGGGTTTTGTGGGTTCTTGTTTTTTTTTGTTTGTTTGTTTGGTTTTTTTTTGTTTGGTTGGTTTTTTTTTGTTTGTTTGTTTTTTGGTTTTTGGTTTTTGGTTTTTTTTTTGAAGGAACACAGAATGGAAGATGAAAAAGAGAAAAGAAGAGTAAGAATACACAACTTCCATCTCATACTTGCTAGGCGAAAAATAAAAAAAAAAAAATCCTCCAGAAAAAAATAAAAAAAATCCCCCAGAAATAAAAAAAGTCTTTAGCAGAAAAAAAGCTTCACTACTATCTTATGAATGCAAACAAGAGTGGTGTTGTAAAAAATCCATTTGTGTTTCATTCATATCTGCAAGGATTATGCTTTAGAAAATAAACATCCATCAGAAGCTCTTCTTTCTGTATTTTTTACTTTACTGCTATTATGACAATTTGATGCATAAATATATTAAGAATGTCTCAGAAATAGGGTGTTAGGTTTCCTTAATTCTTATGAAAAGGTCTATTTTACTAGAAGGATTCATTAAATCACATCATAACACAACTCAAAATCTTATTTTGATTATATTTTGTCCTTAACTATTTTGGTGAAGCCAAACAACATATTTGAAACATATCTAGGTGTGTGTACACTAAAACATTTCTCCTGCATTCTTTCCATGCTTTATAGAAACAAGTCAGGTTAAGGGGAAAACCCACATCTTGTGACAAGGTTGATCCTTTTTCCACTCTCCTCTTTCACAGTCTGACTGACTGACCAGTTTTGGGGATAAATATTTTTTCAGACAGCCTGGGCCACTCAACTGGTTCACTGCTGCACTGCAAAAATGTTTGTAATTGTTTGTATCGGGATGACACAGGAATGACCAGCAAAGGTGGGTTACAATGTTTTTCCCAGAAACAGTGCATTGTTAAATAAAGTCACATCAGCACTGGAATGTGAAGAGTGTTTGTCTATGGCTGCATCTCCTGCCTGATCTTGAGACTGATACCTGCATAGCTGACAAGCACTTTGGCTGCAAAAGGATTTGTCATTACAGTTGATGTAGCCTATGCTGTTCTGCTGCAGATTTTCCATATAAATAGAGAAAGATGGTTTGTTCTGAAATCGTAATTCTAGATGGTAGAGAAGCACTTCCATATACATTCATAAAAGCCATCCAACACATTCATTTCAAGTCACCATATAAGTGGAAGCAATTCATTAACACTCTGAACAATTTGTACTGAGTTGTGCCTGTCTATAAAAAATAAAGTTTGACATTTTAATTTTTTCATTGCTTCTGACATGCTTAACTGATTCTTTTCATCTCTCTTCTCTGTCAAGTACAAAACTGCACCTGCTGGCTACATCATAGGAACATATTTTTTGTCTGTCTTTTAATGAAAGGTGTATCAGTTCTTTTAATGGCTAACAGTGAGCATTAGAGTAAATTACTTTGCCTTCCTGCTTATGACTGTAGTATTTTCCTTAGACTTGATGTGTCTCCTTTTTTGAGAAACTCAGAATTAATTCAAAGACTTCATGCTGTGGATTACTGACTACTTTTCCTAATAAGTTCTTCTCACTGTGAAGAATTGCAATCTTATTTCTTGCCTGATTTTATTAACTCAGACAACATTACCTTCCTTTTTTTGCTATATTAATGGGTCCTCTGCTGTCAGAAACATTATTTCCACAGAATTAATGAATAAGTTCCCTCTAAATATTTAATTATTTAAGTTAAAGCAAATAATATCCAGAAAATTTTAACTTTCAGTACAAAATTGCTTTACTTTTCCTTTTCCTGAACTTGTAATTTGCACTGTCTTTTTCTGAAGATCAATTATAATGAAAAGATATTTTCCAGAAACAGCTCACTAGATCTTGGCACTCTTAGACACTGCTTGTGAGGGGCTGACCCTGGCTGGATGAAAGCCCATGAAAGATGCTCTATCACTCCCTCTCCTCAGCTGGACAGGGCAGAAAACATATAACAAAAGGCTCATGAGTTGAATTAGGTAAAGGAAGAGACCCCTCACCAATTACCACCACAGGCAAAACAGACTGGATTTGGAGACATTAATTTATTACCAATGAAATAAGAGTAAGAAAATAACTAATAAAACCTAAATCTTAAATCACCTTCTTCCACCCCTCCCTTCTGCCTGGGTTTAACTTCATTCCCCGTTTCTCTACCTCCCCCCTGTCAGTGGTGCAGTAGAGGAGTGAATGGAGATTATGGTCAATTCCTCACATGTCTCTGCTGCTTCTTCTTCATGTTCTTACCCTGCTCCAGCACAGGGTCCCTCCCACAACACACAGTCCTCATTTAACTTCTCAGAGGCCCATCCAAACAGACCTGAAGCCCTTCTCAGGAGAGGGAAACCTGTTCGAGCGTTTCATTACCCTCTTCATAACTAATTTCTTCCTTATATCTTGTCTGAATCTACATTTCTTTAGTTTAAAATCATTACTCCCTGCCCTATCACTACAGATCCTACTACAAAGTTTGTCTCTATCTCTCTTGTAAGGCCCCTTTTAATATTGAGAGGCCACAATAATGTGTCCCTGAAGCCTTCTCTTCTCCAGGTTAAATAATCCAAACTCCATCAGCCTTTCCTTGTAGGGAAGGCGTAGGGTGCCTCTGCTCAGTTTTGAGGCGCTTCTCTGGACCTGCTCCGTGGAGGCCACAGGCTGGTCTTGTGGCCCTGCAGATCCTGACCCTCAGTCGGTGGTCAAGTACCCCTGAGACATGTCGAAACCAACCCCAATCCAGACAGGAAAATGAGGAAGCAAAGCTTGCAGCCAGAGAATGAGTCAGGAATAGAATGCTGAAACTTGCAAGTGTGGACAAAACTGAAAACTTATGACCAACTGCAAAAAAGTCATGGTGCTTTGCATAGTATAAAACTAATGTAGTAAAAATAAACTTTGGCATTGCTTGCTCGATACTGTTGCCGCGTCTGTCCCTCTCAACTGTGACATTGCTCCAATACGTCTGTGTCTTTTTTGTACGGAGGACTCCAGAGGCAGATGCAGTACCCCAGGTAGGATCTCACCAGAGCAGACATGAGGAGGAGCATCACCTTCCTTAATCCACAGGTCACACTTTTAATGAGACTAGGATACAACTGGCTTTCTGGGCTGTGTACACAGATCATCAGCTCCTGTCCAAACTCTGATCCCCCAGTACCATTAAGTCCTCCGCAGGGCAGCTCTTGATCTGTTCATCCCCCAGCCTATATGGATATTGGGGGCTGACATGACCCAGGCGCAGCACTTTGCACTTGGCTTTATTGAACCACATGAGTTTCCCATGGACTCACTTCTCAAACTTGTGACAGGCCCCTCTGGATGGCATTTTGTCATTCCAGGAGTGTCACCACACCACTCAGCTTGGTGTCATCTGCAAACCCTGTGAGGGTGCACTCGACCCCTTCATCTATGTAATTAATGATGATATTAAATAACACTGGTCCCACTCCAGACCACTGCGGGCACCGCTTGCCACTGATCACCATCACCAAGTCATTGACCAGTTCCCTCTTATTTGGATGTGATCATTCAAATAATTCCTACTCCACTGAACATTCTATCCACATCTCTCCAATTCAGACAGAAGGATGCTGGAGAGAACTCTGTCAAATGCCCTACAGGAGTCAGATAGATAATGTCTGTAGCCCTTCCCCTCCTCACTGAGGTAGTCTCTGCATTGTAGAAGATCACTACGATGGTCAGCTGTGCTGACTGTCTTGACTCATCTCCCTGTCCTCCATGTGCCTCAGCAGAGCTTCTAGGAGGATCTGTCCCATGACTTTCCCGGACATAGAGGCAAGCCTGAGAGGTTGGTAGCTCCCAGGCTTCTCCTTTCTACCCTTTTTTAAGATGGGCTGGTTCAATGTTTCCCTTTTTTCTGTCACCTGGGACTTGCCCTGAGTATCATGGAGACTGGGTCGGCAACTACAGCAGCCACTTCCTGCAGTATTCTGGGATACATCTCATTGGGTCCCATAGATTTATGTACATTCAGGTTCCCTGGGTGGCCATGGACATGATCCTCATTTACAGTGGGATGGACATTGCTATCCCAGTCCCCATCGCGCTGTCCATCCACTTGAGAGCTGTGGGAAGAGAGGTAGCCATTGACTGAAGTGAAGAAGTTTAGTGCCTCAGCCTTCTCCTTGTCTGCTGTTACCAGTTTGCCAGTCTGCGTTCATCAGGGGCTCTACACTTTCTCTGACCTTCCTTTTCTCTCTGATTAACTCATTATTCTTTGCATCCCTTGCCAAGTTCAGCTCCCTCTGTGCCTTGGTCTTCCTGGCCTCACACCTATACAACTAGGCAATGTCTCCCTAAAATCTTTCCAGGATACCTGTTTCTGCTTCCATTTCCTTCCTTCCTTTTTATTCATCCACACCCACCTCTTGCTCCACTTTCCAGATTTCTTAGATGTGGGGAATGAAAGACGCTGCGCTCCATGGGTAGATCTTCCAGTCCTGTTCTGCTCCCTTGTCCCAGCTTCCTAGGTGTGCTCATTGATTAACTTCTCAAAGAGTTGAAATTTTGCTTTCCTAAAATTCAAGGTGCTGACTTCACTTTTCTCCTGACCCATAACTGGTACCAAATTCTTCCCAACTTGCCTCATCTTCACAGTTGTCCTTATACAACTGGTATGAGGCCCTGGAATTGACGGACCAGGGAAATGAGAACGGGGATGAAGATTCTTCTGGGATGGAGGGGTTGCCTAGGGCAGGGCAGCCTGCCCCCGCACCATGACTTAAATAAAAAGAAGGGTAGTAGTCACTAGTGACTCCCTTTTGAGAGGAATGAAGGCTCCGATACGCCAACCAGACCCAACCCACAAGTGTGCTCTCTCCCTGACGCCCATGGAAGAGACACCACCAAGAAACATCTCAACCTACTGATGATCAGCCTCTATTGACTTTTCAGGTAGGCAGCAATGAAATCCCATCAAACAGGATTCAGAGAGTAATGAAGGTCCTCAGGGTCTTGGCGCAACTAGTCAAGGGATTTGGAGTACAAGTTGTGTTCTCTCTGTCCTCTCAGTTGCAGGGAATGAAACAGGAAAACCATGAAGAATTATACCTGGCTTAGAGACTGGTGTGACCACCAGAATTTTGGGGGTTTTGGTCACAGGAGAGTTTATACAACACCAAGCCTACTGGCAACAAATAGAGAAAAAAAGATCTTAGCTCAGGAGTTACCAGGACTTGTTGAGAGAGCTTTAAACTCAATTTGAAGGCGTATAGGGACATAGTAAATGTAATTTTTAACTCCAGTATACCATCATCACTGTATTTGTAAAAAAGCAAAATCAAAATATTCTGTAGGCATAAGAGATTTATAGAAAGAGATACTATCATAATGTTCTGGTTTTCCCATGATAATTTATCTAAGAAGGAGACCAACACATGGAACTTGTACTTAGGAAAATCAATGTTGAACTGGAAAGGAAATAAACACTTCTATGAAAATTTCTGTCACTGACTGGCTTTTTTTCTTACCTCTTAAAATGACTAGAGATATTCAAGTAATGATAAGAACCCTACGTAAAGAAAAAGCTTTCATATTGATATTTTTACCATCATGTAAGCACCACTGAGGAATACACTTAAAGACATGTGTTGAAAGTTCCTTTTTTTGTTCATAATTTGCCTATTATTTTCCCTTCTTATGTAATTTTTTCCCATTATTGCTTGCAAGATTGCATAAGAAGTTAGTCAAAATATCAGACAAACAACATTTAGAGACAGCCTTATATCAGAAAACTCTTACAAGGACATAATTTCTTTCCATGACTACAATTTACAAACAACAAGGAGGTAGATTGTGCTAAGTCCCTTAAAGAATCCTAGCATGCACATACAATATTTCAGGAATTGAAGAAAGAACCTCTTGTCTTGAGGAGAAGATGCAGCAATTCCTGGACCTTCGCTCTTTATCTTTGCTAAGCAAGGCAGCACAGTGATTCTGGTTTTACTCATCCCTTGAAGCGCTGCTCATGGCTGGCTATCAGGTGCAATTTATATGCTACTTTGTTCTCACCTGTCTATAAAAACCATTTTCATACAACAAAAGACACATAGTCCTGCAATAACAAACCCAGTCCCTCAAAGTATGGAAAGTCCTAGTCCACCTTCATCATACCTGCATGAGAGATTCTCATCTTATTTGCATAACCTGACAGGAGAATGATTACCTCAAAAGTAAGAAAACTTTTGCTTCAAAATTTCTCTAAGTCTAGCATACAAAAGACTAGGCAACTTAAATACAGCCATGCTTTGGCACTGAAACAATGCAGCCCAGCTGATGAACACAGTGCAGGTGAAATTTCTTAACAAAATGTAGCAATGAGAACATTGAAAAATGTGAGGGCTCAGAGAATAGGAGCAGATTTGCACCAGGTGACTCGAGCACAGGCCTCTCTCCTGCAGCAGGATACATGGTCAGGTCCATTTATGCCAGCAGCTCCAGTCTCAGCTAACAGGAGAGCTCTTTGACCAGTATGAGTTAGAGACATGTCAAATAATTTAAGATCAGAAATGAAAGTCAGCTTGCTTGTGCTCCCCAGAGCTATCCCAAGATGGATTACTACAGATACCTAGCCAAAATTATGACTGATGGAGAAACTTGCTCTGTTGGACTATTTGCCACCACAAAACAGGCGACTGAGATAAAATCCCTGCTACTTTTTCCTAACTAAAAACCATCAACATGTAGCTGCTACCAAAGATGAGGTTGTACTGCAGTTTGCATGCACTGCCCCGCAGGATACTGAGCCAGTAATACCAGCGCCGCTGTGTTGCTTCAGTTGTGGTCTGTGCTAGTACAGATACAGAAATCTTAGGCTGCATGAGGTATATCACAAATATCCCTACAAAATACAACATATTATATTTATTATATATTTTTATATAACAGATGCCATATATTTTTTCAGATTGAGTATTCTAGTGATTGTGTTTAGCAAGGTTTACCACAGACATTTCTTCTACCACACGCCTTTGCGCACACCTCACTTGAAAGACCTTTCTGCACCTGTGAGCATTATGCTTTCAATATTATTACTAATTTGAGCAATGGATAGGTATTTTGTATCTAAACACACACACAGCCCCTGAAAAAGCATGGCTCACAGCATATTTGGGTGTGAGAAATGCTGCCTCTGCAAAAATATCTGCCCAATGCTCATGCTTACTTTAAGAAGAGATCAGACAAGTGATATAGCAACCACAGTATGATTTTATATCCTCATGTAAAATTACTGTTCATGGAATCACTGAAAGGAAAGCCATAATGAGAACATGGAAAGAAAGAGATCTGACCAAACATCCATATACAAATCTCTCTCATAATTAGAGAATTCATATGTTTTGAAGCTCTCTGCTTCAAAAACAATAAACAAGTTATCTGAAGAAAGCTAGTATCAAGACCTGTAGCATACTTCACTTATTTAATGTTATGTTTTAAACAAAGTATTGATTTAAGAATAAAAACGTCGATGAAGATTTGGAATTTTTTCTTGTTTTTAAGAAAAATGGACGATGTGACAGAAGGTGCAACAACTCCCAATGACAAGAGAGAAGGAAGAACAGTAACTTCTAATAGGTAGTAGAAAGATCCATGGTTTTTTTGAAGATTCCTACCTTATGTCTTTCAAAAGGATTGTTATTGGGTTTTACTCTCCTAGTTTTTGTTTCTTGCAGGGCATTCATGTGTTAGCTTTTTAATAAATGCCATTATTACAAATTAGGTAATTTTTGTGGCTTATTTAATTTTCCTAAGCTTGTCCCCTTCATTGATAGAAACCACCTTCTCCTAATTGCATTTGAGAAGTCTAGATCTGGACAGTTCAGATTTTAAAATACCTTAGGGAATCAAAGCCAGACAGCAGACTGGCAAACACTGAATTAAAGCTCAGAGTATGGTCACTGGACTTTCATTTTTTTCAGGTATTAATAACTTTGCAAAACACTAAATGTAATCTCAGACAATATTACATTTACATTAAAAATGCAGAAAATTCCTATTTAGTTCTGGTTACTTTATTGGGTTTTCCTAAGTAAGGTGTGAAGCGTACTGTTTTGTAGGTGTTCAAAAATGCTTCTCAGACTTTACATTCCTAATATAAATATAAAAATACTGCTGGCTGAATACATTATTGCATTTGTTGTTATGCCATGTCTATTAGCAGTTTCCAAACAGTGCTGCAAAATTTAAAGTTAATTGTTTCCCACGTTCTGCAAGTTTACCTTTTTTAACCTTGATTTTATTCTGACACATAACTAATGTGAAAATATTACACTGACAAAAATACCTTACAATAGGACACAGGCCAGAGATGTTCTCATTAAAACATAATTGATTCAATATTTGTACTATGATTTAACAGAGACCTTGGAACATGTTGTATTAAAGAAAGCCTGCGCTGTCAAACTTTGCAGAAAAACGTTTTTCCACTACGTTTTCAAACTGCATTTGTGACCAAAGGTAGGTAGTACTGCATTTGAAAAGCTGGATCTTTTCATGGCACAGCCATATCATATGAAGATATGCAGGAGGCATGGGGAAAGACAGAAGAAAGCACTTCTGAAGGAGGAGACAAAGTACGAGAAGCAAGATGTTGGGTACCAACACTGCAACAGTAAGTGCTGAAACTCGGACGCTGCTTAAGCTTTCCAGAGCTGAGAACTGTAACAAAACTGAAATTTACATGCATATCAATGCATGTCCACTGAGTCAGCATCCAATTTGGAGGTGCTAACATGTCCATGAGACTCTGACAAGCCCAGAGGAGAAATGCTGTGCTCTGCTATCAGAGGTGAGCTCATACCGGAAAAATTGAACCAAGTGAGGTAACATATATGCACCAGACCATAACCCCCTAAAATGACTCAGTGTTATTTCCTTTAATATTTTATGCATAATATTTGATTTGCATTATCTTATTTCTTGTACACAGTAGCTCTTTCAAGAATGAAAAAAGCACTAAACTAGCTTATAACGGGTGTATGATCTGTACAGTAGTGATAAAGAAAGGACAGCAGGAATTTCCTTTTAAAAAGAAAAACCTGCAGCTATGCAATGTGGATATGTCTGCACATTGTTCCAGTGATTTTAAATGTAGTTTTCAACGTATGAGCAAGGGAGGGGTTTGTGGAGTTCTAGCATGTGAGCAGAATCCACCTGTCAAAAACCTAATTTGGGCAGCAAAGAGATGCATCAATGAGTTACTGCCTCCTGCTGTGAGTGACTGGACTTAACTGCACTTGGCAACAGCTCTCGTGGGACTAAGTACAGACAAACAATACCAAATGTAAAGTGCATCATGAAAAACACATGGGAGGCATGAGGGGAAAGCATGATTAAGAATTTAAGATTATTTCCTTTCTTTGCCTTTTATACAGAGAATGTTTCACAAAGCTTTAGACACTGAATGTGTATTTGCACAAAATAAAATCTTTGCTTACTGCAAAGGTTTACAAATAGTAGTCATCTGATGGGACTTTTGTTATAAATATTCTTATTATTTTGACTTAAATACTAGAATACGTACACAGGGAAATATACACATCTGTTTAATACCTATTACTAGATGTAAATAGAAATTAAAATTTAATATCTGTTTTGTCTGGTTTTTTTTCTGTTTTGCTATAACGTACCTTTTATATTTCAGCTGAAATAAGCTTACTTTTTTTAATATAGCATTTGCTGTTGGTCATTGAGATTATTTTGGCACAAGTTTTGTAAATAACAGATTTATAATCAGATTTTCTTCACTGACTGGATTTTTTTTAATCTCTAAGTCCCTGCAAATCTCTTTATGAGAATAAAAGGATGTTCTCTCATAAAATAATTAAGAACACTGAGGACTTTTTTTCAACTAGAAAGAATATTAATTGGGTTCACCATCAAAATGTGGTAACATGTAAAATATTTGTTTTGCATGTTAATGCTCCATAATTGCACAGAGCTTTTCAACTTCAAAGCTCTTTACATGAATTAAGTGGATGTCCCTGGAGGCCTTAAGTTTCTTTACCTTCAAAAAGAAGATTTACACCAGATGAAAGTTTTGTGAAAAACATGGGACCAGGCTTTGTTTTTTCAGTCTATTGCCACTGCACAGTGAGATAAAATATCACTACCATTTTGCAGATGGAGGAATAGGGGGGAACTTAATGTGATTATCCCTGCTCATCTCAAAACTTTGTACTTTACATCAGTATGATGCACTGAGCAAGTGGGAAACAAAATGCTACTCAGTTTTCTAGAGCCACACCAACATACATTTCAATTATTTCTTTACTTCCCCACCAAAGACCAAGCTGCTGAAAGTACAATGATTACCTCTGACTACACCACCCCACATACAGTGAGTTTGCTCAAGCACTCATGAAGTGAAAAAAAGCATTTGCTAAAATTCAGTCAAAGGCTGTTATCTGGTACTCCACTTTGCTTCATCAAAAGACATTTGAAAAGCCCCCAAAACCCAGAAGAAATGGTTATTCCCTTACATCAGATAGACTGAAATCTATCACATATCACTACTCAGTATTTTCATACTGAACTTTTTTCCACTGTCTTTTAAACCATGCTACAAATAAGAAAGTGCTACAGATGTTTACAACTTATGTGCTAAAAAATGAGTATTTTTTCAGCACCCTTTGTCATAAGGGTATTTTTGGTGAGTACAAATAAGATCAACAAGTATTCCTCTTTGTACTTACCATGTGATTTTTATGCCACTTCACTGGACAGGGTGTAATACATTGAGTCTTTTTATTGCTCAAGTAGAAAGTGCTCATTACCTATTTATGTTTATATATAAGAAAAAACAAAGAGTTATTACAAGGGGCATACTTCACACTGTTGTAGTGGTTGATTTCCTCAAGATGGTCTTCTGGGGTTTTGGCGCAGTTTGTGGAGGCACAGTTGCAGGTCTTGGAGGAGGAAAGCTATTACTGGGACTTATCCCCAACCCTCCATTTTCCAGAAGAAATGGAGGCAATGGAGGTGGTGGAGGTGGCAGAGGAGGGCACTGGTGTGGCAGCTTTCCCGCAGCCCGGGCTGGCTCGCTGTGCAAGTGCACCTCCCTGTTTTTAATGTTATACCGCACGTCACAGTCGGGGCAGTAGCCGTGGTACTGCACTTTTTCACTGAACCGTACCCGCTCCCTTGCTCCCGGCTGGGGACACCGCTCATTCTCAGCTCTGTGCACCAAGGGCTGCATCACAACCTTCTCCAAGTTACTGTTGGGTATGCAGCACATATCTCCATTGGGGATGCGGCCGGGCCCGATGGGCAGGCCCCCGTTCCGCAGCAGGGTGCCGTTAGTCTTGACTGGGTTGGCCAGAGGAGGCGGCCTGGGAGGCTCATCACACTTGACAGGCGTCAGTCGAGGCGGAGGAGGCGGCGGGTTGGGCTTCCGCAGCACGGTGAGGATGGCAGAGGGGTGCACAGGGGGCTTGATGAGGGGCGTGCTGCCCCGCACCTTGACCTTCTCCAAGCTGGAGGCTGTCGTACTGCTGGAGCTGCTGTTCAGTGTGTCTGTTTTGGAACTGTCTGTCATCTCATCCTCCAGCTGCAGATCACATGTCAGTGTATCAATCTGGTCAACCACCTGCGCAACAGCCAGAGTGAGAACAGTGAGAAAAGCATACCTTGGAGAAGGCACAGAAAAACAAAACCATTCTCCACTATCAGTTTGTCTTCCCCAGAACTGAAGCATCCAATTTTTTTGACCATTATTTCCTATTTCTTGTCAACGTAATAAAATAATCATAGTAAAAATGACGACAACAATAGTGATAGGGATGGCTAGTTTGCTAGCTCATCACCTGAATACGAGAGAAATACAACTTGAAACAGTTTAGAATGAAATTCCCTTTCCCTCTAGGGTTTACTTGGTAATATCACAGTAAGTGAAGTATAATTCTTCAACATTATGCTTTGCCTTCCAGTGCAGGAGGAGACACAATTGTTCAACTTTAGCTTCTACATGACAGCTTCTGAACCCAAAAATTCTGCAGAGTATCTTTTTCCCTCTGACCTTTCACACACTCTAGATTTAAATATGCATCCTCTGTATAGGTATTATTATACACCTAGAATCATAAGTTTGATACACAATTTTCTGAAAATTTTTTAACATAAAAGAGACTCTGAGAAACAAATTGCCACTTGCATTCTCTCCCTTTATGAGTATTTTTCGTAAGATCTGAAATCCTCCAGAACAATCCTGAAATAGCATTGCTGAAAGACAAGTTGCTTGGTTTTCAGTTACAAGTATTTAAGAACTCATACACTTTATATGACATTTTCCTCTACTTCCCAGAATCCTGTTGTTATGATCTAATTATTAAAGTTCTTTAGAGATACCTCTGCCCGAATTAAGGTACAAACGAGACCATATGCCAATCAATAGTATGGGTTTTATTTGATAGTAAATATGAGAGAAAGAAAGAGAAGAAAAGAGAGAAAAGGGGGAGTAGGGAGAAAGATGGGGGGACAGAGAGGGACAGGGACAAAGAAGTATCACCACTCCATGGGTCCCACTGGTGTCCTGATGTCCTCTTCAGCTGGTCTCGGTGGTAGAAGTCCCCCCAAAAGCACAGAATGCCATGGGTTAATATACACTCAGGCCAGGTGGAAATGTCCAGGCGTGTCCCCCCAGGGGGAGGGGACAGCCTCTAGCAGCAAACTCTGCTTGCATCACATGCACTCCTGTGGTGCAAGGCCTCTGGGGAGCACTTTGTGGGGTCTGTGATGGATTGTGACTCCCCCTCAGCTGCCTCTCACATGAGAGGATGCAGCTTGTGGGGTTGGGGGTTCCACAGCTGGGCCAGTTTGTGTACTGGAGGATGCATGTGTATTGCCTCTGACCAGAGGTTATGCCATCCTCCTCCCCACTTCAGCTGGGGGGTAAGACTGTGCAAACTTGGCTTCTGTGAGCTGTGCTCTGCCCCCACCCCAAACTCAGCCAGAAATGATTCTCAGTACAGCTGGTGGCTTCAGCTTCTGTGGACGCATTCCTTTCCCTCAGACTGAGATGACTGAACAATAGGCTTTTCCCTTTATCTAATCTCAGCAGTTTGGCTCAGTTCAAGTTCCCAGTCAGGTATCTTCAGGGAGGCTTCTCTGATCAAAACATTATATCAATGTTTGAAGCATGAACTATTTTCAGTCTCTGACACCTGTTTCTAGATTCCACATTGTTAGATCTTTTCTAGTCAAGACTCCTTTTTCTACTGATTTTTTATAGGGCATGAAACCAATGTTGCCTTTACTCGGTAGAGAAGTTTTTCATATGACAATTAAAAGCCCTTCCTGAAAACTGCATTTCACTCAGTTCCCAGTTGAACAACTGTAGTTATAAGCTACATGTAACTACACCAGATGCCACAGGAAGTAGAACTAACACCCACCTCTGCCCTTTACAGCCTCACAGGAAGCACATAAAGTAATCAGTAGCTGAAATGTTGCTAACTAACTTTGGTGCATGAATAAAAACCTGTGCCACCGCTTGGCATCCTTGTGAGAGATCTATGATGTTCTGGAGGAGGCATCTCAGTACATCTGAAATGAAACTACACACTGCCATTGTTTCACAGACACTTTCATTTCTCTTCCTGCTTTCAATAATTTGGTGCTGATACAACTGATTCAAACTAAGACTATTTTTAGGCATATGAGCCTATAGCATATTAACTGCAAAAAAAGTGAAAGTCACTGTTGATGGCAATGACTCCTTATTCATTCAAACCAGTCACTCAGTTATGTGCCCAGCAGTAAAAGGCAAATAATAAAAGCAAATCCACCATAAAATGAAAAAGCACTCCAGCTTTCACTGCCCATATAGTAAGCTGAGTTGCGTAATACAAAATTCATAAAAATTCATATGCAGCAATTCAATTTAGTGCTTTCCTTCTCCTAAAACCAGCAAACAAGCATCATTCAGAGAGCTTTCATGCATCTTTGAAAAAACTTTACAATACTTTTTCTCTAAAAGACTGAAAAACCAACTCGTTTATTCAGTATTCAAAGCCAGTATCATGTCACATTTAAATTTCTATTTTTTCTCCAAAAAAATAAAGAAAAAATATACTCTTAAAAAATAGACATTACATCCTTGAAACAGTAAGGATTTAAAATATTATTCTAGAAGTTGAAATGTACAGTTGAAGTCTACTGTCAGATCACACACATCCCCTCCAGGGTCCAGCATGTAAGAACTCTTGAAAATTTCAGAATAAGAGTAGACAAACTCCATCTGTACCAAAATTCATTGCAAGAATGGCAGTTTACAGGTGAAAGAACGCTCATTATCACCTTCCATTACATAAGCAAACTAAGGCAGAGAGAACTTCTCAGAAGCAAACAGGAACAAGGAAAAGAGTCAAGTTCTGGACAGTAAGCCTGAAATTTAAATGTCCCCCTGCAAGCTTAGTATGGATTTGTGTAAATATTAGGGTCTGCCTATATATATCTGAATATTCTACTTCATCCTATCCCCTTTTATTAAACTGTAACAGTGATAGAATGGATTGATGCAACATGAACCAAAGAAATTCCTTGGCAAGCAAAGAAATAGAAAAATTATGCATCGCAGAGCAAAAATTTTCTCAAGAGTAACAGGAAAGTCAGTTATGAACTGCCCTTCACGTTAATGACCACAGAGTTTATCTCATGCCTTCTGGGCAAATGTGTAGTACACATCAAAATTTTTTTTGTACTTATCCGTTTGTAAAACATAAATCCAGCATGAAATGGCTCTGACACAACACCACAGTTCATCTGTCCAGATTCATTCCCACCACAAGTTGTGATTTTGTGTACTGTTCTTTTCTTTCGCTTTTTTGTCCCAGAAGGTAAAATTCAAATAAGATGAAAAAGCAACACAAGAACCCATAACTTACACAGTGAAACTGTTGTAGTTAAAAAGAAAAAATCATGTTGAGAAAAAAAACAGTCCTTGTTTCACAATGCCTCTTCTGTGGAAGTAAGAGAGAGAATATTAATTTAAAAAAGAAAACGTTAAAAGCTGCCCTAGTTGTGTAGAAATGTGTCCATTTTTTCAGTTCTGGAATAAGACAGGACTTGATGCACATGTACAAATATTGGGGATACATAATTTTATACCCTGAGGAGCTCCTTAGCCATTAACTGGATTTGAGCTTCGCAGATTTGCCCACTTCTACCCTGCCAGCAGTATCCCGAGGCTTCAAGCTCTATAGAATCCAATGTGACACCCCTGAATGAACCAAGACATCAGTTTATTCTTATCTGCTTTCTGGGTTGGTACAGGACAGCAATACTAGGTGCCCAAGGAGAATAAAGTTGATTTCCCTACCAAAATCCAAGACTACACCCTTAATGCATTTGGACTCAGAAATTCTGTGCTGCAACTAACAGAGTATGGAGAATTAATCAGTACAATCACATTCAGGTAAAAAGGAAAAAAATATCATTCAACCCCAATTTACAGCAAAAAAACCTCCAAAACCTCCACTGAAGTTGCAAACAATTTGCAATGCAAAGATACTTTACAGTTAACCTGACCCTCAATGATACCAAATTTTTATATAAAATTGCTTAAAAATACAGAGCTAGCATAAAGCATTGCTTTTCCACTGCGGTCAAACTGCAGTTTCTGCTTAAAGGGACTTCAGAACCTAGTCCAAGAAAAAGTCTTGTGATTATCAAAAGCAGCCTATGGTGACCTAATATTTCTGTAGTTTGAGCTGTACTTGTAAGCATAGTCTAGTATTGTCTCCTCTGTTGAAGGCCTTTTGTGGGCAAATGTCCTAACTTGATTAGATCAATACTTAAAACTCCATATTTCTCACAGGATGCCAGGATCTCATTCCAAAAATCTAACTTTGTAATCATAAGACTAAAACATTACACAGAAAGTAACATGTACTTGTACTTCTTATTTGTATCCCTAAACTTCTCTGAAAAGAATCTCTACAATTAGCCACAAACACCTTTTTCACTGTTTCTTTTTGTGATTATCTAATACACATCCAAAAACACATCTAAGGAGAGTTTTGTCATCTCCTTACAATAAATGCTTTATCAGGTTTGTCTTCCCTCTTTTAAAGACAAGATTTAAAGACAAGAAGATACCAATGATCAACGAATATATAATCCACTGGTTGCCCTCAATCCACCACAGACAATTGCTGAGCTTTCTTTGTAACTCTTAAATATAAAACCAAATTGCTGTCCAGGAAGGAATTTATTATACACTGAAAGATTCATGATTTTTTAAATTCACAGAAGTAAAAGGCTGTAATGTTTCTCAATATATCCAGCCATTTGCATTGCTTTTCATATTTTCCAAAGATTCACATGGATTTATAAATTAGATTTTTTTTTTTTTTTGTAACTACCTGCTTCTGTACAGGCTAGTAGCTCTCATAAAAGCAGCATAAGAAGAATGGAACTTAGGTGATATTACTTCAGAGATGGAATATGTATCATTCAGGTATACTCTTTAGTACTACACCATAGCAGTGTGCAGCTAAGAGATTTAAGTTTGCTGGAAGTTTACTAGAAAATTAATAGTAATGGACAGATCCTGAATTTAATTTTAAATCAACCAAATCAAATCATGCCATGAGACTAGAGAAACTAGTGATGAAATGAACAAAATTAGGTGGACAAAATAAATGGAATAAAATATCTTAAATTTTTTATTTTTAAAGCAATGTCAAAAAGTTGCAAAGTTTGACATAGACAAACATTGCACTTTATGTGCAAAAATTTAACTACCTGACAAGCCACAAGAATAAATATGTAATTAAGTATAAAAGAGCAATCAGCTCTACCATGAAGAAGCTGCTTTTGCCTTTAAGTAAAGGACTGGGAAATATGCTACATCAGTAGCTCTAACATCTCATGATTGCATCTCTAATCTTACAAGAAATTGTTCACTTGCTATAATTAGTACCAGAATCTTCTAGACAAGCTGTCAAACTATTTACATTCACACCACTTCAGCTTACTATTTCCTGTACAGTTATTAGACCTTTGTTAACAAAAATGAGTGTTCCAATATATAAGGGGAACATGAGATTAGCTCAACTGGTCAGATTATGCTGCTAATAATGCCAGGGTTGTGGGCTTGATCCCTGCATGGACTATCCACTTAAGAGCTGGCTTTGATGATCCTTGTGGGTCCCTGCTAACTCAGAACATTCTGTGATTAGTTCTGTGATATCTAAGGACACAAAGCTTTATCCTTACTAAGTGCCTGTAAATCCCAAATTACCCTGGATCTAAAAACAAATAAAACTGAGGTCCCTGTTAACAGGGAGAGAGCCAATACCTCCCTTTACAGTTTAAGCTACGTAACAGCAGAATAAGAACCTTTTTTCAGGTGCTTATATTTCAGCTTCCGTCAACCCACGGTCATATCTTTGTATATTCCCACAGCAAACTTCTCTACAGTGCCACCTGTCCCCTTCCTTTCCCCAATCCCCAGAGAATACAGCCTCCAGGTCAACTAAAAACAGAACCTAAATTAGACTAGAAACAAGTTTATAAAGTTGTGTAAGTTAAAAAATTGCCAAAAGAAATCAAAAGAAAAGCCGTAGCAGGAGAGATAAGTGGTCTACTTAGTACAATATTGTGAAAAATTACAAAAAGCAGGTGCTCAGTCAAGAACACTGGAAAAGGCACAGATATATTTGTGCAGAACCTTATCCCATTCTCAAACAGTTTCCAACTCAATAACTTCTTAGCAGATTTTTTATTAAGCAGATCTTGGCATACTTATCTACAGTGAACATGTCT
The DNA here is from genome assembly GCA_034509425.1 of Eopsaltria australis. Taxonomy (NCBI): domain Eukaryota; kingdom Metazoa; phylum Chordata; class Aves; order Passeriformes; family Petroicidae; genus Eopsaltria; species Eopsaltria australis. Next base: position 233,423 of record JAVTVJ010010837.1, on the reverse strand, counting down.
ACATCTGCTTAACCTGCATCAGCTTTTGGCAGCTGCAATATCCTGCAGTTTCCCACCTTCATTACATGGATAAGCCACCTACATTTCTTTCTGCTTGAGAAAAAAAGCAGATACTTTTACAGACAAAGTGCTTAATGATGTTGCATAATTAGTCAAGGGGTAGCTGTTTTGTGAAACTGCAGCAGAAGCCCTCTCAAGTCTTGGAATTGGGTTGTGGGTTGGTTTTTTGTTTGTTTTTACAATGTATCCATCAGCATCTTCATATAGGAAGCTGTATTAATAAGTAATGTCTGCTTGTGCTCAGATACTGTAAAATAGCACTGGGGATTAATTCAGTATTTGAGTAAATACAAACATCCAAGCAGATTAGTTCAGCTTTCTCTTACAGAAAGTTCAGCTTTCTCTTTCTTTTTTTCCATGAAGAAATAATAATAATAACTAATAATAATAATAATTAATAATAATAATAATAATAAAAGAAGAAGAAATTATAGCAAGCTGCTCCTCATGTTCCCCTTTAAGAATTTAACACAGCCATGGTAATTCCCCTCTGAACCCTTTTGGATGAAGTCTCATGGGGATGCTGTTTGGAAGATCACAGAGAGACATGGAGGCAGATATGCAGCATGTATTCACTGCATAATGAATAGTACAATTACAATTCTTGTCACACACAAAAGAATCCTGATAAATATCTGATAAATAAACAGAAACCCTGAGAAAATAAAGAAAAAAAAACAAACAAAAAAGTCCTTCTGAGAAAAGCAAGTTCAAATAATATTTGTAACATAAAAATAATTGTTCTAAAATATTAATCGAAACAAGTCAGCATTCCTTTTTAATGACAACAGAATTTCACACTTCCAGTGAAATACTGGAAATGAGTGATGTGAAATACAGGAAATGAGTGATATGAAATACTCACATCATGTCATATTTGGCAATATAGGAAAACAAATATTTTCACTAAAAATAAAGGAGATGAAATCTGCTTTGTCACATCTAGAGACACAGAATGATGACTCTTGTCTTAACACTGGCAGTAATGCAATGATTTCACATGTAGCTTCTTACCCAGGCTGAAAGACAAACTGCAACTCAGGCTCAGGACTGTGTAAGCATAGCAAACCAGCCCATGTAGCTGCAATAGCAAGTGCAATGCCTGTCTCTATGGGCAGCAGTGTTAACCAGCTAACTGAGTTAACTCAGTGCTACCCTGGAGTCTGTTCAAAAACAGATTCTGAGAGCAGCAAGTAAATCTGGTACAGCTTGTCCCAAACACTGAAAAAAGACTCACAACTAAAAAAAAAAAAGGGCTTTTAAGTGCTGAAGAAATGAATGAGGGCTGCATAATAAAATATAAGGAAAGACTGATTTTAAAATTCACAAAGAAAATTGGAACTTAATGGTAAATTAGCAATTTTGCCTTTACTGTTAGACTGATGTCAATTATACTCCTTTTTTTTCTTACTCTTCAAATTTAGGTTTGACATGGTAGATGTACCCTGCATGACTATTTAAGAAGAATACCCAAATTATATCTTTATGTTATTAGATAAGAAAAAAAAAGGATTAAGCTGGGCATGTCAGATACACATTTGATACATAATTCAGCATACAATTCTTTAAAATCCATTTGCACAAAGAAGGAAATATAAAAGACAAATTGCTAATCAGCTTAAATATACATGTAAAAAAGTAAAAAGTCCTTCCTCTAGAAAACTCAGGAGAATTAATACTGAATCCTTGTTTACATGTTTTAGTAATACGCCTTGCAGCTTACTACTGCTTTTCTTTCACAAAACATGTAACAAAATTGAAAATGGCTACATGTTGACAAAAACTAAGGAATGGTTAATCTGTGCATTTTCATTATTGCTAGTGTTTTCTGAATAAACATTGCAAAACAGCTGTAAATGCAACAGCACAAAATCTTAGAGATTTTGGTCCTTACATAACAATCTTTGATATAAACAGTCATTCATGATGACTACAAATACAGTGATTTGCCTAATTAGAAATCATATTAATTTAAATGAATGCTAAATATTTGTCCAAGCTCTTAACTACTAAGGTGAACAGAATGTAGAAGTTCCTACATATTAACATACTTTTGTTAATTAATGCTTAACATGGAGACTAAAAGTTCCTTTGTAGGATTAGAAAAATCACATATTTTCATAAATTCTTTCCTAGGTACACTTTTCAAACATGTTACTAAGAGCTGTTGTAAAAAAAAAATAATATAAAAGCCCACATCCTTATAACATTATAGCTCTGAAAAATAACTTGAAATATTCAGCATATGCAAAAAGAATTTGCTGAGAAGCTGATAAACAATTATATTGCAATTTTTTTGTTAACTCTAGTCTTAAGTACTGGGTATATTTCTCTGATTTTAAATAAACCATCTCACTATGCAGAGTATTAATCAGCATCCTTCCTTTTCCTCTAGCCCTAGAAACGAGATCCAGAAACAAATGTTTGACATCCTTTAGTACAAAAACCAAAGAAGATGTTCTCCAAGAACAGCCAATATATCTTTTTTGAGATCACATGTTAGGCTGCTAGATTTTTTTACGCAAAGGATTTTATTAGTAAAATACCACTTTAAGTCTAGATGGCCTCCATATTTTAGTCTTTCAGCACCATTTAGGTTATAGCTCCAAAGTCACATTTAAGCCCAAATGAAATGTGCAACAAATTTACATCTGAAGTAGTAACTCCTGTTGGACATTTATTAAAATACAGTTTCAACAGAGCTGAATAGAACTAGAGAATTTGACTTAGTAGACACTTCTAACCAGCCCTTTTGGCTTGAAAACATGACCCTAAATTGCACAATCCATTAAGTTATATTTTTATTTAAATACTGAACAAATACAATATTAAAAGCAAATTTTAGATGAGGTGATAGCATTCTCTGCTTTTTACACTCACAAAATGGAAAGCCTGCTAACACAATAGACTTTTTTTTAGTCACACCTACAATACTCTTTCTGTTGGCAAGTCCTGAAAGAGGTTCTGTTTATGCAATAGGTTGAACTACCTTCCTGGATAAAAACAATTCTATAGGTAGTTATGATAATTATTACAAAGTTTGCAACTTTTTCAGCTGGGAGCTGCACGTCATACATGGAAGTAAGAGTACGACAGATATTGTTCCAAGAATGAGAGAGAGGAGAATATTTTGCTACAGTGACCCTATTGAAGGCTTCTTGGAACCCAATTTGACCTTTCCATCTGGATGGACTGGACAGAATACATCACACAAGATAGCCCATGGTGAGCTTACACCACTAATAAACAGAAGTATGAATCAGCAAACCCTGTTAACAGAGAAAGTAATTGCTATGAACCATACAGGTTTAAAATGTTTGCCTTTTAATTATTCATTGCTCCAAGTTAAATGACCTCTGCTTGCACTGCATCACAACATATTTAAGTAATTTAATTAAAAGAATACTTTATCTTAATATTTAAGAATACAATTTTTTCAGATTCCTTTCATTAAAATGTTACATGGGCACACGGGAAATACAAAAATAGAGTTTTATCTCATTTTTGGTTCTATATATTAAACTTTTGTCTGTTTATTAGACATCTAAAACTGAGCCCCTCAAGCGATTAGTGGACTAATGTATTCCAGACAGTGAATAAAAGCAAAGTGTAGCTAAGTATTTTTTTTGATAAATAATATAATTAAATGATTTAACAATAATTACATATTCACATTAGCATAATAGGATCATTTTCAAGAGAGCCGTTTAACAAAATTCAAAGTAAACAACGTAATAATGTAATGTTACATGTTTACAAAGACTGTCAGTTATTTTACCATCAAAGCCGAATTTAATCAAAGTCACTTATTTTAGAATTTAAAGAAAGCTGTCTATCTGCCTTCCAGTCCAAAAAGAAATTAACAAATACCATAAATTGAGAATGCATGAGGAGCAAAGGTGAAGGAGCAGAGGTTACAGCTAATGTTTGCAATGAGATACACCCTCCCCCCTCCTTAAATTAGAAAAAGCACAAATAAAAGAAACAAAAAACAAACACCAGGAAATCTCTAGCTCAGGTATTTTCAGCACTTTTGAATGAGGTAACTATTTCAGTGTACCAAAATACAATACTGCAGATACTTTTTCAAGCAAAGACTATTAAATTTTTGCCCTTATAAGACCATTAGCTCATGTTTTTGGCACAAGTGGCTGCTGCTCCAGTTCTGTTTCTTGTTGCAGATCAGCTAGCTAGAAACACAAGAAAACAGAAGGTTTTCTTTGCTCTTGCATAACCTGCAGAGCAGCTGGGCCTGTCATGCCTGTAATGTACTTACACTCCCAGCAATACCAACTATTAAAAGAGAATTTGGCCGTCCCACAAGGTACACGGTGTTGTACTCAGTACCACAACACTGTGTTTTTATTGCTTGTGAACCACTCCCTCTCCTGTGTATTCAGTTCAGATGATTCTGCATCTGTGGCATAGGTTTCCCTTGAATATAGTTAGCTTTGTATTTTTTAATGCATAAGAGAGGCATGACTTACAGAAGTATTAATGAAAGGCTGAAGGTGAAATTCTGAAGAGGTCTGTTTTCCTCAGTAAGTCAATAACTGCCTTACAGAAGTAAACTACAGTAGTAGAATACGTTGTGCAGAGAGCAGAAAACCATCTCCAAACAGATTTGCAAAACACAATGGTGAGCCAGGTGGGGGAGAAACTGACTGTCTCAGTCATGCAAGCAACAAACTGCAGGCAAGATTCAGTACAGCTACCACAAACTTCCAACCAAAGATAAAGGCAAAATTATTCACTCCTTCAAAAGACTTGTTGGAGTTTAGCCTTTGAAGCTGTATTTTGCTTTTTGGCTTTCCTACATAGCATTTTTAGTTGAGTTAGCATCTTATTAAAAAAGGTATGGAATATTTATTTTAAATTTATATATTTCAATAATTAGTTCTATAGTGATTTTGACAATATAATGAAAATCTGATCCAAACCTCAAGACAAGAGGAACAAAATAGTTTTCTGTTTGCTGGACCTTCCTTTCACAATGTCTTCTGGGGTTTACAAGACATGAATACTTTTTCCTTCCTCTCCCTTTCTCTCTCTCTCTCTCTCTCTCTCTCTCTCTCTCTCCCTCCTTTCGTCCCTCTCTCTTCTCTCCTTCCCCCACCTCCCCAATATATCAGAAGTTCTGCTCAGGTCAATTACACAATGCCTCAAGTACTAAAGCATTTCTTTGATTGCCATCCACATGACTAATCCACTTTGAAGAGCCCTCACGTCTCATCCTTATAATCCTTGATCCCTTTCTTGTAACTGTAGTAGCTGTGCCAGTAGGAATGAAATGTTTTGTACCTCGTATTTTGAAGTGGTCCTTAGATGCAAAGATATAAAAATAGGAATTTTTCCAGTGCAGCTGGCAGGATGTACAGAGAAGCACTAGAAAGACAGATCAAGTACCCCCTTCTGCTGCTATCCTATGGAGGTCATCTTGGCTGGCTTTGATTCAAAGAAAAATGCAGTTCTGCCATTCAAAAGAACATGGTTGGTGAGAAGAGATGTTAAGCACAAGAGACCTCCGGTGTATGCATTGAAAGATACCATGAATCTCATCAGATATATTGCTTTTTAAAATGTTATCAGATAGCATTGAACAAATAGTTGCTTCATTTTCTGGGCTGTTAGTGAAAAGAAAATTATATAGGTAAGCTTTATAGCCATAACTCATATTTTAATACTGAGACCTATTATTGTAGAGCCAATATTTTCACTTTTGGCAAAGCAAATGTAAGTTGGAAATACAGATACTGGGGCTCAGACCCAAAAAAATGGACCTGAATACCAAGGTAAAAAGCACATTTTTATAACACAAGGAAGTGCTGCAAAATGTGTGAAAAATATAGCCTGTGTTTGAAAAATAAACTGATCCAGAAATGTCTAAAGAAAGAAAAGTATTGCAAATTATTTTAAAGTTTCAAATGAACATTATTAAAAATAATGTGGACTTGCACGTAGTTTTTAAAAGGCGTAAGAAATGTTTGGACTAGGTTTAGTCAAAAGAACTACATTTACTCAAGTGCTGTAAGTTCTGAGACATTAGGCACCTTTAAAAGAGAGAACCCTTTATACACAGCTATGTAGGTTGCATCTTTCTGGTAGGAATTAAGACATTTCTTTTGGGCTAGGTGTAACAATAGAAGATGATAATTCAGGGATTAGGAAAACTTAACATTAAATTAAATCCTGTGAGTTCTGAGGGAAGTGGTAGATGAAATTGCTAAGCCCCTATCCATCATACTTGAAAAATCATGGCAGTCAGCTGAAGTTCTTGATGACTAGAAAAAGGAAACTGTAATCCCCATTTTTAAAAAGGAGAAAGCCGGAGACCTGGAGATATATAAAGAAGTCAGCCCTTCTGTGCCAGGCAAGGTTATGAAGCAGATTCTCCTGGAAACCATGCAAAGACACATGGAAAACAAAGAGGTGACTGGTAAGAGCCAGCATGGCTTTACAGAGAGGAAATCATGGCTGGTGACCTTCTGTGATGGAGTTCCAGCACTGGTGGATAAGCGCAGAGCCACTGATTGTCCACCTGTGCTTATGAAAGACTTTGGACAGTGTTTCACATGATATCTTTGTCTCTAAATTGGAGAGACACGGGTTAGATGGATGGACCACTTGGTAGATGAACAACTGCCTGGATGGCTGCATGGAAAGAGTTGTGGGAAACAGCTCCTTGTCCATATGGAGACCTGTGACCAGTGGTGTCCCTCGGGGTCGGTACTGGGGCCGATACTGTTCAACACCTCTTTCGGTGACAGGGACAGTGGCATTGAGAGCACCCTCAGCAAGCTCCCTGATGACACCAGGCTGTGTGGGGCAGGGACATGCTGGAGGGAAGGGATGCCAGCCAGAGGGACCTTGGACAGGCTGGAAAAGGGGAACTGTGTGAACATCAAGAAGTTCAACAAAGTACAAGTGCAAGGTGCTGCACTTGGGTCATGGCAATCCCACACACACCCACAGGTTGGGCAAAGAAGGGACTGGGAGCAGCCCTGTGGGGTAAGACTTGGGGAGGATGGTTGATGGAAAACTCAACATGAGCCAGCAGTGTGTGCTCACAGCCACAGAGCCAATCGTGTCCTGGGCTGCACCAAAAGCAGCGTGGGCAGCAGGGCAAGGGAGGAGATTCTGCACTTCTGCTCTGCTCTGATGAGACCCCACCTGCAGTGCTGTGTCCAGTTCTGGTGTCCCTAACATAAGGAGGACATGGAACCCTTATAGCAAGTCCAGAGGAGGGTCATGAAGTTGATAAAGGGAATGGAGCATGATCCCTACAAAGCCAGGCTGAGAAAGTTGGGGCTGCTCAGCCTGGTGAAGGGAAGGTTGTGTGGAGACTCATGGCAACCTTGCAGGATCTGCAGGGGCTTGCAGGGAAGCTGGAGAGGGACTCTTCATCAGGAACTGCAGAGACACGACAAGGGTGAATGGATACAGATTGAAAGAGAAAAGGTTTCAATTAGATGTTAGGAAGAAATTATTCACTGTGAAGGTAGTAAAACCTGGAACAGGTTGGCTTCCTGATAAGTGGACACCCCATCTCTGGTCACGTACAAGGACAGGTTGGATGTGGCTTTGAGCAGCCTCGTGAGTGGGAGGTGTCCCTGCCATGGCAAGGGAGATGGAACTAGATGATCTTCCAACCCAAATCATTCTCTGATTCTATAAATAATATATTCTAGAGAAATAATTTTGTATATTTAAATTAATACCAACTAATATTTTATTGGTATGACATCTGTACTACTTACTAAATATTGCTATTTAATATCTGTGGACTGTGATTGTGACACAGGCTAACTACCTTCTTAACCAAAAGTACTAAGGAAAATGTCAGGAGATAAAAAACCTCAGCCTTAATATATAAGCAAGGATCATAATTGTTTCTTCTATTCCTAACTCTATTCAGTTAAAACAAAAGCAGCCTTACAAAACACCACAAACATTGTAAATTGTTTACATTTTCTTCATTTCTTTTATATGCATTTTTATGCAAGTGTTGTTATATGCATATATGCACTATTATATTCTATTTTACACCTGCTATCAAATATTTATAATATATCCAGGTAACCTGGTGACCACTGTATTTTGTTTTTTCTTTCCTATAGGCTAGTAAAATCCTAGGGCTGAGTTACATTTTTAGCCTAACAGTTACAATAGTAGCCTTTTAGCACTGATAAAATAATTACCAAGTAAAGTGGGTCCATGGCTGATTCCTCTCCCCATGCTTACAGCAGGTAGTTTTGTTGCTCTTGATACCTCCTAAAGTATTTTTAAGATCAAATATTTCCCCCTTGTCCAGATAAGTGTAAAAGCAACATGATACTGTAAAACCAAAGCCATTAAGTCTTTGAACATGCTCCTACCCGTTCAGATGTATTGCAGCAGTAGAAATAGTACTCTTTTTTTAACAGAAAAATGAAATCACAGTTGCTTTGAATGTAGTTGCTGCGTATTCATGTAGTCCACAGGTTATCCTAAAGGAGATCACAGCAAATAGGAGTCTGCCCAGTGGTTTCTAATTTCCACCTCTGCTATTCATGTAACTGCTGTGTTAACTCAGGAAAGGAACTCCATCTTTATGTTGGCACCATTTTTCTCTTTGCTATTTATTTCTCATGCATTTACGTTGTATGCTCTGGAACAAGGGTTACATTTCTCAACCCTTCCTGCAAAATGTGGGCTACTTTTTACTATTATTCTGCTACAGTACTGGACAGTGGAATGTTTTTGGCTAATCTTGTTGGCTAACAGGTTCTCTCAACAGTAGGATAAATGAAACACTTACAGTCAAATACCAAGTGTACATGTTCTAAAGTTCAAATATCCTTTTCACTGACATTTCCTTGCAACATATGCATTGGAACATTTATTCAGAAAAAAAAAAGGACAAGAACCAACAACAAAACAAAACCCTCAAAATTCCCTACATCTAATGACATATTGGGCAGCTCCATGGCAATTCTGAACACGCCAAAGCATTCATGACCACTAAGTGATGTTCTCAGGGACACTGATCAGCACACCCAGCACTGCTTGGGTCTCAGATCTTGCTCACATTCAAACATTACTCAGATCTGCCTAAGAAGTGATAAAAATCACTTGTCTAAGAACCCAAACTTCAAGAAGAAAGCAGGATCCCTTTTTCTGTTTTAAATAAATCCAAAATAAATATACACATTAACTGAAAGATTAAATATTCCCCTGCATAAGAGTTGTAGTACACACAGGAACAGTTTATACAACCTGTTACAGAAGATGGATACGGATAAGGGTGAGAAGAAGTTACATGAAGAGACAGCAAAGCAGCAGAGCTGTCTTAGCAGCTGAGCCATGTTATCTTTGGTGTTGAACAATGAAGTTTTCTGAACAATTTTCAGAAACATTTTTGGCTTCAGCTTTCACAGGATTACCCATGTCAAAATCACCATACTTTGATGGAAGAAGACAGCGAAGTATCAGCCTGCAGAAGTCTCCATCTCCACACTTTTTATATTTTCTATTGATCTCCCCAGCTTCTTCTGTTTTGTTAGTGTCTGATTCGGTTCTTTTAGTTTCCATGCTACACAAGTCAGTAATACAGCAAGTTAATAAAAGGATACATAACTTGTATCAAATTCAGACTTTCTGAAGCTATTATTTCTCTACACTCACCCACTATCCATTTTCAGAATCACCTAAATTACACACTAGGAATTCTCTACCCCTGCTTGTTTCTAGATCTCAGAAACCTGTGATATGACAGATATTCTAGTATTTATAACTGTTAAGAAACTAAGAACAATGAAAATATAAAACATTTATTGATATAAAACTGTCTACAAACTCTCCACCAACTAAGCTTTTCCTTACATCTTAACCAACACAATCTCATCCATCTAAGCACGCATAGCTCCTCTCAGACATCATCATTCACCTTATGGTTCTGCGTTTCAAGATGTGGTGAGATCCATATGTTCTCTGGTTACAAAGCACACAGATGATGCAGTTCTAATTTAATTAGCTGGGTTTAACGCACTACAGAAAATACTACTTTTTCCCACAGAGGAATATCAGAACTTATGTTAAGCATTTTTTCCAGTGAACAAAAATAAACACCACTATGGTGCCTCAGTGACTAGCAGGAACAACTACATGCTACACAAACACGCATTCATTTCAAAGCAGAAACTACATCAAATATAAAAATCTCAGTATGTTGAATCCATATATACAAACAGTCACAGAAGAAAGGCAATGAAGCAAATTAAGCATTAAAATAGCTCAGTTTGTTCATGAGATTGCATTGTGTGGGCTGCCTTATGCACAGGTGCATATAGAATTCAAAATTTCCAGCACCTGTGACACACAAAAATATAAATCAGAAAATCACAAAAAAATAAATCACAAAAATATAAATCAGAACCAGAATAATGTAATATACCACACACAGGTGGCATTAAATAAGCAGAGAGTATAAGACAGAGAATTTAGAGTTGGCAGGGGGGGAGAGTGTGGGGTGTGTGTTTAGGTATTTTTTGGTTTTGGGATGAGTTTTTTTGGTTGGTTGGTTGGTTTTTTGTGCAATAATTACGAAATCATAAAAGTGATTTTGGTATGTAGTAAAGATTTTACTTCTACTGAGGCAGAAAATATTCAGGAGTTTCAGAAGCTTAGCAAGGACGAAACATCCTTATGTTCAGAATATCTAGTTACAGATTATCGGCTTCCAATTAGAATAAACGGAGTTAATACAGAACAGAGTCCTGACATCTAAAAGAGTAAATCTTTAAAGCATTAAAACTGTACTATGATTTGTTTAAGGTACACCCACATTACAGATAATGAAATAAAGTTTTAGTTCTTTCCTTAATTAAATCAACCTATTTCTATTCACTGACATCAGATTCTGATTCTGCAGATGAAACTAGGTTCCTTACTACCAGTAAGTATAATTTGAAAGGGCGGCACTGCTATCTCAAAAAAGAGAAAGAGAATAAAGAATGTATCATTATGATATAAAAGAAGCAAAAAAAAGGGGAATCCATGAGCCAAGATGTTGTAGAGACACAGAACATGTTCATTCATGGTGACAGCTTTACTGATGGACTGAAAGAGAGAACTACAGAGCGTAAGAATCTGTATTTTTCTTCACTGGACTGTAGTAAAGAGTGAATCTTAATTAGGAACAAATTCAGTAACACAGTTCTTTACATTGCTATTAATAGCCACAGAGTTACCTTTAATCCTTCTCTGTAAAGACAGAGTTTAAATAAGAGAATTCATGAACATACAAATAAATAATTCCAGGCTGTGGAAATTAATGTTCCAAAGAATACATATTTAAGAGACTGTAATTATTTGCTGTATCCATAATAAAGCAGGAGATTTTACTGAAAACTATACATTAGAATTTAACTGAAAAAAAAACCCCTAAGCTAGTCCAGACACTGAAGTGCATCTCACTTTTTGAATAACGTATTTGCTTAGAAGAAGAACTAAGCAGTAATATCTTTGTAAGCCTGGCTGATGGCTGGAACAAAGTACTCTGGCTTTCAAACACAGAAGATCTTTACTAAGTAAGAAAAAAAAGAAAAAGGAAAAGGATTTTAGATTTTATTTCTTTCCAACATACTGACCAGTTAAACTCCTTTATGTATCTACTCCCTCTTCTCAATAAAATGAAAACTTTGAAAGAGAAAAGAAAACAGACTGGCTCATCCAAATTCCTAACTAAAGCCAGACATTCCAACTTCTCATTTTGTGCATTCTACCAAAAAAAAAAAGAGGTGAAAATTAATTCTTGTGATCTCCGACGTCAGGGGAGAAATAATTTCCTTTCATCACAGAAAATGAAGACATAGCTGTCTTTAATCCATGAGTTGTGAAAAGTCTTGATCAAAGAAGCAACATTCAACGAAAATCAAATTAAATTCTATTTTCTGTTGACTCACATTGCCTTCTCAAATATTTTGAGATCTATTAGATGCAAATATTGCAGCTATTCATTATATTGTCCACTTCTATCACATTATTTTTAACCCTCCACCTTGTTTTGATCAAAATTAAATACAGTTTTCACAGTTTCAGTATCTGATATTTCAGATGTCTATTTGCTTTTCAAATCTTTCACTACTAGCAGTGTTGCTAAACAACTTTCCTACAGTCATGGGTTCATTAAAAAATATTTAACATTTGAGCCAAAGCGAGAGCAAAACTGTGTTAGTTCAAAGCAAAACTAACATTTACACTGACCAATTGTCCCAGTTTTAGAGACAAAATTCTTTGGAAGAAACACTCTGGAATGAGTGCCTCCTCCCAAGGGAAAAGGGCCTCCCCCTCTCCTCCACCAATGAGAAAAATTAACAAAAGTAATGAAAGTGGAAAAAAAACCTGAACTATTTATTAATACAAAACAAAACTGGGAAAACAAAAAGGAAAAAGAAGAGGAAAGGATGCCCGTGAGGAACCAGTAACTGGGAAGGGGAGTCCACACAGCAGGCTGCTGGAGAAGGGCAGGTGGAATGAAACCTTTTAACTCTTCTTCAGCACTGGTTCTCCTCATCAAAACCGTTTTCTAAGCCTCAAGAAGAGAGAGAGAGAGAGAGAGAGAGAGAGAGAGAGAGAGAGAGAGAGAGAACCGACCTGCCCCCCTGGGCCCACCTTAAAGATACAGATACTTTGGGCACTAAGCAAATGTTTACGGAATAAAGGAGCCTCGTAACATCACCCCAGGACACCAACTCTTAAAGCAGCTATGGCTTTACTGAATAAAAATCATGTTATTAATATGCACTGATAAAAGAAAATTAATGCTTTTTCCTTTGAGCTCCTGTTCTGGTCACTAGCACAAGCTACTACATTCATGTTCTCAAAATGTGAACATGGGGATTTGCAAATTGCGATTGTTGCCATGACATCAATATTCCACATTGCATCACTGAAGTACTGCAGTAACTGCACTGACAATACTAAACCAGCCACTAAAGCTTTCATACACAATAGTACCATGCTTGTGCATCATCCAAGCAGCAATGTCAAATGTAAGACCCATTCAGACTCCTCAGATCTTAGCAATCATTAGTAGCATCCAACTCTAAGAAGAAACAGAAACATAATGTTCCATGCTTCAAAGCTACACACCTCTTAATCTCCAAAGTAGTGAGTGTATCACTGGATAGTAGATAATATCCTTGCTGCTCCAATAGACAATAAGAGAATAAGCAAGAATGCATCTTTGCATGGGAAAGTGTAAACATACCTGCTTGTCTTGGATGTCTGATACCAAGAAACACTGAAATAGGGAGATTGAAGGGAGAAAACTACCCTACACTGATTATAGTCATATGAAAGTAACATTACTATACAAATCAGCCAGTTAACCATACGTATCCATATTTCCTCTTTCTCACTTCTGCAAGTACAATACTAACGAGATGATAGAAGGAAGACTTTGAAGAGCAAAACTTCTAAAAGACATGCTAATCTTTTAATTTAACTTAAAAACTCCCCTGAGGATGTCAGGAATCCATTACCATTAGAAATGGAAAAAAACTTGTTCACCATCTGAATATAAAGTGGCTGTGAAACATACTGTGAAGCCCTGGCAGAATGAAAACTCCACCTTACCTTATTCACCACTCCTTTACCAGCACTATTTACAGCAGCCAGGCAGCAAAATCACCTTTGCATGTGCCCAAGCACTCCCCCTGTGCTGCTCAACCCGCAGCCCACATTGTATCATCAGCCACCATGTTTCAGGACAGCTGTAAAGTTTTGCTGGCCTAACCACCCTCAGTAGACCTTAAGGACAAATCTAACTCTTCTGGCAGCAAAGCCACAGATCAACCAGCGCAATGTCAATGAGAGGAAGCTCGTGTTGCCTTGTGGTCTCTGCAGCACTTGTGCACAGCCATGCCCATGGAAAAGTCTTCTCCAGTGGCCCATGACAAAGGCGAGAGACTTCTTCACCAATCAAAAAGGCAGAAGACTACACTGTAGTTTTGGAGTTACTTCAGACATCAAAAGTCGTTTACAGGAACAGAAAAGTAAGTAGGCAAAATCTCCAGTCTCCAAGATTCATGCTGGATGAGCACTGCTTGCACACTTTCCTCCCCAACCCTGGAATGCCCAGCTCTGGACACAATCCTGCATTTTCTGTAAGCTCTCCTGAGATACCTGGGAGATGGACCTGGCATCCCTTACCAATTGGTACTCTACTGAAATTTCCCATGTACCATTGGTCTATTAGTTTTGGGGACAGAAGAGTCAACAAAAACCTTCTCTGTCTCTGGCAATGCCATAGATTGTGACCAGGACTGGTTCTGAGTGAGGATTCTGTCAATATGGTTTTTACTAACTTCTGAATCTTAAACTGTAGAAAAGAATTTGTACGAATGAAAGAACTGTCAGCATAAGAAAAATTTTAAAAATATAGTCAGTGCCGAAAAATAACTACTCTTGTAATTTGCTTTTTCTGAATGCCCGAAAAATGACATTGTACCAAAGATAGCTATATACACCTGACAAATATACACAACTAATTGTGTTTAACAAACAGGGTAACTTTACTTACTGTTCTGAAGAATAGAGTAGATGTATTTGCATTATCTTGGTTTATTTGGTTTGAATTCAACATTGTTTCTGATTTCTCTTAGTCTGCATTAGAATCAAATACTACTTCTGATAAGATGCCAGGGTTTTTTTTTATACTGATTAAATGAACTTCAAAAACGAGTCCTTACCCTCTTACACCCCCAAATGTCTTGCAGTTGTTTCTGCTGTTGTGTAACATTGTTTTTTAATTTTATGTCCAGTTTAATGAGACCATGGAGTGTTGGGAGTGATAGTATGTTACAGAAAGAAAGCCAGTAAACAAAATTTAGTGAGATTTTCTGTAGCTGAAAAAGAGGACTCTAGAAAGCTGGCTGGGCTGTGTGAAAGGTTCTGTGTTACACATTACTTGAACTATTTTTATTCACCTTCAAGAGATGAGTAAGTGCCCAAGCAGAAGCCATAGAATTATGCAAGTTCACACACCAGTGAAAACATTACATTTGTCAAGGCAAGTGTTTGACTAGGTGCTATTCTTAGAGCATGAGAGAAAAATCATCAACACAATTTTGTGCTTCTACTCCTAGAAATGCTGGCCTAGTACTAGAGTAGAAAATATGACCTGGGTTTATTTCCCTGCAACGCTTCTTATGTACCAGAGAAGATTTATGTAAAAAGACTAAAGGGTACCCAGAACAGTCACTACTATTTTCTTTGAGAAGATACAGCCAAACACGAGTTAAGTTTTTAATATATTTCATCGGTCAAATGGCATTTGTGAGGTGTCTGAAAATGAAAATAATTATCCAGGCAATTCACAGGAGAATTAGGACGCTGACACAAGTCTCAAAGCCCATTTAATAATGAAGAGCCCATGTGTTGGGCTCAGGAAGTGTTGACTGGCTGGGTATGTCCAGCGATGTTATGAAAAGCTGGGAATTTTAACTGCTTTTGAACTCAACAGAAGTGGGAATGAGTATTTCATCCTTACTGAATACACTGCTTCATCTCAAAAACATTAATCTGTACGGTATTTGTCCTGTGTATGACAAATGCAGTTTGTCATAAAACAGGACTGTTTTTAAATTTATACATGTTATATATGAACACTGACACAGACTCATACACAAACACATCAAGTATTCAGCTAATTTCATGCAATTACATGCAAAACAATAGTCTATAGTACCACAAGTTGCCTATGACAATTGAATGAACCGTAAGGAAAATTTTAGCTGGTGCTAGTGGTGGGGAACATATGGTCTCCCAGAAATTAGTTCATCACTAATGAAAAATAAAATAAATCCCCTTTCTTAAAGATGTACACTCTTTTCAGAGTATGGTACATATATAATGTTCTGAACATGGCAGCATATTGGATTATTTGAGATCACCTAAATTGTTTTCAGAAAGTAAAAGATTCTGAGAAATTTTGAAATTATTAAAGAACCAAATAGATCTAAGAAACTCCATATATAAAGTACCCAGATCTCATTTGTCAGGACCCAGGCAGCCAATAAGCCAGGACCATAAGGTCAAGGAAAGAACCTGCAGACCTGGTGAGAACCAGGCAGTGAGGGCTGGAGCAGCAGCTGCTCCAGGGGGAACTTCCAGGTTTTCTCATGCACTACCAGTATGCCCTGCAAAGGTTTCCCCACACATACACTGAGGCAGACACCATCATAAACTTAATTAGACAACAGAAAATAAACTTTAAATTTTTTAAAAAATCCCATTGTGCCTTTCAATTTTTTAGAGCAAGGGAGGGAGCAAGGTGGAAAGAATCAGGTCCTGGGAATCAATGAGAGTAATACGGACAGTCCCAGCCCAGGAAACAGGAAAACAGGAATGGCAGTCTCCTGCTCTAGAGAAGAACTAATTAATTAAAATTAAAAAGCTTCATTTTCCTTTCTTTCTATGCCTCTTATGACATAGAAAATAATAAAAGTGTATGCAGTGATATCAGTCATGGGAAATGCTTGTAAAAGCACAGCAGTTTGGGACATTTAAAAAATAAGCCTGACAAAGCATTGCCAAGATCTTATGCAGTAAAATTTTATGCAGGATCATCACAAAGAACTTAAAAAGCCTGATTTCCACAGCTGAGGCCAGAGCTCTGTGTTGACTACTATATAACTACTTTTATAGTAATAGCATAAATTACTGCAATTCCATGTTTAGATCTGTATGCTGAATTCACAAAGAGACACTTATTAATTCATTAATATTTATGATTATAAATGACCTATTTACTCATAAAAGTTTATGAAAAGAAAATCCAATTAATTCACCACTAGAAATATTAAGAATATCAGTACATAAATTTTCCTTTTAACATCCATCCTACAAACCCAGAAGAAAATTCCTTTGCTCCTCAAAATCAATGATAGCTTAATGCTACCATGAGAAGGACAATCATACTAATCTTTTACTAACTCTTGGTGTTTCTTATTGCTACTTTCCAGCTAAAATGACAGCCTGCAACATCAATTTCTTAGAAAATAGCTAAGGTTTACACTAAGACAGACCTTCACACAAAACTGCTTAGTGTGGTGTGGCAGGTCTTCCTGGCAGAAACTTGCTGAATGGGGCATCATACCTCATAACTCTTTTTCTATTTCATGTTACCCCCTGGAAATATTCAACAATGCCCGGAATCTTTGTGGAACAGATATAGAAAAAGATAACTCAAACTTCAACAATTGTTACATGATAAAAAGCACCATGCTGCTTCTATTTTCACTGAGATTTAAAAATCAGAATCAAAGGAACACCCCCAACCTCTTTCTGTTTTGAGATGAATAGGCTCATAATCACAATTGTTGTCTTCCAAATAAACTAACCTTACACGTTACAAAGAGTATGAAACTCCCTGAATATTTCAGTACGACTGCACCGAGCTGAAATGCATGTTTACCCTTTTTCTCCTTCTCTTTCTTGCTCCTCCTGTCACTGAAGAGAAGATTTTATAAATTCAGTTGGGAAAGGTCCCAGTACAGGGTAATGAAATCTACAAACTAAGTGAGCTAACAAGATACAAAGTTTAGCTCCAACAAGAATTTAGTTACTGCCAGCAGGAGGCCAGCGAATATATCCAAAATATGCTGCATTGGACCAGTGCCCTCAATTCTGGTCTCTCATCCCAAAGATGACACAGTGGGACCAGAAAAGGTAGCTAGAAAGGCAACTGAAAGGGCAATGAAAGGGCTTTTGTACAGGGAAGAAAAAGAAAAATACCCTAGATAGAGTAAGTTTCTTCAGCTTGGAAAAGTGACAGCTGAAGGAAGATTTAATCAAATCACAAACTGCTATTCACCAACACCTCAGTATGAGTGACTAATCTTTTTCCTATTCACCGCTACCAAGGAAAAGATTAGTCACTTGCTCTCATAATGCAGAACATAAGAATTAAATGAAACTATCGTAATTTCAAGACACAGCATCACTAAAATTCTTGTCTTAGCTAAAATCAGCCATTCTTTTATATTTCCTACTTTCCTTCATTTCAGAAAATCCCTTAAGAAAGTTGAACTATAACTTGAATGTTTTCAATGGATTATATGTTCTCCTCCACTAAGCTCTTCTTTTTTTTTCTTGCAGGGAAGTGGGGTTGTGGAACTACATAAAGTCCTAGGATTTAAGGTAAATGTTAGGTTTCCAGCCATGCACCATCCCCTAACTTCTTCACCCAAAAAGGCAGAACCATGACTTACTGAAAAAACCATGACTTACTGAATATTTGGGGCAATTAAGGACGTATAAATCAAAGGTTGTTCTGAATAGTGGGAGAGTTGTCCTGTTCTCCTGTGTGAATAAACGTTACAAACATGAAACACAAAGGACTAATGAAGATCAGAGTGAACACAGCTGCAGATAATTGCACTGTCCTGAGGTAAGAATGTTTGGATGCTTACTGATTTAACTGGTGTGTCCAGCAGCCCCTATCAACCAGTCCCCATGAGTACATGCAGCCTAGAGACAGAAGTCCATCAGGATAAATGGAATAAAATGCTTGACTACACATTTAAGATGTTAAAATGGATGCAATCAGCTCATTGTGATGAAGCTATGCACCAGTTCAGTTCATCTGCGATACCAGCACACTCAGAAAAACATGTTTTAAAGAAAAAAAGGCATTCACATCTAAGAACACTACTTATGTATATTTGCTTTACTTACTGTAACATTCACTCATGTAAATTCAGTCACGTCTTAAGAGAACACAATTATTCCAGGTTAACACACAGAAATTAACATATGCTTTTATTTTTCACACATTTTCAATTGGCTACCTTCAGAATATGACTTCCTAGGACAAAACATATGAATTTTCTTGCTTTTCTGTTTTTTCTTTAACGGAAAGAAGAAAATAGAAATAATAAAACAATAATAAAAAAAAACAAACTTGATGAGTCATAAGTTGATGATATGAAGAGATAAAGTCAGTGTAAGCATCAAGTACATTTAATTTTCTGTCTCATACCTCTTCTACTTGTTTGCTGAGCTGGCAGTAATTTCCTAGACTTCATCGTACAGCTGGTGAGCTTCAAGCTACCCTTTCCACTGTATACATTATATAAACACAACTTCTGTATTTCTTCCATTTCCACTTTATGCAGCAGAGAGGAAGAATCATGTTACTCCTGAAACTTTATTTATGTACCTTTGGTGAGGAAAGTGATCTTGATCGTCATTTTCTTTTACCTTGGATTCTCATCTGGTAAGTCACAAGATTCTTTTTCAAATTATGTACTGTACCTTTCCTTGGCTAACTTGCTCTGAATTCTTAAATGCTTTGAACATCAGATTTTAAGAAAAAAATTATTCATCTCTATTTTAAATGCCGTAATTGAGTAACACTATATTCTGAGAAATGTCTTTATGAAAGAAAGACCAGGGTGCCTTGGCCCTAATGTACATGATTTATCCCTACAGATGATTCAAATTAAAGGCAATCATATAAAAATAGTTCAGATTTTAACTATGAAGTCCCTCTGACTCTCATTTTGCAGAAATGTTAAAATATTGCATTTTGATGCTTCTTGAACATGTACTTCCCTTCACATTTGGAAAACATATAATGAGTATTACTGATACCCTAATGATGCCTGAAAGCAAATACCACAATAGCTTCATGGAAAGAAAACCAGCAGTGAATGCACTTGGAGGCTGGTATGTTGGCCATCGTGGCCTGTTGTTGGAAAAAGTGACATTTTCTGTAATATGAAGAGTACTAAAGATTTCAACCAAATGGAACAGATGAGTTCAAACAGTACAAGCTTTGCTTAGATGGACTGACTGAATTAATGAGCATCTGACTTCTATTCACATCATGCTGATTGCAAGATAACAAATGTGATGTCTGCATGGCTCAAACCTCCCAAGAAAGAGCTGGTCTTTTCCTATTGTCCTACTTTGCCTGAAGCACTGCTTTCCTTAAGTAGTTGTATAAGGCAAGATTCCTTAACTTTTTTCTTCAATATTTTTAAGGGAATGTGTTTGAACTCAGGTTTCCAAATACTGATTGGAAAATAAGCTAGAGAGTCTCACAGGAGTGCAGAATCTTCTCAGAAGCTGGCTGTGCATTCAGAAATGTGGATATCCACACAAAGGACTATCAGACTTAAGAGGAGTGTAAAAATGGGTAGTTGGAATTTTGGGTATATTAACCACTACAACTGAGCTACAAAAGCCAAGATTCCTTAGCTTACACTAGAATCAACCATCTTTATATGCCATTGTAAAATACCCAATTAACTTCACATGCATGGAAATAAAATGTCCCATGAATCTCTTTACTAGAAAGGCATTTATAATTCAAAAATGTTAGTGAGCACGTATTTTTATAAATGGGAGCTGATAGCAATTATCATCCTTGATATGATTTATTATTTGGCCTTATGTATTTGTTGACCTCCACAGAGAGGTCAGCTATTCCAGTTTCTGGAATTAAAGGCATGAATTTCTCATCAAATAATAATAAAGAACTCAAATTTTTTTTCTCATAGCTGCAGGCTACCCTAGCAAATGGATTTAGAGAGAGTAGAACCCAATTTCAGTCAGATGCCACAGGAGAAGAGGCCTTAATATATATTCAGTTTGTTTACTATTTGCTGATGTTTAATTCTACACGAATAGGGAAGCTTATTTTCAAGCCATAGATCTCCCCTCAGCTCACAGCCACACGACTTCTGTACTGTGGTGGAATAAATGACATTTCCTCTCATCCAGCTGCCCGTTACTTACCCTCCTGAGAAAGGAGTCAAAACTCAGAAAACTTCATGCACTGCACAGTAGCCAACATTGTGACTAACAGTGTTTCTAGTTGCACAGAAAAAGAGTAAAATTTATTAGGTGACATCTGTGAAATTTCAGTTCAAGTCAGAAAATTAAGAATCCCTGCATCTAAAAAATTACACGTACTGACAAACAGAGAAAGTCCTGAAATCAAAATGGTTGCCAAATTTCATGAAGATGGATTCAAAATTATTGTTCATGAAAAAACATGCAGTCAAGACACAAGTGTAAGAGGATGTGAGATCAGTTGAAATATCCTGTGCAGGGTCTTAAACATATCTTTTAACATTTCCTCAAGCTCACAAGACACAACTGCATCAGTCCCAGCCTCCTAGGAGGAAGGGACAGCAGGGAACTTGCAGCATGTGTGTGCTGGCGGACCACTCATGCCACAGAGGAACTCAGCAATCTGGACACTATCAGGGGTGAGAAGAAAGAGATGGACTGTGTCTCCTCCAGGGCCTTGTGGCTTCACAGGCCTCAGTCTCTTAAGGTACCAAAGGCAGAGCAGGAAAAGTCCAAAATTACCTAATTGGGAATCCCACGCAAAAAGGCGCTGGAAGCACATGGTATCTGGCACCAGGTGGCTAAGTGACTGGAGAGAAACTTTGCAGAGAAGGAATGGCTGGACACCACACTGACCAAGACCAAGCAGTGTGCCCTTACACCAAAGTCAGTAGCCTCCTGAGAGCTGATCAGGACCTGATGATGATGAACCACAGCTGACGAACCACAGCTAGAGCCCAAGGCATGGGTATGGGCTCCCAGTAGGAGACAGTGGGTCTTGCTGTGACTTTTTGTTTTGGTTTGCTTAACTGCAAGTGATTTGTAAAGAACTCACATCAACATGGCAGGAGATGCTGCCTTGTTTAATAGTAATTTGGCAAATGTTGTGATTCTGTATGTTTCAGCCATACGAAAAGATTGTTAAAAATAATTCTGCTCTTTGTTTTATTGTTCTAAATCTAGTTCTAATATTATTATTAACAATAACTGTTTGATAAGCAAGGCTGGTAAGATTTGGGGCCCCCATAAAAGTTTCTATCTGAGGTACTGTAATCCTACTAGAAGCAAGATGTCCCATGGCATTACATGTACATGCTTCCTTCACGGACACTGCAGAAGGGTAGAAGTGACCTAGATCCAGTGCCACTGCACACGTGATCCTAACTAGCTCTGATACTCACAAGAGGAGAGGTCAGTCAAGCTGGCAGGGGACAAGCCTAAGTTTTATTTATATGGTAGTGCGAAGAGACAGAGTGACCAGCAGAGAGGCTGGAGACATTGTGGCATGGATGACCGAGTCCTTGCTGTCCTTGCTACAGAAACAAATCAGACAATTATGGCATTATGGCAGTAGTTTCCTCTCTGAACAACTGAGAGAAAAACACTGACAACATTTTAGACAAATAGACAGTATCTGATGGATTTTTAATTTTGTAACAAAAATGGATGACTCAACTAACTGCACACAAATGGCACTTTTCTAGATATTCACTGTCGCCTGCCACTGGAACAAAGCCTTAACTAGCCCAGCAGTTACATATCAATGTCAAAAGCATCAAATTTGGATAAAATTTGGGTTGGTTACTAATTTAGATGATGATGCACTCATTGACACTGATGCACTGTAACAAGAGCCTTACTCTTTCCTCTACTTATCACACCCTCTAGATTCAAAAGGTGTTTGAAATTAAAATGAAAGGTATCTTTGAAATGCTGAAGAACTCAGCATCCAAAGGCAGTCAAAAACCTAGTCATTCTTCAACCAACCAAAGTGACAAATTAATCTGATAGACTGGAAGCAGCTTTTTGTTTTTGCAGGCTTACATTGCCTAGGAAGTTTTTGATCTTGAACTATACATTTTCTGGACCTAACCCTATTTCTAAAACCTAGTTTCATTTGAGACTGCTGTGTAGAACGCAAAAGACAATCAAGACATAGTGGGGTCCAGAAATGCCAGAAGGGATCTATATTCTGTCATGGACACAAATCTGACTCTGACACTTCTTTCCACCTGAAGAATGAAGTGAAAAAAACAACAACCATTTCTGACATTAGTGCTGTTTCATTTAGCTGAATAGCAAGACACTGTACGTATCAACTGGAGATGAGATTTGATGTTTCTTTTTCTAATTTTATGTATTTGTCTTCTGTGGTCTGGCACAGAAATGTAATGGAACTTCTAAGTATAATGAAGCATTAATATGAAGGTCATAAATTATCTTTAGTCCTGTAGGCCCTGTATGTCTTGAGAATTAAAAAGGAAAAACAAATGTCGGAATAAAATTGTAGGCTCACATTTTAAGATGATTAAAACAACTCCTTCAACTCTGTTCTTGTACTACTATTCCTCAATATAATCACATTCACTAAATATTGAAGTTTAATTCCTTACCACTATTTTTCCTCAGCATGGGAACTTCTGCATGACTGGAATATATCCACAAATTTTTAACACATGACCCATATCCTTGTTAGTAGATAATATAAAAATATTTTCATATATACTCTCTTGCTTTGAGTATAATTTAATTTTTTCCTTGAAAGGGTTTGACTGGATTCCCACGGTACTTTTTGTTTTTAAAGAATATCGTAATAACCCTAACTGAAAATAAACAGCCATAGCAAATAACCTCTTTCAGAGCTACTGGACCATTTTAATAAAACAGTCTTGCTAACATTTTTCTAAAAACAAAAAGAGTGGAAAATGGATTCTACATTGTAATTAAAAAGCTTCTCTAAGGCTACTTGTTCATGAGAAATAATTAAAGGGTCTATGAATCACAGAATCAATAAGCACTTTGAGTCACTAAATATACAATACTGCAACTAAAGCTGTCCACATACCTTTGTTAAAGATCCTCACAGAACAATTAAAATTATCAGTTAAAATAAATTATAAGGAAACTAAATTTTAATGTAAAATTACTATTCGTTTGAGGTTGACTACAGCAATCCTTAGAGTTTTTTACTCTAAGGAGTGAACTTTTAAAAATCTATTAAGTATACCCTGCTTTCTAGGCCCCCAGAAAGCTGTCCCATCATCTTTGCTGTGAAATTTCTTACACTTGATTGGAATTGTTCTCCTTGCAATTTGCCTGTTGTCCCTGATCTTTTTGTTATGCATGTCTGGGAGGAGTCCAGTTCCACTTTCTTCAAAATCTCCCATCAGGTAGCAGAAAATGCTCACTAAGCACCCTGTGACCTCCTTTAGCCTCCTTTGCAGAATGAAGGAGCACAGTTCTCCCAGTCCTTTCCTCATGCTCCAGGCAAACACCTGGAAAGCCCTCTGAGCCTCTGTTCAGTTTGCCAATGTCTTTCTCATATTGAGGCACCAAAACCAGACACAGGCAGACCAGGCCTGCTCCAACACACACACACACCTGCAGCACCACTAACCACTTCTAGTTTCAACACCTTTTGAAAAATTAGTTCCCTTTCAGACAGCTGGTAATGACTGGGACACAGCATTAACTCTAAAAATCAGTTGAAACTGATGTATATTATCACAAGTAATTTTACAGAGAAAGAGAGGAGACTGGGAATGACGCCAGCAGTTGATTTTGAGAAAAATAAATCATGTATATAAAGGAGTGATAAATACAAAGCCTCTTCCTCAAGCAAGCCTGTCAAACTAAATTTATCAAAGTAGCATTTGTCAAGGAAAAAAAGAACAAGAGCAAACACCAAGTGCAGGAGAACCAATGTGATTTACAGAGGCAGTCAGCTTTAGCCTCCCTCAGGTACAAGAGACGTGACTGCAAGAGAGGAATTCCTTTGGCTTCAAATCGCTTTCGGACGCAGAGATCTCAGAGACTGCTGCTGACTGAACAGAAGACCTTTAGGCGTATTATGAAGCCAAAAAGCATTTCAAATGCTCAGCAGCTTTCATGGGTTTACTAGATATCGTTTGTAACATGTCTGGCCAGCATTTGGGATACAGGCTTTGAATGCTGCACAATTAAACAATTCTGCAGATTTGGGCACATAGGTGCAGTTCAGGTGATGCTGTCAGAAATACTGCAGATTGGAAAGACATTCAGTCTGCATCCACAATAAATAATCTCCAGACCAAGTATTAATTTTCTCTGCACATATAAAACAACCCAAAGCAGTAACCTAACAGCACCAGAGTCACAGAAGTATTTCACGAAGAGAAATTCCTGGATAGTAATGACACATCAGTACACTGATCACAATTTTTAATAATCTTATTTGATTATGTTTCATTTTTTCTAATTTTTTTCTTGGGTTTTGCAGTTTGTTTTTTCTTTTTTTTTTTTTTTACAATACTTTCTGGGTTCAGTACATTCTTGAGATTTTCAAAAACGTAACTATTACTGATTAATATCAATAATGTATTGAGTATTTTTAAAAAAATCTTGCTGATACACTGGTTCATGTTCTATAATTTACAGTAAAACTTCTTTGCCTGAGAAGTTGATACTTATTACTGGAATTTCAAAGAACAGTTTTACACTGTCATAGACAAAGCATTTCCAACTGCATGGCAATACCCATCTGTTCCTTTCGCACTTAAGAAAAGTACTTGAGGATAGCAATAAATCTTTTATTTCAAGGAACCTAAATTTGGTAGGTTCAGAAAGCATTGTTCATCATCTGTATTTTTAAACAATTGACATTTTTGACATTAAAAAAAGTGTAAGGAGAAAAGTCTTTTCCTTACGTTTCAAACATGAATGCATGCAAACATGCCACAGACAGGTCCTCCATTTGTGAATTCTGTGATTTTTCAAAAAAAAATAGAAGTCATCTTTCTCCTTTCCATTTTGCTGCCTGCATCTTTCCTTTTTATACATTTAATATTTACATATTAAAAAACTCCAAGACCTATTAGTGTTCATGGTGCAAATAATGCATAGTTTTGAATAAATACACTTCAAAATGCTCCCTGAGATTTAGTCAGATGTTTTCCTGACATATTTTATAAGGTCTCTAGCCATTTATATTCCTAGGAAAAGAAAAAAAAGGCAGTTTGAAACACAGCATATGGTTCTCAGACAGATTCTATTAATACAGCTTCACAGGCTGCTGGTACATACACACAATTTGGTAATTACAATATGAAAAAGAATGCAGTTGGTCAGCAACAAAAATTTCTGTGTTCAAAATAAGAATTTTTGCATATACAACTCAAGTAAATACCACAGTATAAAATAACTACCGGTAGGGTAGGAGACAATGTTCTGAAATTTCAACCAAATTTACTTCTTCCTTTACAGTCTCCACTAGAAATATGCTCCATCCCTTCTTTTGTCAGTCTCTCATAAAAGGTCATGTTCTCCCATACCAATGTGCTTCTCTGTTTCAGTGTCTTCCATCCTGAAAAGCACAAACTTCATTTTCAGCCAAAACATTAAATGCAGAATTTTCAAGGTTATTAGCCTTCCAAAACACGTTGACTTTTAATGGCAGCTAAAATATTATCTCTATTTTAGCCTTTGATAGCTTCACTTGGTAGATGTTGGTTTTCAGGCAGGAAGTTTATGACTGCCTTGGCAACTTCAGGATTTGTCATTTCTGATTTATCATTTTCTGCCATTCCCAACTTACTAATACTGAGATACTCAAGAAAAAAAGACCTGTGGCATAAACATTCAAAACCTGCAAAAGAGACTTGGAATTTATTTCAGTAATATTGAGGGATCTGATATTTTCACTGAATTCTCTTAAACTTCCATCCAGTAAGCCCTAGTTTGAAGAACTCTCACAATTAAGCCTACCAGTCAGAACAATGGTACTTGAGTTTTAATTATGTTTAAAGATCTTTGAGGAAACCACTACACATATTCTCAGATCTCACAGCATTTAAATGGCCATTTTTATGTAATATCTGATGTCCAAAGATTTAAAACCAAGCTCTGTCACATTTTTCTTGAACTTTGTAAAATTAACAATGACAGAAAATGGTAAGAGAACACTGGAATTGCTGAGGATGGCTAATAGCTATCAGTCTTTAACTTCAGAAACAGCATTTGGTCTTACAGTGAGATGTTTATCACTTGAACAAGAAAAGGAACCATTAAATGCTATTACTGTCTACTTTCTGTGAAATAAATTGCGTGTTTATAGCCACTATCTCAGAAACCTAATTTATCTAATCATGTAATAAATGTTAGCCTCAGTATTGTTCTGCCTTTTTTGAAAACATTCTCCAATATTGTTCCCATATTAATATTTTAAGAAAATGTTTATAAATAAAATAAACCCTTCCAAAGTAAATAGGCTGCATTCTGTTTTTTACTGAAGAAAACCATGAGCCAAAACAGAAAAACACTTAACACTGGTGTCTCAAGAGCACCAAGAATTCAGGACAAAGGAGTTCAGTCTGTCGAAAGTCATGATGAATCACCTGCAAGACTTTCACCATTCACCCCATTGGTACAGGAGAATCAAGAGCCTTTAAACGTCCCTCCACCAGCAGAACAATTACGGAGAACCAGACTACTGAATTTCACTATTGCAATTTGTTTTCTATATTGAAATATGCAAATCCATAGCTGAGGTCCTATGCCCACATAAAAGAATCCATATACTTGGAGAAAAGAGGACAATTACATAACTGTCATGTACTATTGTCTAATCTTCCTGGGGAGACAATCCAATTCAGCTGACCTAAAGAGTACAGACACATCAAAACTCAGGGGTCTGGGTGAGGTTTTTTCAGATACGAGAGGTGTGATTTTTATTTTTAAGTGGTACCAACTACCTTGTCAAAGCACATCTGCCCCATTTACACTTTGGCTAAAATGTGACTCCTCTAGAGCAGTCTGGTTAGCTAATTTTCATGTGTAGGTAAAGAAGAAAAACATGACTCACTTTTCCTTCATCCTTTAGCTCATGGTGATAAGATCTTTCCTACAATATCTGTTAGCAAAACCATTGTTGCACAGTAAATACAGGTTTAATGTAGTATTGAACACCAAGTTATCCTATAATTACAAAACTTCTCCCAGCCCAGACATGCTGCATTTTACTGAAAGCATGGTTTCACTCAAAAGCTCTCAGAGCGTGAAAATTTTAACAATATGTCTTATCTGTTCTCAGATACTACCTTTAAATGGTTGTATTCATTTGAGAAAGAAAATTCTGGTCTTCAGTAACAACAACAGCAACAAAAAAGATACAGTAGGAGGAAAATAATTCACAGCTCCTGAATGTTGCAGGTGGTGAAAGACTTAGTTTTCACCTCAAGTGTAGAAATCCTGGCAATGAAAGACAGGTAGGAAAAAAGCGCAACACCCTTAAAGCTTGTAATCAGAATCATTAAAACAAATCTACTGCTTGAGAAAGTGGCAACTTTGAGAGCAAGCATGCATACAAAAAGGGGGAAATGTATTCTATGGAGCAGTGGTTTTGTTTCTGTTCTCTGAAGTTCAGGGATCCTTAAAATAATGGTGTTTTTCCCATTTTATACCAAGCAAACAGCATAAGATGCATAGATTTCCCAGCTACTTAACAGAAATTTCCTGCTCATTACTGTATCTCTGCTAATCTCTTCATCCCATGGCCTCTGGTTCTTCTTGCTCACAGAGTTCTAGCAGGTCCTATATATTTCAGTAGATAAAGACAAATTAAGCCTACAATTATACAGGACACACTTAAGATTACTTTCACTATAGACCTAATAACTTGGTTTGGTTCAACAAACTTATGCAAAGACTGCAGCTGAAAATAAGTTACAAAAAACATAGGAAAGATCAAGATGCTGCAAATCACCATGAATGAAGATATACACATAAACCCATCAACAATACTTTTAGTCCCTGTAGGGTATTAAAAAGAAGGCTACTTAGAATTAGAAAATGTAGGGCACTTCAGAGTCTGCTTGTTTGACTCCACAAAGCTTTCTCTGTTCCGTCTGAACACAATGAAAAAGGCTCATATTGCAGGATGTAACTCTTCTGAAAACACTGACCACATAGCAAGCTTTTCAACAAGGCATGAAACGCTTCTGGTCTGGACCCATTTCCTCCAAAGAACAGGGTCCAGAACGATCACATTTGAATTCATTTGCAGTTTCAGGCAAACTAAAAGAGTAAAACCAAAGAAATCCCATGAAGTTCTAAGATTAGACTTCATCTATAAGAATGGAAACAACATGACAAAACAGCATGGAGATACAATCATCACCTATGTTTCTGCAGCATTAAGACTCCCAGGCTTCTCCTATCTCAGGTCCAGCAGATATGGACCCATCACCATATATATGGTTTTGTTTTCATAACTACTACAAGGTTTTTTTCTGAATCTTGCTCTAAAGCAAGCTTGAAAGCTAGTGATGTACTCCCCATGCTCTGCTGTCCCATCTTCGAGCCTCTCTGTGTTCAGTTTCCTATTTTTCTGTTTTGGTGCGTTCCTTTAGAGCCAATATTCATCACATTTTTTAGATCTGCTTCTTTTTACACCAAATGTGGGGGATGATGCTTCCTGTTTAATAAAAACAAAACTTTGATGATGCATATCTTTTCTGCCTTTGAAGTTGCGTTACAAGCTGGAAAATGGCAAAGTTTTTGAGCCCTTCTCTTATTACTATACCTCCACCAGGCCTTTAATTGCTTCACAGTTGGCTTTCATACTCATTTAAAAGAGCTCCTGACTGCTAAGGATTCTTTAAGACTGTTATGCAAGAAATTACTCTTCGTATGAAACATGCATTGCGTATGCTTTGTATTGTCACTCTGTAGCCTTGTGACTACAGTATCACCATTGCTAGTAATACATGTCCTAATGACTCTGAAAGGCCTTGGGACTTGTAAGGCTTTGTCTGAGTATGTCTTGGCTTGCACAGAGATTTGGGTTTGCTGGTTTAGCTGTAAAAGCCTAGATGCCAACTGTCTACTTGGTTTTTCTTTTAATTTTAGTTATCTTTGAATAATCACACAGCATAACCATAATTTTTTATACAGCTGGTAGCGACAACCAGTTAGACTGAGCAGAATTAAATACTTATGACCCTCATATTGTCATCTGCATTTAAAAAAAAGGCAGCATGGTGTGGCAACAGCAGCCTCAGAAGTGGGGAAATAGGATGAAGCACAAAGGAGTGTGAACACTGTACCACAAGAGTGGGGTAGAGGATTACAGTGGAGATCCTGCAGCTATAAGCAACCCTCTCGTGATCAGCTGAAGTCATTAAAAACCTGGGATCCAGAAAAAGCGTTTTTCTTAGGGACAGCAAAGGGAACAAAGACCAACTATCCAACATACAGAAAACCCACTGCATCTATCAAATTCTAACAGACCAATAAAAATGAGCCTGAGTAAACTGTAGTGCACACCCACCTCAGATTTCAATGGGAAGGATATTCCAGCAACATCTCAAATTCCTTGGCAAAGAGGAGGAAGAAACACACACGATGACTGTCTTGGCACATGGTATGTGCATGTTGACAGCTTGCCTATACCAACACCACCCATCCAAAACTACAGCTGACTACTTTAGGGACCACTCACACCATGGTGACAGAGGTTGAATGCAACTCCAAAGACAGGGCAGACAGGAGGAATGGTGTCTGTAAGAATTTTAACAATACTGTTTAAAAGAATGTGTGCCAACTGTGCTGACCTGCTACAGACCTCAAAGGTAATTTCTCCCACTGCACTGCAGACAGAGTTTTGTTGATTTTGAATGGACTAACTGCTAAAACAACTGTTTATGCAGATTTTGTGCGGAATCAATCTCTTGATATCTGGTTCCAAAATCTTTAAACTGGAACTGTTTCTGAAAGATGCGAATTTGTCAGGTTTTAAATAAAACTGGAACTGGTAAGGTAGCTCATAAAATTTAATCAGAATTCAGATTCCAGATTGCAAGGGCTGAGGCAGAGACACAACTGCTCTTAAATAATCTTGCTAAAACTCTCCCCAGGCAGTTGCATTGT
Source organism: Eopsaltria australis (assembly GCA_034509425.1). Taxonomy (NCBI): domain Eukaryota; kingdom Metazoa; phylum Chordata; class Aves; order Passeriformes; family Petroicidae; genus Eopsaltria; species Eopsaltria australis. The sequence goes on along the minus strand of JAVTVJ010010837.1, from coordinate 202,616 downwards.
GTGGGGAAGAGGGCCTTGTTGCAAATTAACTTTGAGGCTGTGGTCACAATACTAAATACTGGCTTGTCATCAACACCAAGTTTGAGGCTGTACTTTGTAAAAGGCTTTCACTAATCACCTGCCAGCTGCACAGTGAAGGAGGAGGCCCTTTGCCAGCCAGGAACTACTCTGCAGTTAAAGTCTAAAACTGAGTGTGATCCTTCAGAAAGGAAAAGATTATGCAAAAAAAGCACAATCTGGCATACTGGGACTGGGATAATTTCCTATTCAAAATATGTCTACAAGATGGCAGAGCAAACCTCAGCCAGAAAAGGTAGCAAGACTTACCCTTTTATTACTGCATGAGACATACAATAATCACCAGTGAACACCGGATTCATGCTGAAGGGCAACTGCCCAGCCAAAGGTTACAAAACCACACGAAACAGGCACTCCTGTGAGAAACCAACAGTTTAGTCCCATTAACAGACTAGATTATGGAAGCAGTAACACCAAGGGACTATCTGAGGACACACATCCCACCAAAGCCGAATTCAAAGCTGTTTGAAAACACAGAAAATTAACAGGTGAATCAGGGTCCACCTCCCTCCCTATGCAAATCTGGCAGGGACTGCACATTTTGAACACTGCACATTTCCATCTGTGCATGTCTCTAAAAGCTGGTCAAGAGTTTACAGCCTATGCACAAAGCAAGTAAGCTTACCTTCAGTATACTACTAAAGGCAGCCTAAGGCAACTTTCTCTTTAAGAAGCAAAGAATAGTTCTAGTGAAAAGGCAGCAAGTATCCTCTGGAGAGTCAAAATAGGTCACCTTCTTCTCTATGTACATCTTAGGCAGTATTCAGAGAGGTTCTTGGGCATGCTCCTGCAACTAAAAATAATGTCTGTTAAGATAAGCAATACGACCACTGCCAGTCTCAAAATAAGGTATATCAAACCAGGCAGGAGCTAAAAAACGGTGCAGTATGCATTATTCTTCATCTGCACAGCTGCAGGAGCACAAGAATGTGCAGGAATGCATGTCACAATGGAGAGATGCAGAGGCGAGGCAGCAGCAGTTTGTCACCAAAAGCAGAACAACCTGTTCATGAGAAATTCCAGAATTCATGGGGACATAAACACTGTTTAAAAATACACTCCTCCTCAGCATCAGGGAGAACTGAAGCTAAACATTCATTAAGAAGCTTGACAAAACTGCACTTAAGATTAAGGAAAATGAAAAATCCCATCATCTCTCCCTCAGGGTATTCTTCCTTGCAGTTACTGCTTCAACAGCAGCTCACATGGATATACCAAATCCAGCTTAAAATTGCTAATAAGGTCTCCACAGTAACACGCAGCTCAGCCTTTGCGAATCATCTCCATGGATAATAAATTGGTTATATAAAACTTGGGTAGGTTTTGCACCTGGTATGCTCTCTGAGTTGGTACGGCAATGCTGCTTGCAGAATCTAGTGCAAGCCACAGAGGTTTTTAGACACTTACTAGAATAAAAACATGAGAATTTAGAAGGTCACATTTAAAACCATAAGGAAACAACTTGTCAATGTATTTTTGTGTGACTTTGGTTTTTGGTTTAGTTTTTTTTGGGGTGATGCCATGCAGATTTGATGTCCCATGAAATTGGTGAGGCTGCAGATACAAACTGTGGGAGAGAACTGAAGTCTCGCTGTCCTGTGTTTTCCCATTGCTTGCATTTTGATCAGAAATCAATTCAAGATTGGTGTGTCTCCAAGTAATTCAAACTGCCAATTCCAGCTAAAACTTCTTTCCCCTGTATCATAAAAGCAGTAACCAGATGATGCCAATACAGCAGCCTCACGCTTCCAGACCATCCAGTACCTTGCTACCCCTCCCACATCTTGGGAATTTGCAAACTCTCCTAATCTTCCTCTCGTGCTCTGAGATCCCACACATCAGAAACCACTGCCTGGCCCCAGCCAGGAGTTTCAGCTCCATGTGAAGAATAAGGTCACAGAAAATGCAAGAAAGTGTAACACTTCACTGCCCTGGAAGTTTTGCTGTGCTCAGGACAAAAGAAGTGCTTTTCCAGATCCAGATATATTTTAACTGTGATTCCTCCCTCATTGTGTCATTTGCTTAACACGCGTGCTTCTCACATGGGCTGGCACATCAATAGGAAGATAGGAATACTGCACTGTACTTTGGATAATGTTTTATGTTATTTTATACAGTCACAAAACCCCTTGTAAAAAAAAACCAAAACAACTATTTAACCTGTATGCAACAAAGAACTTAATCATCATTCCAAAATCACTTTAGGACACAGTATTTTACAAATAAGAATTGTAACAGTTATAACAGAAATAATAGTTGAAAAAGACTGGTTTAGCTACCCACAAAACAGTGTGTGTGCCACACATGCACAGAAACAGCCACTGCTTTAAAGACAGTACATCCCTGAGTGACTACAGGGTCACAGGGAACATACATAACTTTATGAGGAAAAATCTACTTGTGAGATTTTTTTTCTAAACAGAAGAGCAGTATTTATTGCCCAGCAAAAGCAGTACAATTTGCTTCAAACACCCATGAGATTAATTCAGTCTTCCATCATTTCTTAAAGAAACTTACATTAAGAATTATTACCCCTCATGCCTTCTTTCAGTTATGGCTGTTTTTTTAAGGCTTTTTATTAATACAGGGAAACCCACAGCAAAATAACTGAGCTTTTAAAGTAATCAGTACAGCCACAAAAAGAAAATACAACGAAGTTAGCTGGTCTTTCACAAACCATTAATCTGAAATTATTTTAACACTCACATTTGACATCTACATGGACTACCATGATTTTGGAGGGAAACCCCCCACCCCCAAATATTAGTTATTTAATACATGACAAGTTGACTGCACTGCAGATAAGTACTAATTAAGTATTAAATTAATCTCTCTAACAGAACTTCGGAGAATATAAAAAACAGGATAAAATCAATGTTCAAAACTGAACTGTCTGCCTAGCTAAGTGTAGTCATCTCAGGTTTTTTTTGTGAAACAAGCAGGCTTGCTTATTGTTTTATATTATCAACCTGCAAGGATATTTTGTGACTAATAATGTTTAGTTTCAGAGCTGAATGAAATTTGTAATTTTACCTTTTCCTGAAATTAAAGCAGTGAAAATTTTAAAGTCCATCTCAGAAAAACTACAGTTTCTTTCTAGTCTCTTGGAAACTAATTTAAGCATTTTTGTAAGACTATGAAGCCATTTCATTTCAATAGTTCAAACATGAGACAGAGGAAATGCATGACACCGAAAAATCAGAGCCAAACTTCTTAACTGCCTGGCCTAGAGTTTAGGACCTCTTACATTTAATCACAGGTATTTTGGTGTAATCCTAAAAGTCCACAGGTTACCAATGCAAACCACTACAGCAGAAGTTATCAGAGAGCTTTTACTCTTGACATCAAGCTGCTAAACGTGCTGGTGCCAGTTTGCACTCTGTGTTAAAATAACTTCTGAACCATCACGTATCAATCTGGTCACAAGGGCACTATCTGCACAGAAGAATGTTTTCTATCTGGAGAGTCTAGGGTCTACTTCCACAGCTGTGTTCTCAGCTTGTGGGTGCAACAGTTCCATACAAAGTATTTTAACAGCCAACTGGATCCTTACCTATGAATATTGATTAGCCATGAAACATCAGCCTTGTGCAGCTGAATATACACATAATCAAGTAGTTGCATCCATGATTTCTCTAAGGTGTAAGGACTCTGAGGTGTCTGATGCCTGGCCTGTCATTTCTTACTCTGGTTTAGGTTTCGGTGTTTGCTTGATGGGTTTTTTTTATATCTTTGATACAAAACACCAGGAATTTCACCTTCAAAAAAATTCTCATTATGAACTCAAGTGACAAAATACAGAATATAATGGCTGGCTTGGTAAGCAGTAGTTGGTGCCAAAAATTATGGACAACTATATGTAATGCAAAATTTATTTCTGCAGAGAAAAGTCTGATTTCCATATCCTGTTTCTCATGAATCTCATTCTTTCTTAACTAGAAATAAATAATATAGCAATGTACAGTTGTCAACTACACTTCATTGTATTTTCTTTTGTTACACTTCTGTAAAGTTGCTGTAAACTTCTGTAAACTGCAGACACACCGGCAGAAGCAAAGAAGTGCAAATAAATAGGACGCCAAGTAACATGAAAGAATGGACAACTCTTCTTCCCAGCAGGAGTGAATCACAGGCCACTGAAGGAGGCAGGCATGCACTGAAGGAGGTAGGCATGACCTTTCAATAACCGTTTTGAAAACCTGTGATGCAAGATGACTAGAAAAGGATGAAAAGAACACCTACCTTTTAAAGTTTACACAGAAGGAACTACTCCCTATAAATTCCCCGTAAATCCAAGGAACTACAGGAAAACCCTCAATTCCTAAAAAAACTACTGGAAGAAACACTCAAACTGACTACTTGTATACACAGACAAAGTAACAGGCTGATGAGTAACAGCTAACACTGACTATTCTGGTCAGGAACAAACCACGTCAAAACAAATTTAATTTGCTTCTGTGACAGAGTACCAAGTATAATGGATGGGAAAGACACAAAGATGCAATAACTTGTGGTCTTTTCCTCATGTGTCATCCTCTAAATTTGCTACAAAAACACAATCTGCAATAGGTACAGGTAAGTATTATTACTCCCCCACCCTCACTCCTGTGTGTCTACTTGAGACTTGACCAATTAAGGAACACAATAAACTTTCCACTAACCAAGAAAAAGGGAGAATAGGATGCCTCAGAAAAAAATAAAATCTAGATAACATCTATTGCATGGCACTGTCACATGTCGTGCAAATACATTGTGCTACAGAATTTAGGCATGACTTTTCCTGCACAATGCATCAAGGTTAAAAATACCCAGTGATGTTGATACTATAAGACCCTGAGTTATGCAAATGCACTTCTCCCCATTTTTCTAAGCAGGCCTCCAATTTCAGGTACTGGACCCCAAGCTAAGATGTATAAGACATGAAGGCTTCTCCATGACAGAAATAATTCAACATTTGGTGTCTCACAAAATACTTCTCAGTCACCTCTGTCATCCTACAAGCTGCAGCATAGGGATAACCCTGAAAACCAGAGAAACCTGAGACAATGATCCTGGCACCCTGCCATCACTCCCAAAATGTGATAAGAAAGGAAAACTTGCTGCAGGTATTCACAGACTTGAAACCATCTCGTACAGGCATCCCACTACTACACCACCAGCAAAACTCACTGGAACAGAATACCAAAACACCACCTGCAAACGGGTCATTATTGCACCAGAAAAACTGATCAAATCAGACAATTCAGGTGTGTGGCACAGGTCTGCTGCCATCCTGCACTTTAAGTAACAAAGTAGAGAAAGGGAGACTAACCTTTTTTAGATCCACAGGCATTGGCAGTTTAGTTGTTTTGTAGAAGAGGATTAGAACTTAAATGGTAAGCTCAGGATTTGATCTGAGGTAAGATGCAAACCAACAATGTGCTGCTTCTACATAAGAATATGACCAGCTGGACAAACCCAAGATGAAGAAAAACAACCTAAATCAGAAGAAAGGACTTTGGACCCACAGCTTATCATGTATTAGTCATCAAGTCAGATATTTACAAAGCAAACAAAAAAACCAAACAAAGAAGAAAAACAAAGAAAAACCCCGACCAACCAAAAAAAACCCACAAGAAACAAAAACAAAAGGAAAAGAAAAGAAAAAATACAAAACAAAACAAAACCACAACCAAGAACACCCAAAACTCTCCCAAATCCCCATTATATCACAAAGAGGCTACAAAAAAGAAAGTGTCTCCACAATATCTAACTTTCCAGGCGTCTCTAACAATGCCAAAGAATACAAAGCTCCATCAACTCCCTGGATTCAACAATGCCTATAAACTGCTTGTCACCTGTTCTGAAGCTCCACCCTCATAAGCACTCTTTAAAAAAATATTTACCTCAGAAATTATAATACATTGAAATGGATAGGCTATTTAGCAAACAGATAAAAAACCATATTTGACATAGAAAGAAAAACAACTAAATTTAGTGCAAGAGCTACTAGAAAAATCATGCAGGAATATGGGTTGTCCTTATCTATGCAAAGTAATTTTGTTTTTTTTTTTAATTTCTATTTCCACATCTGGCAATCTGGCTATATGTAGATATTTACATGAATACTAACCTCAGCTACCTTACAGCATAATCAACTTCTAGGTGCAACATGAATTCTTAAATTCCATGAATGCTTAAAGATACTACAGTATTAAATAATAAGAAAAGGTTTTTGCACATAGCCATGCTATATGAAAGATTTTTCTCTGGTTTATATTCAGTATCTCTAGTACATAAAAGTCATACTAAGTGAAATAGTTCCCTAGGATACTGTGATATTCTACCTTTTGCTGCGATTACCCTACCCTGGATGACAGATTAAAGTGCTAAGACAATTTCTGAACTAATCTTTGGAAATTCTTGTTTCCTGAAAAACACTTCACAGATAGTCGAATCCTGTGGCAAACTTCAAGTCAAGAGAAATATTAACATTTTATCTTATCTGACTTTGTTTAGTGCAGATTTACATTGTCTGTATGCGGGGGGGCTTTAGAAGATTCACTGAAAAAAAATAAAAGCTACTAATAAGACTTGGCTAAATTCAGAGACTGTAAGAGATGTGAAGCAGGGTAGATGGGAGAGCTTACTTAGACAGTCACAGGATGTACAGGATCACAGCAGGACAGCTAAAGAGTTCACAATAAAAGATACGTATGTGCTACAATGACTGAAACAGTAAAACAAAACCTATTGATTTTGCTTTAAGTTGAAAGAGAAGGGGACAGGAGGCTCCCTTCGAGCATGGGGATGCCATGAGCTGCTACATAGCTGGCATAGCCCCACAGTGTCAAAAAACACTTTCTCAGTCATAATATGTTCAGACAACAGTTTAGCAGACACACCAAGAAATTTTTACCACCAAGTAACCTCACACACAGCACAATGATTGTGCTCTGTCCAACCTCCTGTGCACACAGATGAGGAAAGAATTTGATGCCAGAATTAACATACACCAGCAACAGGCCTGTGTTCTGGGTTCCACATTAGAGAAATCCAAGTGATATCTGAAACTTAACTTTCTGTTCTTGATGTGGGTGTAGTGCTTCCTGATTCTGGAGGAAGCAGAGCAGAACTTCCCTCCATGCCTGTGCCAAATCCAAAACAGGAAAAGACAGTACCTGAGCTTTTGTAGATCAGACATCAATTTTACTTTCCATTTGAATCAACTATAGTTTTGTATTAGTAAAAGAAGTGGATGGGTAGAAAAGTACATCATCATGTCAGCATCTCACAAACAGAACATTTTCCCGGCAAGTCTCTACACAGCCTTCACAATTACATTAGCAGAATTCTGCATTTTCAAAGCCAGGAAAGACTGATATCCTTAAAAAATAAATCCATATAACTTTTGTAGGAGTTGAAGGGAACAAGAATTATTCTCCAAACAGAGGCACAGCTATCAAAAACTAAAATCATGTTTAAATAATAACTTCAAATTTCTAGATGATTTTTTAAACTCCAATATAATCAGTAAGTATATGCTGTCTGAATTACTGTGTTTAAAGTGGTGTACTATACTTCACTTATGTATCTTCTTGATCTTTGACGTTTCTTAACTAACAAATTGAGAAAAACACATAGAAACTTAATGATAAAAAATGACTTGAAGCTTTCATGCACTGCCATCAGCTCCCAGCATTCTGCCACATAAATCTGCCAAGAAAATTTTTTCAAATATCAGTTAAAAATAAAACAACTACAGGTTGAGAGGGGGGAAAATGAAGAATTTCTTGGAGATACAGCTTTCTGGTGTGGCTGTCTGTGTACTACATCTTATGTTAAAGACTTAAGAACAGCCACTGCTAATGGCAGTCTAACATGGCAACAGGGAAGGAAAATTTTGCATTCCACCTTAGGAAAGAAATATGGCACTTACGTCACAGCAGAAAAAGATTCAAAAGTGGAATGAGTATCAGAATATGACCTCATTCAGAAAGCCTCTTGCATTTCATTAGCTCTGAAAGGTGTAGGACTGACAGATCCAGAAACAATATTGTATTTCTACCCAATACAAGTTTGACACAGACGGAAGAAGATATGCCCCAGAAATTTCACTGCCTATGTACTTCACTCCTGATTAGAGAGAGGCCAATTCACACTTTAATCTTAAATTCTTTGTCATCTTTATTAAAACTGTCAAGAGGGGAACAAAATTGTTCCAAAAAGGAGGAAATTCTCAGATACAGCCACCTGACCACAATAAATCACACAAAAATCATTTGGCTGTTTTACCAAGCCACCATATAACAATTTCCAACCAGTATAAATCTAGATGTCATCCAAACCACCCATTCTTTATGTTGAATGATCAGCCACTAAGCCCAGTAAAATTGTAATCTCTAATTCACTATCTTCTTTATCCTTTTCTGCTGCTTACTTTTCTTCTTTTCTTTTCTATAGCTCTGTTTCCTACCAGTCTTGCATATGCTCAGCACAGTAAACTGAAAAATAGAAAAAGGGATCAGAACATTTCAGAACTGTTTTCCAAAGCTGCTGGCAGACATCCCTGCAAGGAAAACTGGCATGAATAAAGCCACTAAACACCTAAAAAGAGTAATCAGCTTAAAGTACAGCTAAGAGGACTCCATTAAGAAATCTTTGTAACAGTAAGGGAATGGAACACTGAAGTAGATCAACTGAGAATTTCTTTTAGTTTATATAATTTCACAAATTCATAGCAGACATAATTTTGATCCAGTCTTAGAGTACAGAAAGGGGAAAGGATCATCCCTTACCTTCCCTTTTGATTTCAGAATTGGAAAACTGAATTATTTTATTACTTTGGGAAAATGTACCTGAGAATATCTGTTTAGTATAGCAAAAAAAATTTTCTTTTAAATGAGAAAGCCTACAATTTTGCTTCTTATAACTTGAGCTATGCCTCCTAAGATTTCGTGCATGTGTATATGTACTGTAAATGCTGCGACAAGTGTATCTCAAACTTAAACACATTTAGTTTTGATAAAAACAACTTTATATTGATAAATATGCAGACATCCATCATCTTAAAGGTACTATGACTAAGGACTAAAAAAAGAAGGAACTCACAGATACTTTGCCTCTAACAATACAAAAAGAAATGCTTTTAGTGATTCTTCAACATCAACAGACATTGCAACTCAATATATACCTATATCCCACTATTGCATATGTCCATTTGAGCCAAGATTCTCAAGCTTTTTTCAGTTTTATTCTTTCAGGCACTAAAGCATAAAAGATACAGTAGACTGGGTAAATAGCTGCAATCTTGTCTATTTGTAGCAGTGGACTAGTGCAGATTAGTCTCAACAATTTCTCCTGTAATTCTGCTGACTAGAAAAGGACACATTATCTCCCAATCTATCAATTTTCCACCAATTTCCAACCTCCCTCCCAATATTTCTGATGAAACTACCCCACCTGGGGTTTTTGCACTTAAGGTTGATCAGCACCCAACAGCCAGCTGCTTCCCCACCCACCACTACTACATGGCTTCTAGATCTATGGCTGAGAGAGAGTGGTCATTTAATCAAACAATGGCAGAAACAGCTCATCAGAGGCTGAGCAGGTATTCTGTGCTAACAATTTTTACATCAAGTACAAACATAAGCAATCAGCATTGAAAATATCTGCAATAACTGAGAGAAAACACCAAAATGGAGGCTAAAGCCTGCTGCAGTTTCCTTTGGCTGCAGCCTCTCCATTCCTTCCTCTTTTCGCTGTGTTCCAAAATAAATCCTCCCACCAGTAGAAAGCAATTATCACTGTTATTTTTAGACACCACCTCCCATACACTTCCTGACATTTTCTATAACAGTGATGCCTCTGCTGTTTGTGAAAGAAAGAACTCACACTAGGAAGGAGCTGGACATCCAACCTGCAGCCAGGAGGCAAGATTAAAACCCACACAGCACCAAATGCATTTTCTCCTGGTGAGTTCAGCCCTGTCCCATCTGCTGATTGTTGCAATCCCTAGATAAATGCACCTGCTTCTCCTGAATTGTTACACAAGGAGCATAGGTACTCAGGTCTTGCTTGTAACAGCTTCCTATCTATTCTGAGCAGCAGGGCAGAGCACAGAGGTCCCAAGGCTCCTGCCACACAGAAAAATGCTACTTCTTCACAGAACATGAAAAAGCTGCGATCAAGGCTTACACTTCAGGAGCTGCCAGAGAAACACAAATAAACAGTTTCAAGACTAAAAGAGCACCGATGATACATGAGGGTCCTTACACCTGTGTTATCTTTAGTGGTTATTTCTTTATTCAGTGACTTTGCATCTACAAAGATGTGCTCACAATGCTTACAACACTGAGGCAGAACATCTTGAGGAACAGTGAAACATGAAACACTTTGAATTTTCACTTTAAAAGTCACAATGAAATGTGTTTAGACAAACCTACCACCAAATACAAAACACATCAGTCAATTTTCTTAAGAAAAATTAGGAAGTTTATGGCCAGCACCAAATTCATTATAAAAACTAACTGAGCTGCCTTTTCAAACCATAGCTTGTGAAGCCATTTTTCCCTTTCCATCATTGGTCATATGACTCTCTACATGTGGTCTTTAAATAGAATCAGGTTAATCAAAAGGTTAAGCAAAAGCACCAAAGAAAAATAAAAGCAAATCACGATATCATGCACAGAGAAATACAAATTAGAGCACAAAGATCTCTCTCCTCCATCTCTTACATGGAATTGATATACTCAGAAAATTTCTTTTTAAAGGTAGAAATCAAATATTAACCACCTTTCTTCTTCCAAATATTAAGCATTTTCTATCTGCAAGAACCAGAAGGCTAAATTATATATGTTTTTCCTGCAAGCTTTAATGCAATAGAATCTGACTCTTCATGATTATTGTTAATTTGAGCGAAACATGGAACATTTTTAACTGACCATCTTTAAACTTTACTCAATACAAACCAATAGGGTACTCATAGCTGTTTAGGGGGTTACTGATCAAGGACAATTTGCTCAATCAGGTTGAAGTGAGACAATGACAGGCAGCAGTTTTCACTCCTGTGCTAAAAATAGAGACAAGCCCACCCAACTCAAGCAAAAAGCTTTTTTCCTCAGCTTACTTCCCTTTCTAGCCAAGCTTTCTTCAGCTTTTCCAGTATGTTACCAGTGTAGCAGGAAGAATAAGTATGTCCCTGGTACAACTAACCTGGGTATCTCTAGATGCATGCATGTGCTATCTGCATTTTTCTTCCTAGTTGTTTCACTTTTAGAACTAGAAGAGTCAGAAAATACCTTCACACTGACATTCTCCTTTTCCTTTAATATTTATTCTTCACACTTTATATTCTTGAGAATTCTGTATCCATTTCATTGACCGTATAAGGAAAATGAAGGTTTTCATGAGAAATTGCATCTCAGAGAAAACAGATAAGAGAGCAATAGGAGAGCATGAGATGCCTTTGGAAAGTGTTAATCAAATGATGGAAACACTTTTGTTTCACTTGGTTGCAGAGTTAAAATTTCAAATACGAAGCAGATGGCCTGAATTTCCAGCACAGGTTTGATTTACTAACATATATTGGCCACAGAAATAGTTTGGGTTGAATGGGATGTCAAAGATCTCCTAGTTTCAAATCACCTGCCAAGGACAGGGACATTTTTCATTAGACCAGGTTGCTCAGAGCCCCATACAAAATGACCATGAACACTTCCAGGAACGGGGCATCCACAATTTCTCCGGGCAGCCTGTGGCAATGTTTCACCATCCTCACAGTAAGAATTTCTTCCTAAGCTCAAATCTAAACCTACTCTCTTTCATTGCAAAACCTCCCCTTGTCCCTTGTCCTGTCAATACATTCAGTACATGCTCTTGTAAGAATCTCTTTCTTGCATCTTTCTTGCAGCTCCTTCAGGAAAGGGAAGATCACAACTGGGTCACTCTAAAGCCTTCTCCAGGCTGAACAACCCTAATTCTTTCAGCCTTTTCTCATAGAAGAGGTGCCCCATCCCTCCAATCATTTTGGTGTTCTCCTCTGGACTTGGTCCAACAAATCTATGTTCTTCTTGTGTTGAAGACCCCAGAGCTGGACAGCATCACCTCCCCTAACCGGCTGGCCACAGTGCTTTGGACGCAAGTGACATCTCTTTACAAAATAAAAACTAAACAGAAAACTAGAAAAAATACATTAAAAACAAACAAACGAAAAAAAAAAACAAAACAAAACAACAATAACAACAAAAACAAAAACAAACAAACAAACAAAAAAAAACCCAAAAAAACCCAAAAAACCCCCCAAAAAAAACCAAAAAACAAAACCAAAAAAACAAAGAAAGAAAAAAAAGAAAGAAACATACCAAACCAACCACCAAAATAAGACAAAAAACTCCACGGAAAACAAAAAACTGTATTTCTAACTTGCTGATCCAGTTCATGAGTTACACTAGTATCACCTCCTCCATGTAATGACTATTTCTGACTGGCCTTTGTTCGTGCCCTGTTTCAGCATCTGTTCACAGAACAGTGTTTGCTCCAGTTCTCAGATCCATGCCAGCTGCCTGTGACCACCTGATGGAGCTGCAGTTCAATTGATTCTCTGCTGGGGATGCAGCACTGGCCTGGGTTTGGCCAGCAATTCACACATTGGATTTACCCATATTTCACTCCTGTATGGGAAAAGGGATCTGAAGTTGAGTGAGGACTCCCATAATTTTGTCGGATCTTTTCAATGCTGCTATATATAACACCTTGTTCTGCTAAATAGAAAGAGCAGCTCTCAAATTTAACAGAAAAGTGCAGTATTTACCTGCAGAAAAAACAAAAATTTACACACATAGTCATATTTCTCCCACATAATCTTTCCTAGTTTCACATTAAGATTTTCACATGATACCAAATCCTCGCTCAATTTCTAGTTCGGTTGCTTCAAAAAATCCAATCACCATTCTATAAACGTCTGGTAAATTACTGTAATTTCAACATGAATTTTTCACAGGAGTGATCTGAAACAGCCCTGAAAAAAGATGAAACAGATCAAATTACCACATATATCAGTAAAGATTAGAAGATGTATCTATCTTTAAGTTTTTAACTAGATGAAGAATCAAACTAGACATTCTAACTGCTAACCACAGTTCAACAGTCAGAGTTAATAAGTAAAATATAATGCACAGATTTCTTTTTGAAAAACGCTGAATCTTCCACGTATAATCTTCTATAGCTGAGAAGAAATTATCTATGCATTTTGCAAGGAACGTGTTGTTCCAGCAGCTGAACTTCTATAAGTTGTCTACCAAATGAAATACAGTTCTTAAAATATAGCAAGCACATGGCTTGGTTGTGATATCAGTGTGTCATTTTTAAAATTCCAGATTACTTTCAGCCAGAAAAATGCATAAAGTTGCTCTTTATTTCCACACTATTTCTTCAAATAAAACCCTATCCTTTGATTTACAGGCTCTTAGGAACAGGAATAACAGATTGCTAGAATTAAATAAATTATTAGTTTCACTGTAATGCCTTCTGTACTTGTACTAAAAGCCAGAATTGCCTTGAGAAAGCAGTAATTAAAAAAAAAAATCTATATTAAACTCATGGAAATCAGTTAAAGGTGCAAAGACACAACATGGTGACATTTCTTTAAATGTTCATTGCATTTATTCACTGACAAGTCCAAATTCCTCATTCTCATTCTCACTTTAATATTTTCTTTTAAGAGCAGTTCATGTTTTAGCCATTCTAAAATAACAATTTTACACATTTTACAAGGAATTCAAGTGTGCAAAAACAAATCCAGAGGTTCTCTTTGGCTGTTTTTTTTCCAAACACCTACATCATTAGTCCTAAATGCTATCAACAAGTTAGTTATCTCTCAAAAGAAAATTGTCCTTTCTTCAGCAAATCAGAGCAATAATTTCACTCCATTGGTATATCTGTCCTCAATAAATACAAAATGACCTTCACCACCTCTGTTCCCTTTAGGTGGCTTTCAAGAGGAATTGCTCCTTTCAAGCATTTTGGTCTTATATATCATTTATACTGACTTTCAATCAGCCCTCCCTGAATCTGAGAAGATCTGTCCACCCTCTGTCCACATGTGCTAGAGGAGCTGAAATGGCTGTCATCAGCAAGTCTGCAGAGCAAAATCCTACCTCCAACTCATCATTTATATCAAAGAGCTTCCTACTGTCCCATAACTAGTGAATATATATCACAGAGGTTTAGTCAACACCCCCTACTAGACCGTCTCTAAATCTTTGTGTCTATTACAACAAAATAGTTCTCAGGGTCTGTCATCTGTGATGGATATTCTTCTGATTTCAGTCAAGAAGTTTCTTGTTTTGTAAGGACTACAAAACTTTGCTTGAAGTATGTGATGATAAGCCCATAAATTGAATTTTAATCAATCTATTTGATTTAATTTTTGAGTGGTTTTTTCCTTTAAACTACCCAAGAAAATCAATGTCTGTAGTTTCAACACCTAAAGTCACAGGGGTTACAAATACTAACATATGTTCAATTAACTTTCACTCAGTCCTCCCTTCATTTCTTTGTGTTTAGGTACTGCAACCGTTTGAGATAATCTTAACAGATGTCTCCCAGTTACTCCTGTTAGTCTGTTAATCAATAGAAAAGCTTTATTCCTTGAAAAATAAAATCCATGCCTTAATAAACCACATATATCTATTTAATGGTTGCAAAATACATCAGAGATTATTTATCTGTGAGTTTTTTTCAGTTACTTATAGAGTCTTTGCTTATTGACAGTATTTTTTTTTCTGTAGAACTGTAAAACTTTTTTTCCTAAGGACACAGAAGCTACACTTAATGGAAAATGACAAAATTAAATCTTTCTGTAGACCACTAACACGACGGTTCAACTAAGTGCCTTCATACTAATATGCACAAGATCTTAGGAATCCTTAAACCATGGATTACTGGCATAATGGACTACACCAGCTTGTGTCAATTCCTACTTATGTTACTTTAATCAGGATTACTGGCACAGGAAAAGCACCAGACCTTCAAAATGCCTATTATGCTGTATTCTGTAAATGAAACATTTTCATAAATGCTAATACTGTACTGTGTATTAGCATTATATTTTATGCATCACTGCCCCCCCTTCCAAACTGAGTCTAAATGATCCATGTGAACACCATTGTCATAAATATGCACACTAAATAATTAAAACATACAATATGGTGTTTTGTTTTTACTTATAGCAGTCACAAATATGAGACTTACCTGAAAATTACTCCTGAGAAGCCTTCGTCAGCTTACAGAGAATTTAGATATCTTTTGCTATATTAAAAGTACTTCACTTCCTGGTTTAAATTTCATAATTAAGTTTAAAAATATGAATTTGCTGAAATGGAATTGAATATGACAACGGAAGATGGAAATACTGTAACTAGTTTATTAGCATCTAACTCTGTTGTGCATTGCCTTTGAACAAATGACAAGAATACCAGACACATCAATCCACATTTAAATACTGCATTTTCCATGATATCTGGCTATGCTAGCACAAGATGAGGCAGGTGACTGTGTCATATATAAAATTATATTAAAGCCCATATTTGTGTGACTTCAAAGTAAATTACAGTAAAATTCTGAAAAATGCCCCACTGGTGATCTCAATAAAAGAAGTAACAAAAGGTAATTTGAAAGGGAGGTTATGGCAGCTAAAATTTAGAAAGATTCTCCTCTGGAAACTAAATCAAAACTAGTGATCCAGTCATGACTCCAAAGCCTCTCAAGAGAAGGAAAATGAAAACAGTAGAATTTGACAATACTGCATTCCAATTTTTCATGTCTTGCAGTTAATGTGAATCCAACTTCACCAAGGTTCTCTTAGCTGTCTAATTAATGACTCTACAAAACCATCAACACTGAAAATCTCATATGAGTACTGAGTATTATTCTCCTAAAAAAAGAGAAAAGGTAGTCTGCTTCCATCAGAATAAACACCCCAACAATCTGAACATATTAGTATTTGATATTCACAGGAAAGATCTTCAGAAGAAATACTACAACAAGCAAGAAAGTGTAAAATTAATGACAAAAACAATCTTAGTATCTATCTTACTATTTTTACTGACAGCTTTTGAAGCCGAGAAATGACATTTCAAGCACTGGAACAGGCTGCCCGGGGAGGTGGTGCAGCCAATATCCCTGGGAATGCTCAAGAAATGACAGGACGTGGCACTCAGTGCTATGGCTTAGTCGATATGCTGGTGTTGGGTCAAAGGCTGGGCTTGATGATCTTGTAGGTCTTTCTGAACCTTAATGATTCTATGAAATAGCAGCTTCTTAACTTGCTCTTTTGAGTCTCATAGTTGACCAAAATATTTTATTCACCCACTCTTCACACCAGATAGAATTTTTAAAAAGTGGGTTTGGCCCATTGCCAGGTCTGGCTCTGTATCAGATCTGTGCCACAGCAGCTCCATGTGCTTCTCGTAATCTTTTTTATTATTAAGTTCTCTTACACTAGTACTGCACCTTTCTAAATAACCAAATGTAAAGCACAGCATGCAAAAAAGAAATCACACATTTCTGCACTGAAAACAAACAAACAAAACCCCCAGCTACTGAATGCAGAGTCTGAGTATTGAAGAAGGGGAAAACTGGCACCGAAGTAGTGGAAATTACTGATTTCTATTATTATCTGACTATTTATCTGACATTTTCTAGAATGAGAACTAAAACTGAGATTACTTTTACTTCAGCCTAAATATGCCCCCAATCCACAGGAACCACAAATTCCTCAGGTTTGGAGGGATTTTCTTGGTTATTTGCTTGTTTGCTTGTGTAACCCTAGCACAAATTCTCTAAGAAGGAAAACTGAACAACTCCAATTCGATCACATTTTCATAGCATCAGCGGAAAGACATTTTCTTTTTATAGAAAGGAATGTAAACCATAATTATTCTCATGATAAAAAGGTGATATGTAGTTCTCAACATCCAAAATCTCAGTAAAAGGCATCCATTTTGTACTACAGAACAACCTACCATCTTTTCACTAACAGTGAATCAGCTTACTCTAGAGGAGAGTTTAGCTCCTAGTAGAGAACACTGGTTTGTCAAGACTCAGAACATTTACACAAATTTGCCCAAGGTGTTGCAGGTGCTGTACCCAGATAATCAGCAAAAATTTGCAAGACTACCAAACCAAAAGTTCTTTATTTTCTGTTGATATTTTCAGTAACTCAAGCTGTGGGAAAGCTTCTGGCAACATCCTCACAGAACTCCAATAGCATTAAGAGATTCTTAAGGACACAATGATCTCGAATAAAGGTGTGATTAGGATATATGTGATTTTCACTGCAGTATTTTCTCTTAGCAGGTACAGATAATGATGTGGTGGTAAAAGATGTACAACATCTATTGTTTTAATCCACTGCTTTGAGCATTTGAACCATGTATCTTCAGTGCACCTTCAGGAAAGACTATTATTCACCAATGGCCTGGATATGAAGCTTGAAAGAGTGGACAGCAAAGGCAACCACATCTTGTATAAATAGAAGGATGGCCCGTAACTCAAAGAACAGGATTTTTTTGCCTCTACTCAGCAGCCATTAGACCACTGAGTCCAGTCTGGGGCCTGTCACCAGTAGGGAATATTGATAAATCACAGTAAGCAACTCAGTGGAGGGACACAAACACGACTGTGGCTGGAACATTTCCTTGTGAGGAGAAGCTGGAGGACAAGGGCTGGTTCAGCCTGGAAGCGGGGCAGCTCCAGGGGCACCAAATAGTTGCTTCAGTTCCTGTGAGGGATCGTCAGGGAGCTGAACTCTTCTCAGCAGGGTGTGACAGGGGTGTGAGGGGTAGGTGAGACTGGGACCAGCTTTAAGGAAGCATTCTTCCTGAAGGACAAATGATTGGTGCCTCAGGTTGCCTGGTGCTGTGTGGGCTCCCTCCCCCCTCCCCACCTGAGCCCCCTGGTCTGCTCCTTGATGAAAGGACAGCACATGGTACCCAGCCCCTCTGAGCTCCCTGCCCACAGGTTACCCCACAGCCCTGCAGCCAGAGGCAGCTGTGGGTCTGCAGGTGAAAGACAGAGGCCCTCAGGCACAGCCAGAGGCTGCAGCAAGGACAGGTAGCACCCAGAGAGACTTCACAGGTTTTAAAAACACACAAGAGCCCAAAAGTGGATTTCCTGACAAGTCCAGCAAGTGGCTAATGTGCGATGTGTAGACCAATGCTGGCATAATGGCCAAAAACTGTAGTTGTGCTTTCAGTGTTGTTAAAATGAACAAAAAAGATTTAATGTTTGTAACAGTACCTGAAGTGCACTGCACATGCCACACTTGATCATATTTTACCTGACACTCTGCTCTCAGATACAGGTTTGTAAGAATGTTGAGAAGAAGAGAAAAATCCTGCCTTTAGAGCACCTCCACTTTTCAGAGTACCACACAGTCCTCCATTTATGACATGGATCACAGAAACTGATACACCTAGTAGTTTTTAGATTCAGCAACAAGTCATATATGGGAAGACCAAATGAAAAAAAAAACCAAACAATTTAATAAATAAAGCACTGAAAATAAAATACTGGTCACTACTTCTCAGTGACCCACTGAGCAGATCAGAAATACAGACACGTAATTCTATTCTGTAATAATTTCACTTCTTTGTATAACAGAAGAAAAACGACCCATTCATTTTCATAACCATTCACAATTCGCATGTTTCACCCAAACCCCGACCAGTATTTTCTTTATTTGTAATCTCCACTTTCACATGTAGCAAATTTCACCACACACTAGGCATTCTAATGGCTCTCTATCTTAGCTCGCCATCTTAGTCTTTCAATCTTTTCCACTTTAAAAAGCAACCTAAAATTTGACACTGTGTTCTAAATGAGTAATTTCTAACATATCACTTTCACATTTTAGTTTCAAACCTCCTCTTAACGCATTTAAGAATCCTACTTGCACTGTCAACTTCTGTTGCTAGATGTAGTTAATGCTTAGATCAAACTGTGGTGCTTTCCTTGAAAGAAACAGTAACCCTGTAAGTACTGCAATTATTTAATGATTATCAGAGGATGATGCATGCAGGTAAGTGGATGTCAAGGCAGGAAAAACTCTTGCTGAATATCTTAGATTTATAAGGTCCATTTAATAATAGCTTGGTTCTGGTGGTATAAGTACTGGATTTTCATTATTGTTGCCAGAGTGTATTTTTCATTAACAGTACAGGCCAAATAGACAACTGCAAGAATTGGTACATGACTAGCTAGAAAACCTTTCCCCAGGGGGACATGGAAGTGTTGGCACAGGGACTGTGCCAGGGACTGTGGGTCCTCAGGATGAAGCCTCAGGCAGTCTGGTCTAACCCTCTGGCTGACTCCGCTGTGAGCAACTCCTTCACCAGACACCTCCCTAACTCCTTCCCCAATAAAGTGGTCCTGTGTTTGTGATTTCTATTCCAGTGCTTGCAAGAGGAAGAAGCTGCCCTTAAATCTTCTCATGTCTTGAGCAATAGGAGGAACAACCACTGCCAATGACTTACTTCCCATACAGACAATGGACTTTCTCCAGGTACCATAATGCCCAGACCTTTTTGGTTTTACCTATTTAATGAAAACATCACTGAGACATTGAAGGACCATTCCAGTTTACAAAACAGCATGCCACCTCTAAACTATGATCCAATTGTTTCAAATCACAGAAAAACAAAAATAGTCAGACGATTTTTATGATTACATGAAGAGTTTGTCTAGGTTGAAGGTTTTTTCTAAAGTACACAAGTTAGGTTTATAATTATCTAGAGTTTCTGCTGCTTCAGAAATCTGTGTACAGCACTCCATTTTACAATACAACATCGTGCTAATGTCAAGAAAGACCTGACTCTATGCTATTTATCTCCTCAAATCAGCTGTACTTACAAGCACTTCAGATGAGTACGGCACAATATGCTTAAAAAATAAAAATCTGACAATGCTATTGACTTGCTCTTGAGATAATTTATAGAAAAGTCTTTGTAGAGGTGTGGAAAAGGAAAACAAACCATACAAATCTAAAGGAGATTCTACAAAGAAGACTGATCTATTTTCATCAAATACTGCACCAAAAATATCTTCAGAAGGCTAGATGAAAGTCATCAAGTATTAAAGTTGGCTAGATGAAAGTCATCAAGTATTAAAAAGAACAAAATACAGCAGTTAGAAAGGAAACATACAAGTCAACTGAATTATGATTACCCCTGGCATGATGTTAATTAATTATCATAGAAATACCAGTGTAACATTTTGGCATTTTATGTAAACATCAGCTTCCACAGTGAATGCCTTTCTTCCTGTATTTGCAGCAAACCTTCCACTTTTAATACAATTTTTCATACTTCTTGAACTCAGGTTTTTCTAAAGGTCACAATTCTGTGTTTTCAAATATAAATAGAGTTTATATTACACTTGGAGGAGCTGAAAAAGTAAGGGATTTAGCACTGGCGTACACTTAATTCCCAAAACATTTGAGTTTCAAATATATTTTTTGTATCCAGGTAAAGTCCAGACAAGCTGACAGGACATCCTCCCTTTCGCTTAAACTAAAACAAGTACTTTAAAAATTCTATTCTTCTTGTTAACTGCTTGGCTGTCTGGTTGGTTTTGTTTGTTTGTTTTTTTAAAGAAGAGCAAAGCAAGTGACAGAGCAAGAACTTCATCCCCTCTTCTGAGATGTGTGCATGAACTTGCATGACAGAAATTCCATGACTAATTCAACTCTTGAGAAGACGGAAGTTTAAAGTCATGCAATGCATTCTCACACCAATGAGAATTAGTACCTTTTTTCCTATTTTAATTATTTTGTGTTTTTGAACCTCACATTCTGGTACCCAACCCATAAGGTGCATAAATGTAAACTGCTTTTCCTGATGTGATTTAGGTACTTTGCTAGTGCATAGCCAACTTAGTTTTATGCCTTATTATAAATACTAATATGTTACATGAGTTCCTTTCTGACAAATCAATAAAACTAACAAGCTGTGGAAGTACCACTACTACAGACAGGACTTAGTGCCTCACACGTAAGTGTGCACATATAGTCAAGTGACATGACACAGTGATTTTACCACAATAGACGTTACGTAGATGATTTTATACAAACCTAAAATATGTCAATGATTAACACATGCCAAGCATCTATCTAACTGGGGTGTTTTTCATAAACATCTCTGAGACAAAATCTTGGAGAACTGCACTAATTGATTTATAAGTCAATACCATATCTACAAACATGGAGTAATACTAATATGGAGTAATTATACTAACTATATATTCCATATACATTATAGTCTGTTCACCGAGGCTTCATGATTACTATTCACAAGTTTATGATTATTTTTAAGTAGTAAGTGCAACCCACACTTTGCTGTATTTAGATTAAAGATGGAAAAGTGACTAAGGATAGAATATAGGAACTGTACTACTTGAGAAAATTAGGAATGTCTGCTCTGCAATCTACAGCTGTAAGTCTATCTGCTATGTGTAACTGCTGTGCTACCGTGCTACCGTGCCACCACAGCTGTCCCAGATGCACACACATTTGCAAGTGGACAGGAACTTGTTTTTTCCACCTCTCTAGTCCACCTCTTTATATATATATGTATACAGAATGGAAGCCGTTAAATGAATAAAGTCTCTCCAAGATGTGATACCTGATTTGCTCTTCATTAAACTGTCAGGGGATACATTAATGTTCTCTAAATTGATACTTGTCTTGGCAAAGGTATCATATAGAGGAGAGTTAAAATTACATAGTATTTATTTTAAGAATTGTTTTAGTAAATCACAATCGAACCATAGGGTAAAGTAGGTCATCTAAATCCTTACTATATTTTTCAGGCAAGACTGACATGACCCACTTTCTGTCCCAAAATCAATCTCATGCTCAAGCTGTGGCATGGGTAATCCATTCAGGTATCACCTCAGCATACCAAAAAAGGTATAAAGGGAACCATCTTGAGGAAAACAAGCTGTCTTAGTTTAATTCTGTGTTTGACAAGTGATGTGAGGGTTAAAGGAAAACAGACTATAGACAGGAAAGTCACTAGCAAAACAGCATCTGCTGAAGACAAGGAGTAATAAAGCTGCAAAATACTATACCTGTACATTTTTCATTTCTTTGTCTTCTGCCATTGCTAAGTGGAATGATGTCAAAATGTAAATTGTTATGAAACAACAAACTAATTTTCAGGAAGATAAATCAACAGGAAAAAAAAAATTGTGGAAGAGATATCTAGAAAGATAGTACAGGTAGGTGTGGAATTGACATGGCAAGTTTGTTTTTAGTTTCCTTTTGCCACAAAGAGTAGGCCTGGGCCAAGCACCACAGCTGAAGAGCCTTGCCTGAATTAGGGGGCACACCCATCTGATGCATCATTTTCTCAACTCCTGTCTAGACAGGAAGGAGGACTGCTTTCAGTCTCAGCCAACTGTGCTGTACCACAGTATAGAGAATGCAAGATACAGTTATCTTGTACCAAACACTGCAATATTTTGCTTAAAGCTGCAGTGTCAAAGAGGCCCACCCAAAGACCTGCTACATCTTCTCTGGAAAACTCCCAGAAGGTTCAGAAGCAAGCAAACAAGACGTGCTGAGTAGTGCAGCATCCTGTAACTACACCTGCCTTGGCCTGGCCTTGGCTTGACCTTGCCCCTGTGGCACCCAACTCACAGGTACCATGTCCTAACAGACTAAGCTTTCCTGAGTCTCCAGTGTCACCTGAGACAATGTGAAATAAAGGCAAGGTAAAAATAAAAATATAAGCATGAAAGTTACGTAGGTGTATATATAGTATAAGTATAAAAAATATATAGAAGTTTAAGTAAAAATTTTCCATGGGGTTTGACAAGGAGCCCACTATTGCAGAAATGCCTAGTTTAGGCAGAAATCTGTGATCTCTCTCACTAATTTTTTTCAGTCATTGAAGGGCTTAAAAATCCTCACAGGTTAAGGCTGCAGAAGCTGTGTCAAGAATCTAGCAATTTGTATATATTGGAATGTGGATTACGTTTTCCAGTAACTCCTTCCCTTCTCTTTCTTTCTATTTTATTTTAAGATAAAAAATAATACTGATATCCATCAGAGAACAGGACTATGAGGTCTAAAGTATTTAATCTGATCTTAAACTTAACCAAAAACCCCATATAAAAAAGGATTTTTGAATTATTTTCGTATCAACAAATTGACACTTATTGTGGAGTAATTCTGTTTTGTCAGCTTTGAGTATATGTAATCTAATTTTAGATTTGCAACAGAGTGGGTCTTTTCACTTCAAGAGGCATTCACATCTTTGAAAGCAAATTAAGTTATGCTTGTTTGCCAAGCTTCCCACTGTCTTGCCCTATAAAAAACAAATGAGACTCCATACTTCACCAAAAAGGTTTGATGTACATCTTTTCACACAAACACTCTTTTTGTTTACAGATTTTTTTCCAAAAAATATAATATGCCAAGACATAAAATGTAAGAAATAGTAATGGAATTAATTCACAAATACGGCTTCTGAGGAAGAAGAGTTTTAAGTACTGGAATCTATCTGTAAGATTTGATCTCCATTTTAAGTGTCAAACAAACCCTGAACATAACTGAAATTATTTTGCAAATCCCAGGATGGGTAAGGTTGGAAGGGATCACAGTGGCTCATCTGTTCCAAGCTCCCAGCTGACGCAGGGCAGTTGTCATGGCTTTAAACTCCGATTAACATATATGCTGACAGTTTACTAATTTGCAGAAGATTTTTTTCTCTACCAAAATGTTAATAACGCAGCACTGAATTTTTTACAAGTTACGATTTAATAAGCTATCAGGTTTGACACCCCTACTTGTCATCCCTGCCAAATAATTAAGATGTATCAAATTTCACCTCATTTATTTCATTTACAAGATATCAAATTGAAATTGTAGAGCATTTTTAATGACATAGTCTTTTAGAACAAACTTTTAAAATAAGGAACACAGAATGACAAAGAAAACTTCTGTATTCTAAATATCTGTGAAATTTAGATAATATTGACCCGTACTAGAACAGTTTAGGTATTCACTGCACAGGTTAAGTCCTGCAAACCAAAAGTTTAAGTCAAGTAAGTATTTTTATTTTCCATGGCCAACAAAGAGGATAGTGAAAGGAACAAGTTAAAAGTTGTTTTACTTAGGTTCCCTAGTTTTATGCCATTTGAAGTCTAATTAAGGTAAAGTGGATTATCTGAGGTGAGAAGAGCAAGTTTACCTTGTCCACTTTAAGAGAAAACAGGTTTTAAGTAAGATGAAAATTATGATCATGTAAACACAACCTACTGAAAGTCATGTCATATTTCCAAAACCTTAAAAAATACCCCAGAAAAAAGCCAGTTTCCATACATTTGGGCATTAAAATACCTTTTTTCTTTCTATGTATCTTTGGTCAAAGAGGTCAGAACACCCCTAAGTTCCTTTTAAGCTAAGAAAAAATGATTCCCCAAAATTACTACAAACACTTCTATCTCAGAAACAACCACTAACATCATAAAAGATTAAAACCATATAAGATTAAAAGAGAAGGAGGGAAATCACATTTAGTAACTTTGAGAACTGAACATCTGAAAGATTCATCCACTTTACTCAACATTATGCTGAAGGTAGTCAGCATCTCTGACATAAGATCAATAGAAGGAATGAAGAAATAAAAACTATGTTCAGAAAATAAATCCTCTTTAATTATGGCTGCTATCCTTTCCATCCCTAACCTTCTAAATAAAAGAAGATTAAAT
Source organism: Eopsaltria australis (assembly GCA_034509425.1). Lineage (NCBI taxonomy): Eukaryota > Metazoa > Chordata > Aves > Passeriformes > Petroicidae > Eopsaltria > Eopsaltria australis. The sequence goes on along the minus strand of JAVTVJ010010837.1, from coordinate 177,785 downwards.
AGTAAAACACACATCAGTTGCACAGACCTAAGTCCTTCAGTTTCTACCTGCTAACCTGCCTCTAATCAGACTTCTGAATGATAAATACATGCCTAACCAAATTCTCCTTCACCACCATCCTGCTCACACATTCTCTTTAATGCATCAATTAAGAAATCAGGAATTACCAAGATTCCAGATGATGTCATTCTACTTCATTTACTAAAAGAACCAGAAAAAACCCAACAAACCACACCACCCAAATCAGCACTCCATGAATGGTAACACAGCACACTATTTGTTGCTGAGCAGAAAACTGGGAATTCCAGGCAATTACCTGCCACACCAGGCAGGTAAGAGACAGAGGACAGTCTTAGGAACACCATCCTGACCCAACATCATTATCTCTTATGGTGGATAACCCTATGGATGGAGCCACTGAATTCCTGGAAAAAAACCTGATACTGTTTCTATGAACATCAGGTCATGCTGTTGTTAAACAGTTCATCAGTTGTGCTCAGGTAACACACACAGGGTGCAAAAGAAGCACATTGCACAGCTGCCTGCCTCAGCAAGTCCCACCAGGAGGGCAGTAAAGCAGTAAAACAGCCAAGATTCATATTCAGTGCTCTGCGGAAGACAGCAGTTTTGCCTCTGTGGGTTACACCAAGTATTCCAAAAAGATTCCTTTTCCTCCTCTCCTCAAATAATACTTTGCTTCTTTAGGTCTCATTATTCACCTTTTATGCTGCAAGTTTGGAAATCTTGCTCTGGAGGGCTAAAGACATTTGCATATGGATCTCTACCTCAAGATAAATGTTTTTAATTATCACAATAATTTAGACTTTTTGAGTAGTAGAGAACTAGAGAATTTTCCAGACTTTCATTTTTAATGTATTTACATGAAATTTAGCACAGAAAAAAAAAAGACATTTTAAAGAAAAGGAAACTTGATGATCACCACTGGGTTCCCATAATCTTGTTACAGGAACATGCAACTGATTGGACTAAACCACTTCAACACATCAGAAGTGGATTTGCCAACCCCATAGAGAAAAATTCATAGAATCACAGCTACTCAGGACTTTCAGACACATTAAAAAAAAACCTCAAGTTGCAGTCAATAAATTGCTTAAGCGCTTCCAAGAAATCTTAATTTTCCAAATTGCCCAACTGATATGCAGTGATGAAATAAGGAACTGATGAGCCCAAGACAACTGTTTAAGTGAATAAGCCAGGTAGTTTCTATGAGTATTTATTTGCATCTGAAAATAAATTATATACTTGCAGATGGTTCCTAAACTGAGCTTCCAAACACTACTTATTACAATATAAAAAATTGTCAAACCACTCCAGCAAGCCGAAAAATATTTCCTGAACAAACATTTCTTATCCATTACAAGGAAAATGGGAGGAAGGGTAATTGAAGAAACAAGATGCCACTCATATGATAAGACATATAAAGTCGAGACAAGGGAAGGGAGCCTTACCTCTGCCAAAACACTCAGACAAGTAAAACCACTAAAGATTTTTCAAAGCTGTTTTTGTATTTCAGTCATATTCTTCCATATCCCCTTTCTTTTTCTATCCCTGCCTCAAGCTAGAGGAAACCCTTTGGGGGGGGAAGCGTTTCCCACGTGTAAATTCTGCACAGAGACAAAATCTGAAAAAGAACAATCACACTTCAAAATACTTGAAGAAATAAATATTTCTAGGTGATACATTTTTATAGGTTTACTGTTTTTAAATAGGATTCTTGGTGATGTTTGTCTGCAAGGGTCACTGGCTTGACATGTTGGTGATGCTCATTTCACAGAACCAAATTAAGCCGGCTACATCCATGCTGAGAAGTCACAGAGAGCTCGCAAAGGAACATGTTCACAAGGGCGAAGAGTAACTGCCTGAACTTTCTGAGTTGCCAACTACGAAATACCAACAACAGCCAAAAGAAAACATCTTCCAGCTGCAAAAAAAAACCCCAACAAATCTCTGCTACGATGCTGGAAATACAAACGCTGGGAGACTCAAGTTAAAAATTAACCCATATTACATCAGAACAAAATTTGTTTCACCTTCCCAATGCAAATTCAGTAACAACTTATATCTAAATTTGAGATAGGTACCTTTTCCATGTAATTTACAGAACACTGACTAAATGTTACTCCAAATGCATTCTGTTTTATTTATATCAATAAGATTCTAGAGCTGGCATACAGCACTTGCCCTACGTAAGTACTACCATCTGTACTATCAGTCTGGGTTTTATTCCTAACAACTCTGGCTAATAATTGCCTTGAAACTTTCAACATATTCAGTGATACACTAGAACTCCTTAAAAATTAGTAGGCAGCTGGCAGATTCCACTAACAAAAGATATACTCAGAGAACAAGAAGAACATCCATTGAAAGAGGCAACTTTTAAATTTTTCCCAATGACTCATACGCTTTTCAGTATATTAAGTCACTTTGAATTAATTCAGAAAGGATTATCAAACAGTATTAAGCCAATTTCTTTTAATTCCCTTAGCTAGAAAATAACATATATAAATTCCAGCACAGAAAGAAAACTGAACTTAAAAATATTTCTAATAGAGACTATTTTGCTAAACTACATCTGAAGTTTCTTGCTGTTCTTCCTCTGTAATTGAATAGAAACTAAGATATATTATATGATCATAGAGTTTACAGTAAAATATATAATTAGAAAATGCTGGTAAGTGATATATAATACAATTATTTTTTCTCTTTAGGTTGATGTTAGCAAGGTTCAAGCACATGAATCTTTAAAAAAGCAAAAAACAAAAAAAAATCCCACAACTGAGAATATTTCATTTCAAATATTCACATTTCTCAGGATCTAATGACAACAAAAGTTAATGCAATGACAAAATAATTGAGACTGGACCTCTGTAAGTCCCTTCAACCAAAACTCCCCCTCATTTGTCCTCTGTGCCCATTGGCTCTTTGAAGGAAAAGAAACTTCATGCATTCAACTGCTTCATAAACAAAATACACCTAACATATAAATGTTGATTACTGAATTCATGCTGCATCTCTTTAGGCCTCATTTCCAGCAGTTTGCTGGTATTCTTGGACTCATGGCTCCACTTATACCCTCTCTCCCACCCTGAACTGAAACTAGCTGGTTAAAATAATGTAGCGCTCATTTTGAAGTTATGCTGTTATGTATCAGCTTCCCATTAGTGGTCCATTGCACTAGAATCCAACCTCATGTGTGTGACATAAATAGCAGAAAGGCAGCAAAAATTATATTGAATACTTGGGAGCTGGGCACAGACTATGTTTCAAAACACAAAAAGAGGTGTGACAGGTTGTGGCTGCACTAAATTTTCTCTCATTAAACACTTGGAGACCTTGAAATAACTACAAAAATGCTTAAAATTTGTTTTTGGTATAACTACCATTCAGATGAACTAACCCTTACCAAGTCAAATACAGAATTCAATTCTTTACAGACACCAGTTAACAATGCTGTAATCATTGGCTTCTTATCTTGTCACACAAGAGCTTAGCAATACAACTTCAGTAAAATGATTATGCTCCCCAGTGCATTCATATTGTTAAATATGCAAAAAAGTACTAAATACTTCTAATTAACCACAAAGAATATTCTGATTTGTGCTTTATTTTTGACTTCCACAAAGTTCTTTAGTTGAAGAACAGCCGTAAAAACAGAAACTTACAAAATTAATTATAAAAAAACAGTAAAAATTGCACACTAAAAACAATCTTGAAAGATTAGGCTATTGAAAATAAATGTTTTCAACCTTCCAGCTACTGAAAGTGATCTCTAAAAACGCAGCAATATTTAAAATCTACAACCTTCAGAGTTATTTTGCTCGTTATCAGCTTTCTTCCTCTATTAAGAGTTTACTGCCTGACCCCTTCTCCCCCCCATAAAAAAAGAAATGAAAGCAATATTCTTTATTTTTTTTTCTTTGTCTGATCACTAGAAAACAGCCTCTAAATCCAGGATCTGACCTAAAAGTTTACTTCTTGACAAGCTTCTATTAGCTGGCCATTTTATCTTCATGTAAAAAGAGAACAAGAAGAGAAAAGAGAAGCCATTTTCAAAAGCATGCATCTTTCTTGCTCTGCCCTTAGCACTTATTTTCTCGGCATTAGCTTCCAGGAACTCACTTTTGTTTTCTCAGCTTTTTTCTGATGACAAGTCATGTTGTGATAAGTCATATCAGGCTGCATCAGTCATGCAGCAAATACACTGAAATGCTGAAAAACACTTTCCCCCTCAAAGCCATACTTACAGCAGTAAAGAATTTAAAAGGAAAAATCATGCCTGCATGGTCTAGAAAAAGAAAAAGGTACAGCATTAATGGCCACTTTTAACTCTACATTAATTCTGGTTATTCACTGGAGCTAAGCATAAGTCCTTTCTGATGCTTGTCCAAGAACAAAATTTCAGTGTGTCTTTTTAGTTTTGTTTTTTTTTTAAAGTCATTGGATAAAGAGGAGCTGTCTCAAAACTGATCTGCATAAGGCAAAAGCAATAGATTTGAGCAACAGATCTGTGCATACACACAAGTAAACCTAGAAAATGTACAGTACATTACATACTTTAATATAATTCTTCCACTATCTAAAAAAATGGGAAAAAAATCCAATGTACAATTAATATACAAGGTATTTTTAAAGCTGGAGAACAAAGATCAAAAAGCAACAGCCTTCACATAAGCAACACACCAATGGTATGTTAGAAGAGTTTTATAAAATTAGGGTCTGTAAAACAGTCTTCCTGAAATAGATATTGCATACAACCTGACAGATAACAGTACTGTTCAGGGGACTCATGAATTTCACCTTCAGAAACCTTAAATTATGCAGAACTCACTCCCATGACATGTGATGATCACAGCTGGATGTTCTCTTGCCCCATCTGACAAGTTCCTCCAAAGACCATTGCTTTAAAACTCCTAAAATGATGCTGACAAAAGTCCTTCAGTCTCTCTTCTTTAAAGGAAACTCTTCACAGCCTGTTGGAATTATTTATTGGCAAGGCAGGGGGGGCTTCTGAGACCAGTGACCAAAACACCTGAGGTATGGCACTACACCAGAAGAGAAACTGGTAAGATCAGTGCAAAAAGGAGCTGACGTAAAACCCACCAAACCAATACCAAAATTCTAAAAGCCTCCAAAATTCACACCAACAGCTTAAAATAGAGGGGGTTTGAACAGTACATTTGAATATACGCCCTTCTAGCTCTTCATATCCCTTAGGTCTTTGCAGCAAAGGCACTACTGCACTGATGACTACTAGAGGTCTTGAAATCCTTGGCACTCACCACCATGAAAGTGGTGCCAGGAATGACACTTGACACTGAGATCAAAGGTTGCAGATTTTAAGAAAACCAGACAAACAGAAATCATAAACATGTTATTGCTTGTAAACTTGAGGAATCTGAAAATGCAAAAACACAGTAAAGGAGCTGGAGAGCTTGGGGATAATATTTGCAAAAATAGAGTTGGGCCAGGTTTGCGAGGCAAAACCTCTGCAGGTTGTCGTCTTGCAGTGGGTAAATAGTGGGGAATAAAGAAAGAGTGAGTGATGTCTTCTGTCCACTACAATTTCTGGCTTCCCTAGAGAAGGTAATAATTAATTGGGAGCAGGTAAGCCATCAATAGCATTTCTAGCATCAGTTCCTGCTGTGCTGCAGTCACTTGTTCTTACAGACAGGTTCTGCAGCCACCAAAATACAGGCTTTCATTCCTCAAGACAGAGCAATTCCTGATGGAGAAAAGGCAGCTGTACAATAAGTTTTTCCATGATCTGTAACATCTGTGTACTGTGCTGGGCACTCTTACCATACACCTGCTGAACAGTTTTCATAAACATTACAGACCAAAAAAAACTGTTATGATCTGACTGTAGAAATCTTACAGCAACTGTAGAGCTTATTGCAACATCCTTTTCCCAGGCCTTGAGAAAGATAAACATGCCTCAGTCAGAACTATCCACAACATTGTGGAGAAGATGGTTAACCTAAAAAGTCTTTTTGAAAGCGTTTCCTCTCTACTGGATCACATTTTCAAGCATTATCTGCTTTGTTTTCCCTTCCCCAACCTCTACTGTGAGCTCTCAGCCTTGCAGTAGGAACAGCAATACTAGCATATCCATGATTATCCCACAGTGTTAAAGTTTCAAATGAAAATTTATGACCTTTCTCCAATGATATCCCACAGAGGTAGGCTGGATATATCTGCAGAAAAACATTATCTTCCTTCTATCTCCTCCTACAAAATACACAAAAAGCCACAGCTGAACTAATCATATTGATTAATAGTCTTTTCCTGTCCTTCCAATTAATATTCACCCATTGATTTTTGTCTTATTGTGACACTGCAAACCAGCAAGAACATTTTTCTACAGTGTCTGGTGAATATGGTCCTGATATTTAACCAGGTAATATAAACCATTTTGCGCCATAAAGTACTTGTAGCAGCAACCTGTGGATTCCTTTCCCTTCATCACCCAACAACTGTGTGAGTCTATTCCACCTTCCACCCTCAGATATTTTGTTCTGAGTAGCCAGGTAAATACACACCCAAAAGCTGAGAAGCCTGATGGCAAGCTCTGGTCGCCCCTGAAGCAAAGGTAGATGGCTATGTATAGACCCTTGGCTGCTGTTTTCACTTTTGCCCTTTCTTCCTGAACCAAAATATTTCACATCTCAGAATTTTAAAAGGCCCAGTTTATTTCATTTTCCTGTCCTCCTTCCCATCCAGGGCCCAGAATAATTCAGTATTTCAGATCTGCTTCCTTCAAGGACATACTATAGCATGCACTTGGCTCATAAGATAAACACATTCAATTAATAAAAAAATGGTGCACTTGCTCAACATAAAATACTTTGTGTATACTTCTCAAGTGAAGTGACTCAAGGAGTCACACATAAAGGTTTGTAACTGTCATTTCTTGTCTATTTCTGAAATTTACACACTGTACCCTTTTGCCTTTGGTTCTAACTGAAAGTTCTCCTCACCTCTACTGCTCCTGATATATGAGCCTTACAATGCTGATGTTAGGGGGCTCTAAAACCAGTAAATTATCAATCATATTCACTTTTGGTCAAAACCTAATTTAAAAATCACTTTTTTTGGAAAAAAAGTGTGACACGACTGATTTTATATTACTTCTCTTTCCTGTCAGCTGTCAGTGTTCTTCTTGTAAGGACAGGATCTGATGTTGTTCAGGATGCTGACATTAACAGCTTATTACTTTCAGACCCATTAAAATACTGGTTTTATACTAAGAACCACAATCCTCTGTCTCTGGAGAATAGATTATATTTCAGGCAAGTCAGAATGAGCTTCATGTCTTAAGAAAGACTTTTAGCTCCCAGCATAATGCCATCACAATGCACTGACAGTTCAGTGCTGAGTGCCACATTCCAAAGTACAAATTCCTTCTGCAAGGAAACCTGCGATGTCCCTCTGAAGCTGCAACAAGGTGTTTGTCCAGACCTGCTTCTCACCTACAACAGCCTAAACCCAAACGTCCTTCTGAACTTGAAACTGTAATAACAATGAAGATGTCTAATGCACTGTGAATTAAAAAGTCAAAGCTTTGTTAACAGTTCAATCTTGAATCACACGAAAAAGAAACCTGCCACGTAACAGCCCAGCAGGCTGAGCACAAATCAAACCTGCATTATTCAGCTACTCACCTAGAAGACTTTCCAGTAGTCAGAAAAAGCAAAGATCTTGGAGCTTCCATATTGTTTTGAATTAGATCAACAATATCAACTGTAATAATTCAAAGAAGCATCTCATTGATAAGACATGATTCCAGTTGGCTTTTTTTTTTTAATAAAGAGGGAATCCTTAAATTAAAAAATTAGAGCCTTTACCTATTCCAAAGTCACCAGTGGAACCAGTGGAACAGTCTAGAACAGTTTCAGGTTTCCTAATTATGACAGGAACTTGCACCATATCTTGCCTTCAGTATGGTGGTTTCCTATTAATCAGAGGCACCCTCCATTCTGTTGTACATTCAATTTACCCTCTGTGTTGGTGCAGCTGCCCAGGTGCTGGCAGGTGAGCTGTAGGTGTCCCCTGTGAGCAGAGACTCTGTGCCAGCCCAACTGTTCCAGCCAGTTCCAATGGACCCACCACAGTGCACAGCTGAGCTCGGCAGCCAAGATCATAGACTCATCAATTGTAAAAACACACCCTTAAAGATCCGTTAGTGCAACTCCCCTGCAATGATCAGACACTTCTTGAACTAGATCAGCTTGCTCAGAGCCTCGTCATACCTGATTATGAATGCTTACAGAGATGAGGCATCTACTACCTCTCTGAAAAACTTATCCCATTGTTTAACCATCCTCATTGTAAAAAACTCCTTCCTTGTATCTAGTCAGAATTGACCTTCTTCAGTTTAAAACCATTACCCCTTGACCTCCTTCAGTTTAAAACCATTACCCCTTGTCCTAGCACTACAGATCCTGCAGAAAGGAGGTGTTCTTTGTGCTGGATCTGAGATTTCCCTGCAGCCCATGACAAAGATCATGGTGACGCAGTTGGCACCTGCAGCCCACGGAGGTCCATGGTGGAGCAGAGACCATCTGCAGCATTTGGAGGACCCCAGGTGCATGAGCCCTGAAGGAAGCTTCAACACATAGCAACCCCATGCCAGAGCAGGGTCCTGGCAGGAGTTGCAGCCTGGAGCCCACACAGGAGCAGGTCTTCTGGCAGGACCTGTGAGTCATGGGGGACCCTTGCTGAAGCAGTCTGTTTCTGAAGGTCTGCATTGCATGATGAGGACCCAAGCTGAAGCAGGGGAAGTACATGAGGAGATAGGAGAAGGGACCACAAATTAGGAACTGACTTCAACCCCCATTACCAATCCCTCTGCATCACTTAGGGGGAGATATAGATTCGCTGGGAGTGAAGCTCAGTTTGGAAAGGGAGTGGTACGGGAGAGGTGTTTTAGGTTTTCCCTTTGTTTCTCACAATCCCACTCTATATTTTTAATTGGAAATAAATTAAATTAATTTCCCCTTCAGTTCTGCCTCTGGTGACAATTGCTGAGTAACCTCCCTATTCTCATCTTGACCCACAAGCTTTTCCTTCTCATTGTCTCTCCTGTCCTAGTAAAGAGGAGAGTGATAGAGCAGATAGCAGCCACCCAAGGTCAACCCCCCAAAGATTGTTTCTTTCTCAGTCAAGTAGATTAGCTGTCATCAGAACAATGAAAGAATAAAATAACAAATCCCTAGAAAAGAATTTTTATAGCATTCTCAGCATTTTAATTTATAGAATTATTGTGTTTTCAAAGGGAAAATATTTCACAAGGAATGAAATAAAATAACTTCAGTATTGCTTTAAAATTGAACTGTCATTAAAAAAAATCAGAAACCTCTACAGCCATTGCAATTCTCTTATCTCAGGCAAGGGCCAAAAAAGACTAAGTAACTATCTAAATCATCCAGACTGTTAAATAGTCACTAGAGACAAACTATTTAGCACTTAATGAGATAAAATTAGGAAGACTAATCTAATTAAGGGACTTTCAGAGAACAGTCCACAAGTGGCAAAATTTGCAGTTATCATCAAAACCAGAGAAACACAAAGTTTGAACCATCCAAGATGACTTCTGACTGCAAAACAATTTTACATTTTTAATTCTCCCGAAATTCCTTAAAATTATAATTTCAAAAAATATGCAGCAGATTTATACCTAATTAATTTACAGTGATAAAGAAAAGGAGAATATAGTATCTATCAGCAGAAACCAAATCAATTCTAGCACTAGGATTTCCTTTGACTTGGCATCAGCTTTTTGGATTTTCCAGTGCTGGTGGGTTCTAATAAATAAATTAGTCACAGATTTAGAAAACTATGTAAGTTATTGAAACATACCTTCTGTCCTTACTTTGATGTTACCTACAGGCTTAAAATTCCATGTGTGACAAACTCCAGCATTTTACTACTGTAAGAAATCCTTCGTGCTAAGAACTATATGCTGGTCCATATCTTCATTGGAAATAGAATTAACTGCCTTTGAATTCAGCTTCAAATTAATGACAAATTCAAGTCTGAAACCGTAATGGCTTTGCTACAGAATCAAGGCCCTTCTGCATGCCCAGGGTTTCTGAAAGTAGAAGGGAATCCTACTTCCAAACACACATCACAAAATCTGTTGTATACTAATGGCAAATCAACATCTAACGCCTTACACAAGAAATACAGCAAATTGCCTCATGTACCCCTTTTCTACACAAAAAAAAGGAAAAGTTGCAGAACGGTGGCATCAGCAGATCTGATAATGTACAGAAGGATAGCTCTAACAAGGTCCATGATTTGAGTGCCTGGAACTGAAAGGAGCGCCTTGGACTACATCCAACTGTGGGCACTGATCACACAGTCAGGATTTTGTTCTGAGGAGTAAACTTATACACGTATCAGCATTCTGCACTACTTAATTAAGGAATTACAAGTTATGAGAAGACAGCTGCTGAGGATGATACCACTATTGGTTCCTATGCTAGCCATTTAGCCCAACATGCAGATATTAATGAGAGTTCTGGATTAAGCTGCTAAAAGTGTAGAGTGATTAATAACAAGCATCATTCTTATCCTGTTTTACTTAGATTTCTTGTATCTGTCTATTTTGATAGGGGTTTATGCTTTCCTGCTCCATGTCTATGTCTGGCTGATCTTGGAAAATGGAACATTTTCGATTTACACATCTTCCCAGCAGTTCTGCACTGGTTATTCAAATCATATCTTTGAACTATCTGTAGCTGTTTCTCCCAAAAGGAGATGAGGGAAGCAGTCAACTTATACCCAAAGCCAATGGTAACTTCACAGAGATAATTCAGCCATACTCCACCTATTCCAACCATTAAGACAATGTCCTTTCCGTAGAAGCCATTTCTCTCCATGCTGCTTCTGATCCCTCCCATCTATTCATTTGACTCTGTCTGTCTAAATAACTAACCTACAAGACTAAAAAATACTTCTATACAAACTGATTACAATACTGTCAGTCTGACAAGGAGCTCAGAAAGTGAAACAAACTTTGTAACCTGCAGTGTTATTTATTTTATTAAGTTTCAAGAGAATAACAATATTTTTCATCTTCATCAAAACCATAAGCAGCTGCAGTTTTAAAACCCTTGAAATGTGCAAATGAATGCCATATGAAATACTGTAAGCAAGACTTGTGATACTGACTATTCAATCACTAAGTTGCAAGGACAGTGAAAAAAGATGGTTTGGAAGAGAAAGGTGATTATGGAAGAAAGCAAAGTGATTTTTTTGTTTGTTTTGATGAGGTTTTTTTGCAATTATAAGCATACAGAAAGGGATAAAGAAGCAGTGGGGAACAATTAATGTAAATCAACTAGCTCTAGAGAAGAGACTGTGTATACACTACATTATAAACACATCATCCTGATATACACCCAAACACTAAGAGATCTTTTTAATGGGTCTCTAAGCAAACATTGCTTCAACCTTGCTAATATCAAAATTATTTTTGAAATTAAAACATAGGTTTCTTACTCTGTGATCATGATTTCATATCATGATGTAATTTATAATTTAAGGTGCATAAGTTGGAATTATTGCATTTAGCAACATTAAGATCAAAATCCTTATGATTAGGACTTCAGGTATAAACACTGGCTCTCATCTAATCCTTCTGGTTGGATAATTATTACGGTAAGAATAAAAAGAAAAAAAAATCCCTACAAAATATTTTGTCCAATTTCTGGTAATCATTCAAACAGTCAGGCTTGTTGGAGGCGTATTTGAGAGCCAAATGCAGGACAAGTGAATATGAGACACGCACACACTTGTGTGAACCCTGCATCAGTTATCACTGAGTAGATGGACTGAGGCTGCAATCAGCTAGGCTGGAAAAGATCTCTGAGTCCAACCCATAACCGAACACCACCTTCTCAACTAGGCCACTGAGTGCGACATCCATAAACACCTCCAGGGACAGTGGCTTCACCAGCTCCCTGGGCAGCCCATTCCAATTCCCAATCACTCTTTCAGTGAAGAAATCCTCCCAAATATCCAGTGTAACTCCCTCCTGATGCAGCTTAACACTGTGTCTTTCTGTCCTTGTCTGGGAGAAGAGACCAAGCCCCTCCTGGCTACACACTCCTTTCAGGGAGTTGTAGAGAGTGGTCTCCCCCAAGGTTCCTTTTCTCCAGGCTAAACCCCAGCTCCCTCAGCTGCTCCTTATTGGACTTGTGATCCAGACCCTTCCCCAGCTTCACTGTCCTTCTCTGGACATGCTCCAGCACCTCAATGTGCTTCCTAAATTGGGAGGCCCAGAACTGGACACAGCACTTGAGGAAGAAACACTTCCCTGTTCCTGCTGGCCACACCACTCTTGACACAGGCCGGGATGCCACTGGCCTTCTTGGCCACCTGGGCACAGCTGGCTCACGTTCAGCCTGCTGCCATCAGTATCCACAGGTCCCTTTCTGTCTGGCCCTGTCCAGCCACTCTGCTCCCAGCCTGTAGCACTGGAGTCAGCACCTGGTCTTGTTGAACTTCATGTTGTTGGACTCGGCCTGACGACTCAGCCTGTCCAGGCCCCTCTGCAGAGCCCTCCTACCCTCCAGCTTGGTGTCATCTGCAAATCTGCTGATGGTGGACTCAATCCCCACATCCAGATCATCAATAAAGACACTAAACAGGACTGGGCCCAACACTGATATTGGGCCCTATATCCATGGGGAACACTGAAGTCTTTCTGAGGTTTGCAACCAAAACCACAAATGTTTAGCCACTTTACCACAGAAAAGGCATGAAATATTGGTTTATGAAAATTATGAAAGATGAGTACTACACCAAAATCTCAGTGAACTGTGACAAACTCTTGAAAGAAGGGTGATGTAAGATAATACCAATACAATTTCAGTCCAGCTGCGACGACACACTCATCCTTTTGACATGGTTTAATGCTTAGCATCTTACATGTATCTTGTATTTCTGAGACCATTCATGCAATGATTTCTTCTTTTTATTTTGAGCACAACATGAATACATAAGGAGAGAATGAGCCATAGAAAGGAAACAGACACTGGCAAATTCAGCACTTTAAATCCCAGCACCCTATATTTACTCCTCATGATTGTGAAGCTTTGCTTCAAAAGGTCCAGGTACAGCAGAAAGACCCTACAGATGTGGCTGTTATGTAATGCACTGTGTAAACACACTATACATTTGAACAAGACAAAGTAATGTGTTATTTGTACAAACTGAAGAGTTTGAAACTATTCTTATAGGGAGGAGTAGGTTCTAAACGGTATCATTTAAAAGGCAGACAGGGATGGTATAAAGCTATGGAATACTATCTTGCATGTGCTATAATGCTACCATTTATTTGCAAGACAGATCTGATGGATGCTGTAAGAGCAAAGTTTCAAGCTCCTGGAAGGAAAAAAATTGCAATAATTATCCATAAAAGCTTAGTGGAAAATTTTCTTCCATTGGTTCTATTAAAAAGTAATTAGTGCCTGTGCAACTGCCAAAAATTGGCAATTAACATTGCTACATAGGAGAACACTGGCACTTAATCTGGTTAGTGTTCTCAAGAAAACCTCTAATGCACTAATGCTATCTGTCTATCTATCTATCTTAGGCACTTACACGGCTTCTATTACTATAATATATAGGCATTTAACAATCTTCACTGCAGTTATTTTTACAACACTCTGATGAGGTCATGAAATACAGTCAAACCAAGTGCACAGATGTGGAGTTGAATTTAGGCTATAATGCTACACAGCATTTAATTTACAAAATCCTTTTTCAGGAGGTATTTCCAGGTGCACTATACTTGTAATAAAACACACAACTAGGTCAACCAAGGAAAAATTATTAACTTCAGAGTTCAATTTCAAATTTAAAATCACATTTGGGTAGTAAAATTGTTTTCAAGAGAAGAATTTACTGAAGCTGGAGTCTAAAGCCAGAGTCAGAGCTTGTCTTGAATGTTTGCTGTAACAATTTCTACGTCCCACTGAATTTAAAACAAATTCTCATTCAGCTAATGGAAGTGCACACATGGTCTTCCTAGCATCTGAAGAGATGCACATGCGATGGAAGGACATTAACAGCCAAGCAAGACATTTGAAAAATGTGCTCTGAACATGACAGGTCTTGAACACTGTTACAGTGATTATCTATAAAGGTGACTGAAGGGTCCAGTTGGAAAGAACCATTTAAAAAGAAACCAAACAGATAAGACTGTGTACTTGTACATGTGTGTACACAAAGAACAACCAGCAGTACAAGCATATCAAAGCTGTGCTAAACTCTCTTTTGCTTAAACACCCTAACCTAAAAACACAAAAGCTATATAAAAGTCAACACAGTAACAATATAATCTGTTTCTCAGTTTCAACTGCTGACTTAGGCATAATTTTAGCCATATGTAAGCTAGCAATTTGTCACCTCTAAATATAACAAAAACTTAGGAAAAAAACCCCTCCTTCTCCCATATTTCCAAGCTGTGAAGAGGCTTGCAACATATGTGACCCAAAATACATCACTGACTTCTGGTTTATGCTGCAACACAATTCAGGACTGAAAACCAATTTGGAGAAGTAGCTAAACAGTGTCTTTCCTAATGGTGTATTACACTAGAAGCTGCACTGCCTTTATAAAAAGAAGTAAAACGTTGATATTATCCAGTGAAAGAAATAAGAGATTACCAGAGATAAAAACAGGAAAATATTTGTATCTTCATTTTAGTGTCCTTTTACTCCATAAAAAGCACATTGCATGGAAACCAAATGTACTGTGGGAATAACACTGTCTTACACAGTTCACCTAGAAAAAGAATTTCCTTTTTCCAATATGCTTAGTTTTTCCAAGGATTTCAATTCACAGTTTTAAAAAGCATCTACCCTAGTTCCTTGATGGCTTTAATAAAAATTACCGTAAAAGAGAGTAACCAGTCTGTTTTCACAGTACACGCCATAATGAAGCATGAGCAAACCGCAGGTTTTTAAACTCTCCTTCTGAAAGGGACCAAGATCACCCCTAATGAAGGAATAAAAGATTCTCTTTGAGTGTCATAGCATGATTAAAGGTGATTGTTGATCTAGTTAACAAGGTGAAACAAGCACTCGTTTTGTCAAGAACATGATAAACTTTTAATGCAAATATTTTAGATTATCTTTGAGAAATAAGATAAAACAGGACTGAAATTTAAACAAGGAGATTTATATAATTTAGACTATACGAGAAAAAATTATATAAAATTATATACCAGTAGGACAAATGTTGATTTAATATTACTATGCAATTCAGATCATTTAAAATTAATGCTTACTGTATTCAACCATAATTGAAGATACTGCCATAGCCTGATTAGACTTCTCAGATCCTGGAATACTTTTAAAATAGCTTATACCTGGTTATACCTGATGCCTTTGAGATCAGTGAGCATTACATGAGCACTACATGATCCTTCTCTGAAAAAGGTTCTGAGAACACAGAATAATGAAAATACAATCACAGAATCACAGAATGGTTTGGGTTGGAAGGGACTTTAAAGGTCATTTGGGTCCACCCCCTCCCCCCCCCCCCCGCCATATGCAGGGCACCTTCCATTACACCAGATTGTTCAAACAGAAAGCTGAAATCTCCTCCCCAAAATACAGTCAGCTTCTTGATGGTATTTTCTCCTTTAATGCATCCTGATTTCAACAGCACTTCTGCTGAAAACAGTTAACAGATAGACAAACTATTCTACTTCTCCATAATTCTGTTAGCTAATTTCAGCTAGCTGTGGATTTCTTTTGCCTAAACCATCTCAGAAATTGCCATTATCAGTAGCATCGTTTCAATCAGGGATTTGGTTTAAGATGTTGGTTTCCATTAAGTGTATTTCAGTTTTCCTGGACTGCTTAATTACTAAAACTTTGCATGCCTTTAGTGTCCCTTCTGCTGGAGTCTAAACCTTAAATATTAGGGCATAAATTAGGATAAATAGGCCAAAATTGCCCCTAGAATTTTAGCTGGAGCTCCTGACACATGTATTTGTGGTCAGGACTTAGTAGTTTCAACTAAGACCAGTGTGACTGAACAGCAAAGGTCAAGCTGGCCTGAGACTAAAGCAGTATCTTTTCTTAAGAGAGCTCTGAATTACTGTGTTGGAAGATACAAAACCAATAGAGACTTAAAAAATCCCTAGAAGGTGGCAGGGGGAATATCCAGTAGCCAATGCAATAAATTAATTTCAAAAACACACTGATCCTACTCCTGCCTCTGTCACACAGCTCGGTGGTACCATAGGAAATTACTGACATCAAAATTGTACCTACCCTGCAGATGTCTTTCTTATTTTCTAACCTGAAATAGTCATATCTAATTTGTCAAAGATAAATCTATTGCAGCTTAAGTAGGGAGATCCATAAAGTCCTTAATACACAGAAAAATGAGCTGTTTACTGTTTTATATTTGCCACCCTCCAGTCTTTATCTGTGAACTGGAGATAAAACCCCCTCACCTCATAAATGTATTATGAAAATAAATTCATTAAATATTTATAAGAGTTTCCAGCACCACAGTGACATTTATCACAGAAAAGGCCAATAGAAAATTAATTCTTCATTCAGAAAAGCTCTGAATGTCATGCTATGTATAAGGCAGGGTTATCACACCAGATAATTATAGTGGCATAGTATCACACAGCTAATTACTAAGCATGAACCATCACAAAATACACTGAGTAAGGCAGTCTCACGTAATATACCTATGGGAATGCAACTGAAAACTCCATCAAAATAAATTAAGAAACCATTTTAAGAATACATATTCTAAGTTTATGCTCCATCTCCTAGAATAAAATGCAAGCCAAAATAGAGGAAAAGAACAACTCCACCATTTGGTACTATGTTGATAGTTGTGTCATGTAGATCACTGTAAGACCACTAGTATACAATGAGTACTGGCACTCATGACGTGAGCAATCCGAAAGACTGAGGGATCTTTCACTAGGGGGTTTCACCCACTTACAGATCAAGGTGCAAGAGAAGCCAGGATACAGGGAGGCTTTTAATTCAGCACTGAAGGGACTTTAGTACACGGATTCTGTTCAAAACTGTCAAACATCCAGTCAGACTTTTCTCCTTCCCAGGGCCATCTAACATGCACATCTCTGATCACAACTTTACTACTGCATTGATATCTCATTTACAGTCATTTTTCCATCCCTTTCTGACAACCTTTCTTTATGCAAAGGTAAACTGTACATGCAATTTAGGTGCATCACAACATCTTAACTCCAGTTTATCCTCAGTCTTCTCCTTTCATTGGAGGTATGCATCTCTCCACCAGGTTAGCTCAGTATATGAGCAATGGCTCACTCAGAAGAGCAAGGGAAAAAAAAGAATCTTGTTACAGCTGCTCTTAGAGGGAACATTTACATCTCCTGGTCATGTCAGACAGGCTTCTGTGATCAAAAAACTGTACTCTAGCAAAGGCTAGACTTCTTTGCTAGAGTTCAGAAAGGAAGCAGCGGGATGCTGGGGGTGGGGGAAAGCTTTCAGGCATGAAGATGACAAGCCTGATCAAAACCATGACGTTTTCCCAGGCTTATTGCTCTGAAGTAGATCAGCTACTTAGTCTAAAAGAAAGGGTTTTTTTAAAAAAAATAACAGCATGATGCAGAACTCAGCATTGAAAAATTCCATGTGAACTATTCAACCTCAACAGAATAACTGAAGGTGGTATTTTATAATGGGAAGCAAGCAATGTGTTACACTTTCTGCAACATTATGTCTGTCTTCAAAGTAAAATTAAATTAACAAAGCCAAGTAAACTCTTCAGAATGGCATTTTATGCACTTGTAAATGTACCCAGCTGTTCTGGACAGTGCTCCTTTGACATGAACATACAGCATACTGTAGCAAATTTGTCCTTCTGACACTATTTTACTTCACAGATAGGGCTGATTTGTACCAAAATACAAAGACAAATTCCTAATGTCACTCTCTCACAGCAGAACCCCATTTAAATTGCTCTATTTAACTACTATTACTCTTACTCTTAATTGGGTATGCTGATACAACATTTCCCAGAGGCTGAAAAAAAGGTCAGAAGACTGGAGACAGTGGAAAGTAGGGGAAAATTACTAGATAGAGACTCTAGTCCCAACAGGGACTCACTACTCACTGGCCATGGTCTCACACCACGTGAAACCTAACACTCCAGAAAGACAGGAAACATTGTGAAAGTTCACTGCCTTGATGAGAGAATTAAGGTGCTGCCACAAGACAAAATAGGCCAGGACACCTAATGTCACTAGCATTATCAACATCATAACATTTATCTTAGAACAAGGACAGAATTTAAATCTTGTAAAGTCTTTGTCTACTCTAAGATGGAGGGAGAAAGGAGAGGGAGAAGAGAAAGAGGTATTTTGAAACATGCTTTTGGAAAATAATCGTGGTCTGAAAAAAACAGCCAGAGAAAATTCAGAACTACAATAGATGTTTTCTTAATGATGCAATATGCAAGAATGTGATGTTTGAATATCCAAACAACAAAATATTAACAAAAGAATTCCAAAAGAAATAGCAATGTAAGTCTATTGGTAGTAGATGACTACCAATGTGGAAAAGTCAAAGTGGGCATATTCCTTCATGAAAATAAGAATGGCAATTCATAGTTATGAAGAGAAAGTTTTTACAGGAAGTGGAAAAACATTAAATTAAGAATAGCAAAGATAAAGAATAGAAAGGATAAACTTCAGTGAAAATATTTTTGAGGTTATACTCCTGACATTTCAGATTTCCTAGCTAGATCATACAGACATTGCTTAGATTCTGAAGACCAACATCAGTTTCCTTCACTTTTTTCTTGCTTTTTTCAACTCATCTCCTTGCAGGCACAACTTCTCTAATATATACTGCTGGAACAGTAATTTAATAACACTACAGCATTGCAATCATTGTTTCATAAAAATGCTTGGTAACTGTAAGTCTTTGAATCTACTTCACTGTCTAGTGAAGTACTCATTCACTGGTACTTGCACTTCCCAACTCCAAACATCTCCATTAACATCTGCAACATTTCTACTGCTAATGGCAATACACAAGTATTCCTGAGGGTGAAAGCAGAAAAATGCTTCTCAAATCCTGCTTCAATAAAAGATTATATACATGCAGACCATTTCAGACTCTGTGAAAAGAGGAATCACAGAAACCCTGGCATATAATAACAGTACATTAACACACTTAGATGGAAATAAATAAACACTTTAAAACCCTAAACATAAAGAGATCTTGCATTTAAAAAATACAAATGTTGACAGAAGCCATTAAACAGGACTGACCCCATCACCTGAGCTGTGGGGAACTCCACTGGTGACTGGCCACCAGTAACTCCATTCATCACCACTCTCTGGGCCAAGAGATCCAGACAGTTTTTCATCCAGTAAACAGTATACCCACTGAACTCCTGGAGAAGCCAGTTCCTTCAGGAAAATTATGTGGGTGACAGTGTCAAAGGTTTTACGAAAGTCTAGGTAGAAGGACATGCTGAAGAACAGAGATGCTTTTCTATGCCTTTAGAAAACACCCTCTCTTAATTTTGTCTGCTCTCATCTTCAGAGCATAAAAACTCATATTCTTCATACTGTACAGCAGCAAAATGTTCTACACATTAAGTATGTATTGTCTGAAAAAACAACTTTGAGTGGATTGCTGATTACTTCATAGTAACTTGTTTTCTAGATACGCACCAAGTAGTAGACTTGAGTCACGAAGAAACAGTAATGAAACTCCTTAACCAGACGTTGGCTGATGTCATATAATTTTTAGTAATTACCCTTCACAAAAGTTGCAAATGCTCTCAGTAAATTTGCTGCTGCAGGAGAGCTAACAGACAATGCACAAGGCATGAAGTAAATCTCTCAGATACTTAGAAGAGGGATAAAATTCCCCTTGTGCATTATCATAAATGTGAGGAGAAACTAAGTATCTTTGTGCTACAGACTGGAAGTCAAGCAATTCATAGAGCTCTTTGCAGAGGGTTCATCATGGAATGGCTGCCAGCAGGAAATTTCTCACCAAATAGAAATGAAACTTCAGAATGCAGCAAACTACAGTTCCAGCAAAGTTCTCATTAGATCTCACTTACAGTATTGTACACATTTCTGCGAAGAACAACTCAACCAAAATAGAGCTAGAAAGGCTCTGTTTCATCAAATAGAAAGAGTCTACCAAATACATAAAAAATATATATTCTGTACTAATGTACCAACACACATGTACAGCTAAATGAAGAAATATTCAAGTTACCAGAGCTGAGTGGCAACATTAGCAAAAACAAATCACAACAATCTTGGTATTGTTATTTATTTCTCATTATTCAATTGTTTGTCCAATGGAATTTTTGGCTTAGATTAAACAGTTTCCAGCCACAAAAACATTGCACTACACTTCCTGTCTGTATTAAATGGCAATCTGCAGTAAGAAGCACATGAAGTCTCATAAAATACCTCCTCCGTTGGAAGAAGACCTTAAATACACATACACCTGCTAGAGCACTACACCAGGAGAAAGCAAAATGCTCATGTCTTGTTGTCTAGCCCCACAGGCTACCAAAGCCTAATACTAAATTCTTCAAGGAAGAATTCCACAGAAGTGTTGCAAGTCTATAGCTACTGTACAAAAAAACAAGGAAAGAATTTAGTCTGTTCAAAATAGACATTTAATTACTACAAAATCCACTTAATCAAGATTTAATTGCCGTGTATCAGCATTTATGTAACAGATAACTTTGTTTCACTACATACAAGAAGTCATGCATTTAAGGAAGACATATCATATCTGTAATTCAGAGTGACAAAAATGATGCCTCATTCTTGATTAGTAAATTAAACTGAGAAATAACAGATGAACATGGCAGAAGTACTTTGCCTGTACAAAGCAAGCATTAATAATTTCATTATTAAATGAAAACTTGATTTTTAGAAAGTTAAGAATGAACAATGTTCCAAATTCCCTCTGGGCCTTGCCACTCTTCCAAAAGATAGTGACAAAAAAACTAAAAGCCATTTGAAAAGCTGTCAACAATACCGGGACATCAATCCTAAAACATGAGATGTCACTGTCAAAAGTCGTGAAACCTAAACAAAAGCCCATTTCACATTTAGCAAATTATTCACAACACCTACAAGATCTTCCTCTTTTCATAATAGATTATTA
This sequence comes from Eopsaltria australis, assembly GCA_034509425.1. Classification (NCBI taxonomy): domain Eukaryota; kingdom Metazoa; phylum Chordata; class Aves; order Passeriformes; family Petroicidae; genus Eopsaltria; species Eopsaltria australis. Next base: position 156,579 of record JAVTVJ010010837.1, on the reverse strand, counting down.
TTAACGACATTTGACTCCATAATACAAAGCATCAAGTCAAGGTTATTTACATTTTCCTAAAGAAAAAATAAATCCAGAGGGTTATTTATAACTTTTTATCTTAGTACCTTGTTTTAGGCCCTTGATTGACTAACACCTGTTGAACATACAAATTCAGAAAAAATTTATATTCTAAGCCAGATATTAATTTATAGACGACTACCAGATTATGGGAAAAATAACTGACTAGGTACATTTAATATTCTGTTGAAATTATCATAAAGTAGCTCCTTGTTTCTAAGATAATGTACACTGAATAAACGCTGATTTTGATAGATCACATTTATTTTTCTTTAATTTGTAAGAAACTTCAAGCAGATATTCATGACGCTTGCCAAGTACTCATCTAGAAATAGTATACAGCAGTCATTCATTGAAATACAGTCCATTTCTTTACATGAGGATTATATCTCTCATACTTGCAAACTAGCAATAAACACTCAGAAAAGATTCATTATGGAATAGTTTTAAAACTACTTTTGAGAACTTTTACAATTTAGAAGATATTTTTAGATTTTTTTAAAGGGCATTTCCATAAGTTACCTGATATTAAATGCAAAATTTATGTCTAGCTTTAAACAATCTTAAGACTACAGTTCTTTTGTATGTAATGAATTTCAGGTTTAAATAAAAGAATGGGAACTTTATCATTGCAATTAATACACATTACTGTCTCTACAAACAGTGGGGCCCTAATTTCTCCTAAGACACGAACTTTGCACACAAAAATATACATCAAATGTCTCGAATGACTCGCACTGCTTAAGGTCAACATTCAAGCTAATACAAGACGGCACAGCTCTATCAAAGTCAAAGCTGTATCACATCAGCAAACATTCTGTTTGCTAAGATTTAAGACATCTAAACAAAGTAATTAAGTAAAGTATTTGTACATGACTTAAGCCCTTACAATTCAGGTATTTGTTTTTTATTATTTTTTTCTTTAGTATACAGAATCAAATAATCACCAACTGAAAAACAAGCACATGCAAATCAATTGTAAACAGGGAACAAGAGAAAATATCAGTCATAACCTCCTCCTTCTGTTGCTTGAGTAGAAACATCCCAGATTGGTCAAACACCACTTCTCTGTAAGTATTTCAGGTTTACCTTATCACCTGCACTTTGATTTCACAGAACAGAAAGTTATTACTTCAGCAGAGGTAGATACACTTGTATGGTTTTCTAGTCTTAGTAAGTTATCCAAACACTATGTTCATACACAGGTTATTTCTTTATCCAAATGCCATAGTTTTACTGAACCTTAAAACATGCCATAAAACTATCTATAAGCAATGAAAGTCAAATAAGTCTAGACTGTACCACCCTAAATATCACATATAAAGCTCCTTAGAACTAGCAGAGACCATTTGCTATGATGAACTTACCTCATTCAAAGCATCTCTACAATTGTCAGTAAAAACACGTAGAGAATAAAGTACAGCTTAGTTGGTAACTGACAATCATTTATTTAAGCGAACAGTTATGTAGTATTTTGAGAAAAGACACAGCAAATTTTAGAAAACAATGTTAACTTAATCATGGGTGGCTTTTGCTTTTAATAACAACCGGTCAACTTGAATCCAAACAACAGCTTTCTGTTTCCATCTACATGAGAATAGAAACTGAACTAAAAAACAATTTACTAACCATAAGCCTACACATGAGAATCTCATAGTAGCACATAGAAGATGCAAGAGAACAACTAACATTCTAACATAAATAAATGTCAGAGCCACCTGAAATTTTTAGGACTATCTTGAAACTCTGATATTGACTTTCATGCATCAACTTTAAAGAATGGAGGGACAAGCACTCTGATGTTTAAGAACACAGATGATGTCTGACAGCTCCCAGCAGTGAGGTAAATAAAGTTACACAAACACCTGAAACCATTGAGGGGAAAAGAGGAAAAGGGCTAGGAAAAGAAAACAAAGAGCCTCAGAGGAATGGAAGGATTACTATGAGATTAGCATAGTGAAAATGAAAGTGAAAATTAAGCAGACAGGCAAAATTAATCTGAATTGTTCACAAAGTTAATTAGAATAATTACATTGGGTTTGCCTGGACAATTTCATTTGAAGGTGGAGAAAAGGATATATCACAGTTTAGTGCAGAGGTGTTATGGGAGTAGTAGCATTCCTGTAAAAGCAGAAGGGGCTGCAGCTCTCCCTTCCAATTATCATGTCCTGACGTGACATACAGGCTTCAGTGGCTGCACTCACAAACACCAGCTCCAAGCCCTTGGTGTATGCATCTGTTATATTCATATAGGGAGCTATACCGCAAATCTGCTTTTTATTATTCTGCCTGAAATTTAATAAAATCCGTCTTCAGGCAGTGGGAAGTACACAACCACTTACTACTGCAACTCTAATGAAAGACAATATATTCTTTGGCTAATTTTAAAACTTCAGCTAAAAAAATGTTTATTGAGGGGAGCAAATGTTTGTGACCTAGCATTTTTTACTAAATATATACATGATCTTTTGAATCTAAATCTGATATATTGTGTGCAGGCCTGGGCTCCCAAGCACAAGACAGATCTGAACACGCTGCAGCTAGTCCAGAAAAGCGGTTGGAAGGGGCTGGAGTATATGTTACATACTTGATTAAAAGGAGTAAAAGAGACAACAAAGGGCACAATTAGAAATACAGGAAATCCAACTTAAACACAAGACCAAAAAAAAGAGTGATTCAACACTGAAATAATTAGTCCAAAACCGTTGTGGAGTCACAGTCCTTGAAGATATTTGAGAACAAGATCCTAAGCAACCTGCTCTAGTTTACTCTTGAATGGGCTGGACAATTTCTAGGGGCCCTTTTGAATCTCAACCAGTCTGTAATTCTATATTAAGAAATTAATATCTGTTTCAATTCTCTGTTCAATAACTACTGAACTTTCAGTCATTACTTTAGCTGAAAATCTCAATGAATAACCATATAAAGAAAGAATTAAACTTTGTTTTATTACACTGTGGTAAAGAAAAAACACACTGACCTTGATGTTTCATATTTTCACATATAATTTTATATAGAAAGGACCACAATAAATAGAAGAACATAATACCACTATGGGTCAAACACTGGAATAATGACTGCAGATTAATTAAACAAACAGAAAAAATGGAGAAAAAAAATGAAAAATGTTTTGAGATTAAAGGATTTTTCACATTACTGATAAATAATTTTCAATGAAATCTGGAAATGACTCAACATCAGTGCTCTCAGTTTTCATAATGCAACGTAGCACATGCTGCAAGAAAAAACAGAAGGGTTTGTTAACCTCTTAAGACACGTGAATATGCCACAGTTTTTGCAGAAGCAACAACTGACAGTACTACTGCTGTTCAGAGGCAATTGCTCCTCACTGCCTCCCATCAGCTGCACTGCAACAATTCCAAACCAAACCCGAACACCAGCAGCTCAGTCACCAAGCCCTTTCACACCACTCACCCAAAATACAACCTGACTAAGGGAAGTTGTAGTGAGAGATCTGCTGGAGGATTTTCTCAGCCCTTCCACAGCGAAAGCACAGCTTGCTTTTCTTCTTCCCCTGGGTACAGTAATCAATGGCATTTTGAAGCACGACAGGTCACTGCAGCAAGAATGACCAATCAATTTTGTATAGAGACGGACAGGAGCTGTAAGTAGGAGGTATGTATAGGCTGTAGTCCTTATCACACATTCATACCAAAAGAAAAGGTAGCATTTTGCTCATCAAGAAAACAATGTACATTAACTGCTATGTGCTGCTTCTATTAAAAACAAACAAACAAACAAACAAACAAAAAGCCCAACTACTAGTAAAGAAAAATAAAGCCCTGTCTGCATGTAGCTAACTAGGTTGGTGGTAACCTGCAAAGCTGTCAGACATAGGCTATGTGGGAAAGAAAGCAGTCCATTTGCAAAATCGACCCCTTTACTCTCTCTGCCTTGCAGCAGCAACCTCTGCTGAAGAAGGGAAAAGAAAAAGGAGGGACCTTCACAGAATATACATGAGCTACCCTGTGAGGTTACTGAACATTTACTTTTTTTCACCAGCCTTTCAAAGAACGAGTGTAACATTAAGGGAATACTGTGAGCCATCAATATTTTGCAGCTCGAAAAGAAATGAAAACTGGAAGAGAATAGTGATGCTCATTCATGGAAGTATTGTGAAACAGGCACTGTGGGAAAGCACTCTAAACTCAGGGACAACATTTGCACCTCTCCCACAGCTCCCCCAAGAGTGGTACTAATTAGCTGTGCACAACACGTGTGTACAACATCTGCAGTAATTTGGCTGGAAGCTTTTGACTGTTGACTGGAAGTAGGAGGGGTATTCCAGAACTTTGTCCAAAGTGAGTAATGGAAACAGAAATATTCTATAATTGCCAGAAGAAACTGTCAAAAATCTTCAAAGCTTCAAGATGGTGTTCAACCAGGTTGTTGGTGTCGCATAATGCACTCGTACACATGTGTAGCACCAACTACTTCCTCTAAATTTTGAAGTTTTAATAAAAGCATGCAACCCAAACTAATTTCCATCACTCAAACTTAGTTTTGTTCCTTCCAAAGTGAATGGAAAAAATTGGACTGCAATAGACTGAAGTCTGTGCCTCAATATTTGTGTTTTCTGTATCACGGTCTGAGACTGTGGGAAATTCAAATTTTACAGAAAGATACACATTTCCACTGTGGTACTGTTTTTATTTGAAAACTGAATTTATATATGCTCTATTTAGCTCCCGATTGCACAATACACATTACAATCAGAAGCACAGTATTACACATAAAGAATGAAGTAGGTGACATGAGTTGAAAAATAAAATAGGTAGCACAAATAAGCAGTGTGCTTCCCTCTGTCAAGTATCTTGATAGCAATAAGCAACTTTCTACAGGTACACTAGCTATTCTTTTAATGGGATTACACAATACAATTACTAACTCCTGGTAGATATGTTTAGAAATCAGACGTGGAGCAACCTCACCCTGTCATGTATCAGCACATAAACATTCCTGACCACCTTAACATATGGGGCTTTTTTAAGGTTCACATTTACCTTTTAGCTCCATTGGTTTAATTGACGCTACTAGCATAAGAGTTTTATCTTAGTTCATTGCACATTTTATTGTCTATAACTGTATAAATGCGTCACAGGCCACAAGAAATAAATGGAAAGAAAAAATATAATACAATTATCTGCAATGACTATTTATGGCCCTCTTTGGGCCCCTGGGCAGATCACAATAAAGTTGCTGTGCAGTGCTTCTCTTACATAATGAATCATCTTCTGCAGTCAAACATCCAGGTACTGTACATGATTGTATCTGGCACAAAGGAATGGATGTAACAATACACAGAAAAAAAAAATTTGCTGCTGGAAAGATTGGCAAGTTTTGGAATGGCAAATGCCTTCCTCATGCAACACCTCGATCCCAGTACCTGAACTGGATCCCAATCTCAACCACAGCAAAAAAAAAAAATTACAAAAAAGCTTCAGTCCCTCACACACCTTACTGACCAGGATCTGCATATGCAGACAGTGTATGCACCAAAGCAGAGACTCCAGAGGGAACACTGTGAAGAGGGCCTGCATCCAGGATCCAGATATAAGTAGGGCATCTGCATTTAATTGGATTTCTAACGGAAGAAACACATATGCACAAAAAGCTCCTCCTTCAATTGCCACTACCTAGCAAAAAAGAGTGGCAGGTCCTTGACACCTGAACAGAACCAAAGAGAAGAAGAGGCAAGAATCAGGAGAAGAAGGAATGGATTCAAATGTTTTGCTATTTTTCTACCTATCCCCACGTTTCTACCTAGTATCTCCCATAACTATGCTGTAATAACTTCCCGCCTCATCTCCATGCAGCAATAGAAACTCAAAACATTTTTTGTATTGGTGCTTGCACTGCCTGCACATCAGAGATACTGATACATGATTGACTACTTATGCTCCAGCCCTCTTGGTGGACCCGATACCTCCTAGTTTCCAGTTAACAGCCAAGAACTTGAAGTACCTTCTACCATCTGGATAGTTACCAGAACACAAAAACAAAATAGAATGGAAAAAACTGGTGGTTGAAATTGTAATGCAGTTCAGCAGTCCTGATCCAGAAGTTAAAACCACAAAACACATGACCACCCTTCACTTAAGAGGTGATGACTAGCCTGGTTATGGAATCAGGTCGTTCATCCTATAACAAACTTTCATGCTGTTTTGGGGGAGGGGGATCGGTATCTGCTAGTCTCATCATCACTTAGAAAATATTTATTAAGTAATGCCCAAATTATATAGATCATATCTTTACAGAAAACAAACACATCAGTTAGATGACAGAAGATAATGTACTCATTCTGTCAGCAAGACATTTTCACAGGATTTAAAGCAGAGAAGGTAAATTCAAATGACTCGAAATTCACTGATGCATGTGTAATGCCTATGAGGGCTTCTGTTTCTCCCGCACCTCCATTCTGGAGTATTCTAAACACTGGCAATAGCTACACAGCTGCATCCTTTCGATAAAAGGTTGGAGCATATTTAGCCAATTAAAAGCTATGCAAAAGTCTCACACATAACTTCCAAGAATTTGTTCTGCAAGACGGATTTTTATTACTACAAAAAGTATTTATCAAATTATTCAGTTAAGTATTTCCTTAATGAAAATAAGCACAAGACTACAGAAATGTGTAACATTATCATAAAATGTGAAAGCAAGGAAGACTTTAAAATTATATTATCATCATTAGGATTATATAAATCTCTGTGCCTCTGTCCACAGGTGCACATGTACATCCCCTACAATCCCTTCTGAAGTTATCAGAGAGCTGCATCATGCATTCTACAATAGTTTAATTAGCACACATCTTCTGACTTCCAGTAGTACCATACTTAGTACCAGGAAGGTAAGTATCACCTCCAAAACAAGACTTAATAATAACCATCTTTCTAGACAAACTCCTGTGAAAAAGGTCTTTTATTCAATCCTTGGGAGGAGAACCAAAGTTTAATTTTGAAATAGTCTGGACTAAAGGAATAGGAAGTGTTACTCAATCCTCTGGCACCCCTTTGATTTTTCTTTGGAATATTCATCAAATAACAGTGACTTAGACCATTTCAAATCCATTTTTCAGTGCAAAAACACATCCCATTGCTGCTACACACCCACACATGGAGACAAAAGGGGCCAAGCCTCTCTTAAATTAACTGCACCCTAAAGAAGACAAGCCATACTCCAACTCAGAGTCTGGACTCAGCACTGCTCCATCTTTCCACGTCTCCCAGTCACCCCCCCTTCTCCATCCTTAATCTTCTGTGGTTACCTTAGCCTAAGACGACCTGAACAATAAATAAGGGGGAGAGAGGGAGGGAAGAAAGGGATGTTGCACTTCTGAGACACAGTAACTCTTAAAATGTATTTGTATTAATCTGCGTGATTTAGTCTCATGCTTCTGGAGACTATAAATTTCATGGTTTGGCCATCTGGGTTTAACATGCCATCCTCTACCCAACCCTCAATTTCCCCTTTTTAAAAACAAAAAAAATGTTAAAGAACCAATTAGAAAATGGTTCAGAACAAAGGGCAGAAGCAAATACATCAATATAAGTCAAACATAACAAGCTAAATGAAATAAGACATACAAGTCCTGTACAGCCATGCTACTTACTGTTACAGAGTGGTTCATTTTGACGAAACGAAATGGTGTTTCATTTTGACAATACTTTGACCATGAAATCTTAAAAAAGAAGACTGAAATATAGACATGAAGTCTATCATAATACCTAAAGTGCTCCAGTAAGTATAATCATCATTTATATTTAAGGGTAAGAAATACATAGGCATGAAAACTAAAAGAAGTGTTTTAAAAATTACATAAATCACAAAAAAAACCACTATAACATTTTCTTTTCTATATCACAACTAAATATTACTGGAACTACACAAAAAAAGGGCTAAAAACCCTTCATGGCCTAGCACTGTACCAGAATTGAAAGCTTTTTAAATAGTAATAAAAAAATGAAATGCTGTTTCCAGTATAGTATATTACTAATTAAAAAAAAAAAAAAAAAAAAAAAAGTAACAGAAAGGTAGTAGCACAACAGCTGGGCTGCAGCAAAGGCCCTGGGGGGAAAAAAAAAAAGGCAGCAACATCATTTCCAGAAATACAGAATTTACAGTGAAAGTGGAAACTGTGAGCTTACATCCTCTATTTCATTGTTTTGACTGGTCCTACAGTAGGGAACCTAAATGAAGCACACTTATATTTCTATGTGTAATACACCAAAACTGACTATAGACTAACTTCCTCTAAGTTTTAACAAAAAGCCTGTCAATGCTTTCTAACACCTACAAACAACCTGTGAAAGAGACCGGTTATTAGCTTATAATATCACCAATTAACTCACTTTTACATTAAAAGTATATATGGCAGTTATGTCAAGAGTTTTTGTGCAAATTTAGCCCATCCTATAAAGGCAGACAAACTAAAGGTACCCAGATGGCAAACTTCTGCAGACTTTCCAAAATAAATGTCACACAAAAAAAGTATTTAAAACATAATGATAATATTGCAATCAAGCAGATGTATATGTATGCAACTCTTATTTGTTGGAGTATCACAACTATCATCTTTGTAAAACATATTTGGTGAAAAGCATTACTGAAAACCTCATGTGTAGTTAGAAACAAGATTCAACTATCCTTTTTAAAAAAAAACTTTTATTTTCTCAAAACAGAGGCTATTGGCAATCCCTGCACCTTTCAACAGGTACACAGTACTCAGCAGAGTTACAGCTCCACTGCTCTACAAGTTTCCCTACCAAGCAGAGGTAAATCCAGTTCTCTTTTACAGATGCAGTCAACCAGAACAGACAAGTTTGCTCAGATAAAACAAGCCACAGTAAATGATGATATACAATCTCCACTTACAGCGATCCTGTTTGCTCACTAGAAGAAAGCTAGGACTGATTATGTGCAAGGAATGATTTACATTCATGGGTCAGAACACATTACATCCTTTCCAGGTCCTCAAAATGTGCTTCTGCAGCAACAGAAGCCACTTTACGCTATCAGTCTTAAAAACGTCGAAAGACCTGCTCTACAAACAGTGTTTATTTCCACTTCAAAATACCTCAAAAAATTGCAAAGCACAGACAACAGCACATTAAGGAAAAGAGAAATTATAGCTATATTAAAAAGAAAGAAGGAGAAACCTGGAATTGTGGGTGAAAAAAGAGTCTAACAGTTATGACTAGTGAGTCGTGTGTTTATACATCTTTCAACATTATACAAAGCACTGGGTGAATTTCAGACTGCCTCAGATGGCAAAAGCCTGTTGAAAGAAACTTGTTGACAATGTTGTTAAAATAGAAAACTAATATTGCATGGCAAAAAACTGAAGCTTATTATAAATGTCAAATATAGGATTATAAAGCAATACACGGAGATTCTGGATTTGAATTTCGGTGCATAATCCAACCATCTGTCGACCAGTTGTGCAGCAAAATCAAGATAACGTGGAAATCTCCAAAAGGACAGCCAAATTCTTTTCCTTCAGCTACTGCATTTCCCTGCTCATGAACATGCCCGCCGTAATCACACTCTGCTTGCAGATTAACCTAGAGGAGATGACACCCGCCACTAGCAAAAGAGAGATTGCAAAGGCAGTCTTGCCAGATAGGGCCGATAAGCAGGGCGCTCAGCTCCCGATGAAGCAGGCTGCAGAGGCTGGAGCAGACTTCGCCGCGCCGCTGCCGCCGCGGCGGGCGCGGAGCCTTGGCCAAGGGCGGCGGATGCGCGGGTCCGGGGCCGCTCAGCCCGCACCGCCGGGAGACGCGAGCGGGGCTGCTGCTGCTGGGGGCGAGCCCGGCGCGGCATCGCGCAGCCGGAAAGTTAAACCCGCTGGAGAGGGAGCGGGCTCGTTCCTAACTCCTCTCCCACCGCCGGGATGCCGGCGCGGCTTAGCCCGTAATCGAGCAGCGCTGCGGGTCCCGCGGCTCCCCAGAACACCTTCCTCGCCCAGCAGGGCCCTCTCAGGAAAGGCTCTCCCCGGGAAAAACAGAACTCTGAGGGGTGCCCTGAGGTGCGAAGTCCCCGAGCAGAGACGCCTGGCAGTCTAGGGGAGCACGGGCAGCCCCGGGGCGCACGGCACCCGGGACACGGGGCTCCACCCGCGCCCCTCGTCCCGTTCCGTGTCGCCGGGCAGCGCAGCGATGCTCAGCCGCCCGCCCCGGGGCACGGCCGGGAGCTGCCCCGTGCGCAGCCTGGACACCAGTTGCGCGACCCGCGGTGAACACGCGGTAAAAGGAGCCTGGGGGCGGCAGCAGAGCTCCGGGAGAAGCCAGACCCCGGCCTGCGGGAGGTGGGGTGCTTGCCCTATACGGGGCAGACGGGGGGTCCGCCCGCCTAGCCCTTCGTTCTCACCTCCTTAAGTTCCTTGGCGACATCTTTCAGGTCTCCCAGGACTAATTCCAAATCCTCCACAATGATCTTGATCTGCTCCTTCACCTTGGCTTTGGAGGCTGCCGGCGGTCCCTCGGACGGCGACGAGGAGGAGGATGCGGTTCCCTTGGACTGGGCGGACATCCTTCGGGGCAGCCCGGCCAGTGGGGCACGCAGGTCAGGCGAGCGCGGCGGCCGCCGGCCGCCCGGCCGCGTCCCTCCGGCTCCCGGAGCTGCCGCTGCAGCCGCCGCCGCCGCCTGCCCGCCCGCGCATCCCGCGCCGGGGGCGCCGAGCCGCGCCGCGCTCCGCCGGGCGGCCGCGCTGTGCAGCTGCCATCGGCTCCCGGAGCGGCGCAGGGGCCCGGCTGCAGCCCGCCGTGCGCCGCGCCTGCGCCTCGCCCCGCCCGCGCCCGGCCCGCCCCAGCACCGCACGGCCCGGCCCGGCCCCGGCTCCGGGAGGCAGCGGGGAGCGGGGGAGGAGCGCCCACCGCCCGCGCACCGGGGGGCGGCCGAGGCAGGGCTCCTTCTTCGAAAGAGATGCTTTCCCACCTCCTCGGCGTACAAGGACCCGTGGGGGTGAGAGCGCTGTGCTCTATCTCCCAGAGGGTGCTCGGTGCTGTCTCTCCCCGGAGCCTCCCGCCGTTGTCCTCGGGAGCGGGACGGGTTCCACCAGGTCTGACGGGGAGAAGGTCAAAACCCGCCAAAACAACCCCCAAAAAGAAAACGCTTTTCATGGCTGGCTCATTGAAGAAGACAACAACAGTGGCTATTTCTGGTGATAAAAGTGATTTTTGGGCGGGTGACACTCTCACCCCTGTACTGATAAGTGACCGGTTTGGCTCATCTGGAGCGTACATGGCACGGTTTGGACTAAGGAATGAAGCTATGGAAGGACAGTGTAGTGTAAATTCCACCAAATCGGTAAAAGGCACTTACATGTCCCTGCTCACCCATATAAACTGTGCTGCAAAAATAAAATAATCAGTAGGCCCTGTTCTAGTTGGGAAGTAAAGGCTGTGTATAACACCACAGAGAAATAAATGAGGCACATGAGCCAGAGTATCTTTCATGAATATTCTATCAGGCTCCATCTCTGAAATACTGGCCAATGCCACTTTTGAACACGTACTTCCCCTACTGCTCTTCAGCGATCGATCTGTGGAGCAAAATGAAGAGATTGTAAGATACCACTAACCTCTGGTGGTTTTTCATTTTACTGTATAAAAGCTAAAAGGACTTGGTTTAGATATTTCTATCTCCCACTAGTTATGAACAGCAAGAAGAAGGCATGCAGCCAAGTCTTGCTTTGAGAACCACCCTGTATAGCTGTAGCTGACTTTGATGTTGTAAATGTTTCTGAGAGTTTTGTCAGGCTGAGATGTTTTAACCTAGCTAAAGCAGGACAGGAAAAGCAACCTTACCCAGAACAGTGTGTCTGCACGTGGTAAATCCCACTTGGTGACAAACAGTTTGGGAAGATTGTGGGACTGGGATATGAACAGAGAGGGCCTGACAGCACCTGTTACTGTCTAGGCTGAAGTGTAATTATCTTTCCACATTTTGCCACTATAAAATTTGTGATATTTGGCTGAAGTGATATGTTAGTGGGCATGAGTGTTATATTTTCCCCAGGTGTCTCAAAGACCTTTCAAACAATTTCAAGGAGGCCATGTTCAAGAAGAGCCCCTGTCTTTCCTCTCAACTCTTCTTAAGTCAAATGGGAGATTTCTTTTTCATCTCATCAAGTGGAAGCTCTTCCAACACTGACTTTTAAAGCATTCCTTCTGGTTATTTTTACTTAACTGTTTCTATATGAGTAACAATATCATATGATTTTTGAAGCTGGCTGTGTCAGAATTTCCAAACTGCAGTCACCATTAAATTAGAAAGCAAGCAACCCACAAGTTGTTGAATAAGTTTTAATTAATGTGTTTGAATATTATTCCTCAAGGGCATTATTGTATGAACAGAAAAGAAATAAAACATTTATGAAAAGCTATCAGTGGAATTATCTATGCAGAAACCAGCACACATCCAGTTTATAATTAGAGAAAAAAGTCTATTTTGTGCCAGAAGTTAAGGTTGCTGTACAACAGTATATGTAGCTGTACATGACATGGCTTACATTGAAAAGGGATGGTTTCTTACTGTGCAAATAATTATCGTTGTAAAAAAATTGCTACCAGATTTGCTACAGACACTGTAATTTGAGCATTTTATAGATTGTCTCTGTATAAAGTGTTGCTATGTCTCACTGCTAAATATTTTTATTTTAAGAAGGAAGAATTGATTCCTGTTCTATCTCATCAGTTAGTTGTAAGTCATGAAAAGACTTTACCCATAATCCTCTGGTTATCCAATTCCCATAAGCCTGTGACGTTCTTTGGAGACTTCCCAAACTTTGGAAGATATAAATCAAGTTCACTTTACCAATCCCTTCACTTTTGTAGTGACATTCTTCTAAGAGCTGTGCAGGATTATAGAATGGCTGATATTTTTTATTCATTCAGGTGTCTACTGCTTAGCCCTGAAAAATACTGACAGCACTTCTAAGTCCTGAATAAGGTTTATTGTCCTATTGGTCTTTAAAGCAATTTAATGCCTTTAAAAATGTTCTATACCTTGCCAAACCATGTCTTAGTTAACTAATAAGTCCTTTCCCACAGCAAAGTTATCTCTTAGTCATTTTAATTCTTTTTTTCTTCTGTCTCTGTATAAAATCTTATTTATTAGTGTGCTATCAGTTTATTGTTTTTATAGTCTTTCTGTCTACACCTTCACCAAACCCAAACCCAATCAGGCAAAATAAGAATAACTCCATACCATAAGTCTGACCTCTTCAGGATGTTAGAGAGATGCAGACACAAGAAGTCTCCCCAGAAATATTGGGGCCAAAAGTTATTTAGAAAGTAAAAGTCTTAAGGAATTCAAAGTACAGTTCACTGATTTTCCATTAACACTTGAAATCCGGGAACACTTATTCAAGAAAAAAAGAACTCCAAAGCCCACACACACATTAAATGAATACTTAGTGAGGTACCATATCACTGTCAACTGTGATCTTAATTCTGTTTGCAAGCTGAGTAAGGCTTGGTCTGATCAGTAATTGGGAAGGACTTCTCTCACTAAAATCTCTCTAGATGCTGCAAAGTTTTGTTTTGGTGATTCAGTAGATGGCACTTTTCCTTCTGGAAAAAAAGTCCTATATCTCAGCCAAGTGTTACAAATAGAATGAACTGCACTCACACAAAGCAGTGATTTTATCATGCTGTTTTATTTATGCTATTTTTTTGTGTATGGAGTCACTAAGAATTGGAAGCTATGCAGGAAATCATGAGTAATCATAAAATGTACATGAATCACAGAAGTGATTTTGCATGAGAATCAGCCTGAGTAGTAATATCAGAAATGTAATTTAGTCTCTTGTCTCTTATATATTAAAAAAAAAAAAAAGCCCCAGACGCTTGTCTACTTGGGAGGGCTTCTTAAGTACCATGAAACCTTTGTAGTTATCCTTGTATGAGAATAGAAACCAAAGGATTTACAGATTATATATGTAAAACTCCATCCCAGTTTCCTCCAGTTGTTAGTGTTTCAGATAAATACATTAAAAAATAATTTGCTGTTGCCTGATGAAGGTATTTTGTTTGGAGTTTGAGCTATTTATCAAAGGCAAAAGTCCCATAAAGCCTTTAAGGTCAAAAAAGATACGGATGTTCTGATTAATTTTGATCATTCGGAAACTTTCCAACCAAAAGCAAATAATATACAAGGCAAAAAGATGTTGTAGCAGAACACCTTAATTTGGTGAATGATGAAATAAAACCTTAATTTATTTTCTATCTCCCTTTAGAATTTGTTGTTAAAGAAAAAATTCCACATACAAGGTAGGGAAACAGTGAAATAGTAAACCTGTCTTTTTCTTGCCAAATGAAATTGTGTGGAAGAAAGCTTAGGTCAGTTGCCAGTGGCTTGAATGTTGGACACATACTTTTTAAAATGTTCAACAAAATCTTCAAAATTAATCATAAGTTAAATTAAAACAATGAGCTAAGACAAAGGATGGTGTCACTGACTTGCATTCCAAATCTGTTAAAAACAGATTTTCATATTTCATACTTTTCATCCTAAAAGAAATGTTTCCATACTTAATTGAATATTACGTTATTTTCTTTACTCTTAGATTATTAATGGTTATGATGAGAAAATCACTCTGGCTGCTTATGTTCCAAACAGTAGGGTTTATTTGCATAGAAGCTGAAAAACATTTCATTTAAAGGGAAAAAAAAAATGTTTTTGAAGGTGGTATAGTTAAATGTCATTATATTCTTCCACTTTTTTAAAAACAGGTTTTTCCTTTTAAAAAACCTCAAGTTCTTACAAAATAAAAAACATGCTTGTGAACTCAGTTTTCTCATTTCCAAAATGTAGCTAGAAAACATAACAGAAGTCAGGACTGGGGCGACATCCCCCTTTGCACCAATTATTTGTCCTATTTCTCCACCCTTTTTGTTCTTGATATTGATTCAAAATCATACATATCATATGTATAACATGCAAGTTGTATCATACTTTCTATCAATCCACAGATACTTCTCATTAGGGTTTACATATTGGTAAACATGGTTCAGGATTGATTATTTGTAAAGCAGAATTCTAGGCATGGAGCCAAGAAGCTGAACACACACCTTAAACTGTCTTATTCTCTTTTAGAATAAAAGTAGAGCATAGTTTTATGGAATCTGAATCTATTTTCCTTGAATGTTGTTTGTAGTGTTTAAAATGAAGATGGCAATAAAAGTTATTTTCTTATCTGGTAAGTCCTTTGTTAAGTGGTGCTGTGAAAAGAGAGAGTGGTTATTTTCTCCTAACTTAAAAACATATATGAAGTAATTTCTCTATTGAATATGAATAAAATGTTTCCTGTGCATCACTTCTGTTCAGTTCCTTCAATCTGATCAGGCTGAAATACCACATTTATTAAGCCTGTTTAAAGAAGATCTATATTCATGTCTCTGTATTGAATGCCAACTCACAAGATTTACTACAGCTTCATGGGGAAGCAAGTGCTGGAAGATAAAGTTGAAACTAACAACTAACTCCTTCTTTGAATTGCTTCTGTTCTATCAAGGCTTCCTTCATGAGCTGTAAACAATCATAGCATATGAACCCATTCTGCATCTGGGATATTCCTTGGGCACTAAGTTGCAGTGGGCCTTTTCCCATAAAATTTTAACTAGTGGTAGTTCTCTAAAAATCTCAAAGGCTCTGAAAAGTGCACAAGAGAAATAATTTAAACTATATCCTCTTCAAACAAGTCCCTCGGTAGTTAGATAAAGAAAAAGAGCATCTAATAAAAAATAGTATTAGTTATATCTGTGATTTGTTTTAATTCAATAAAGAGACAGTTTTCAGTGTAGAACTCAACCACGTGCTGCCCATTGATTTAGTAACATAGGATAATAAAACCAAATTCAGTCAGAATACAAGTATCTAGAAGTGATGTGAACTTTGTCAAAGTTACATGGATTTTGTGAATTTTGTCGATCCACATTATACCATGACTTCCAACTTCAGGTAAATAATTCTGTGTGGAATGCTTTGACTCAAAAAAGATCCGTGATATAGGCAAGCATAAAAAACCATCTATTACTTTAATGTGGGAGAATAACAAAAAACAGAACTATATTAATACAGAGCCTTGAAAGATGCAAAAATGTATTTGGTCTCACAGTAAGTACTCAGTTCGCTGTCCACTGCTGTGGTGGAAAGAATTACCAGAAATGGCTGTCTTAATGTGAATCAATAGAATATTATAGAGCAAAAAATATTAAATGGGTCAGGCAAGGAAACACACACTTATAGTATGCTTATTGCATCTCTTTTGCTAGTATCTATCAAAATGCCTTTAAAGCGCAGGAATAGAAGGAGATAAGAATATTTTTTCCTCTCTTGAATATGTTCTGCATAATTGTTTGGAAATAATAGAAGTTTCCTTCCCTTTTCAAAATGTAAAGTATGATGGTGATGCCTTACAAAAGGCTGACCTGAAACAGAGGCTGGACAGAGTTAAGAGAATAAAAGAAGTATTTATTAAAACAAGGTACACTTTGGGCCATGCAAGAGTCTCTCAGAGACTACACCCAAAACTCCAGCCCCGAGAGAAATTGTTTCGTCTAAATGACAGTAACAGAACACTAGATGACAATTTATGGAGTTTTAGAGCAGTCTTGATGAAAAAAATAAGAGGTTAAAACCTAAGGCATCAATGGTAAACAAAGTGGTAAAGCAGAAAGGAGAAGATTGGCTGAATATGTTTGTGCAATAATCCTTAAGCAACAGTTTATATTAGTAATTTCTAACATTTGTTTTTCAAACTCAGTTATAGGAAGTTATATACTTAGTTTTGAGTTTACCAAGATTACGTCTTTGTTTACTGGTTAACTGTCAGCTAACAAATTGGTGCCTTTTTTCCCCCTAAGGAGCTGTTGGTTGGTGTCAGATGCAAAGTATTTCCTGTGGAGGAATATCCTTTTACTGCTGGCATTCACTTCAGTAGTACGTTATTGCAAACATCTGGAGCATAGCAGAAAAACAGTCTGGATTCTTTTCTAAAGCACCTCAGTAAGAACAGTCTGAGCTAGAGAAATGCCAGATTAAATGAGTAACCCAAACATGGAAAAGGACTAGAGAACAGTAGCGAGTATACTAAGGTAAAATAATGCAATTCTTTAACCTGCAGACCCACAGTGGATTTATAGAGCCTTTATCTCAAAGCCCACTCCAGCTACTGCAATTTAAAAAACTATTTCTTCTGTGTCATACACCATAAAGCAAAGGTGAACATTCACACGTTCAAGGCTTTAATCTTAGATTGATGAATTATCTATTGACGGGCAATGAATCTCTGCCACTTCATCCTCCACTCCATAGATTCAAATTATGTTAAAAGCCATGGTGCAAGCAAAGAGAAAGAAGCCAGAAACATAAATGGGAAAGATCCATTAGTCTCTGATGAACATTGGGCTGGACTGTGTGAGTGCCAAGTAGTCCCTTGAGGCACTGACTGTTCTCCAAGATAAGGCACAAGAAAAGACTGGTCCATGCCTCACTGGACTGGACCTATAACATTACAGACCTAAGTAGCCAGGGGCACCAGTTAGATTCTTCCAAGTTGCAGAAAAATATTCCTATATTCCCCTTCTAAATTCAGGTAATTATGGTTTTAAACCTGTGAGCTTTCCAATTTGCTAATGTCATCTGTTACTCATTTAGACATTAATGCTTTTAGACTATGTTTTTTTTATTGTTATTACTTTAAACACTGTTTTATAGAAAACAGTCTCCTTGTGAATTTCCACCATCAATTTACCTGGAATCTGTTACATCATTTCTTGTAATCTCTCAGAACCTATGACCTATCTTCAAAATGTCAGTTGCACAATTACACATTCAGATATTTTATGTAGTGCTCCTCTGAGAAGTCATGCTAGGTATTTTCCAAGAAGAAATGTTTTCAGTGGATATCCAAATGTCTAATTCACCACTCTAATTCAAACAAAGTGACGTTATTGTTTACCTCCACTTTGAATTTGTTCCGGAAAATATGCAGCTTTCTCTGCAGCTGTGCTGGGAAAACTCACAATTCCCCTTCTCCCTAGGTGAGAACTATTGCTAAGAGAAATCTTCAGAATCAAGGGCATGCCATTTGTTTCCTTGATAATTACCACCAGTCCATTATTAGTTAGTGATTTAAAACAAGGAGTTCTAGAGCCTGTGTACTCTTCGTTGTAACCTTATTTGACAGGTAGAGAAAAAACAACACACTGAAAACGAAAACCATCACATGAACAACTTTTTCAGTTGTTGAATATCTGTTTGCTTTCAAAACAATGGAATGTTTTCTGATATTTTTTGCAAGCATCAGGAAAAAAGCAGTAGAATCCAGGTGGCAGCCAAAGGCAGTTCTATCATACTTATTTTTTTAAGACAATGTAACATTGCAAAATTTAGGAAGAGAATCCAGATCAGAATTAATTTTACACTCAAATATAGGCTGGTTTTTTTTCAGAAACCAAGCCTCGTAACTTGATTAATAGTAACCACTTGATTGGTAAGTAACATTTAGAGAGAGAAAAACAGGTTAGTTCAACTTTCAGAAAAGTCCCAGTAATTAGATTTATAACTCATATGCTTGAGGTTTTTTACCTGAAGATCTGACCCATAATCTACGGCCTGGTTTAAAGAGGGAATCAGTTTGGTCTAAACATCTTTAAAATTGTTTTGTGACAGTCCTTCAGTATGTCCAATCTTTTAGCAGAAATATTCAACTCCTATGAAAGTCAGATCACAAGGAGACTCTGTCTTTAATTCCTTACAGTGAGCTCTAGTTTTATGCCATTGTCATTTGTTTCTGTGGTAATTCAATACCAGACACAGGTTACTGTGTTAAAGGGACCATATCTTTAACCCAGTACGCATACAATTTTGTTTCTGAGGTCTCAAATCATACAGTCACTCTAAAATTATGTTTCTGAATACTTCCGTATAACCAATAAGTATACCTAAATTAATTTTGCTATAGGTGTAAAGTACCCTATTTAGTAATTTGCCATATAAATCTCTCTAATATTGATTTTTTTAGCATAGAAAAATGTTAAATATAATTAGCGTTGAATATTCTTGCCTTAGAAGATCTTACATAGAGTAACTTTATTCTGAAAAGAAATTTTAAAAGTATAGTGCAATGAAAGAAAAGAAAATTCCACATATAATTTACGGTCTGAAAGGTGGTGAAAATCCTGTGTTTATGCATTGTTTTGTGTAGGAATAGGAAACAGGCTTCTCTGGTATACAGAGATTAGTAAAGGAAGAGCAACCTGAATTTTCTTTCACCCTTGTTATTACTCAATCTCTTAATATTTGAAGATAATGTTTTAAGGTTTTTTACACCAAACCAGATTTCATCCAAAGATAAAATGGTAAAAATCAGAAGGCTTAATATAAATACCTTCATTTGTGCCTCTCTGATAATTTCTATTATTTTCTCTGCACTTGCAAAATAATGCATCAGTAGTGTGCTTGACAAACCCAGAAAGACCCATTTAATTTAATTTACCTTTGTAAATACGTGACTTCAACCTTGTCAGTATTTGAATGAAAAAACAATCAAACAAACAATTAAGAATGAGCTACAAAGGCAAGTTCTTAAAACTCCATTCGGTTTTGCAAATTGTTTGAACTTGTTGATTAAAGTTTCTGTAAATATTTTATGGCACTGACCTTCTGCTTCAGAAGTTATTTAAACTAGAGGCACTGAAAGCAAATACAATCCTAAAGATGTGTAATTTGATAAAATGGATGATCAAGACAACATTTAGTCAGTTTACAGCTAGTTTGGTCTTCCTCAAACTACTACAGAGACCATCTCTTCTTTCTCCGTGAAGTTCAAAGGAGTTTTCCCTTGCTTTGACAGATATTGGAATCTATATTCCCATTCCTAAATTTCCATGTCACTATGCCTTCTCTTAAATTCACATATGAACCCAAGTTGTCCAGAAATTGCTGGGCTGATAACTTGCATTTATAATTTTGAGGTCCAAACGTTTTGCTGTTGCTCAAAGCGAGTAATCTAAATACAAAGAGAGATTTCTTCTACAAAGATTACACTTGTATGCTCAGTCCAGTGGTGTAGAAGCCAAGGACCTGAGGTCTCAAGACCCATTAGGTGAAGCAGATTTTTAGAAATGTGCTTAGATTGACAGACTGCTCACAGGCTACCCCCAAGTCGAGGCAGAAGTTCTTCTAGTGTTGTGCAGGTTGCATAAGGGAATAATTTATCTATGCAAGTTCGATCAGTAGAGAAACAGAAACTTGTAACTTTTGCCTTAAGATTTTTGACACTCACTTCTGTTTTCTGTGGCAGGAAGGATGTAATTATTTTGAGTATTTATTGAAGAAGTGGGGAAAAAATGCATTCCCATTCCCACAGTCCTCTCCAATGATCATTTATTCCAAAGTGTTTAAATTTTCATCAAGCTTCAGCTTTTATATGATGATGCTTTTTGAAGCTGGTAGGTCTGTTGTTATGGTGCAGGAGTTTATTGTAGCTGAAATGTTTTTTGCATGTCATAGATTCTAAGTCTTCACACTCACCAAGCTAAGCAGTAAAAGATGAGTATAAACGGTACAATAAAAAGAGGTAGATGTAATGTATCATCTCTTTGATTTGACATCATCTTTGACAGGACTTTATTCATGTACAGACTCAAGGAAAAGAATCTCAAATTAAGGTGCAAAAAGTCTCTGTACAGAATTAACTGCTATGGCTCTCTTATGTATCATTTGAACTAAGGTGACTCAGCTTTGTTTTTCTGCAGGACTGCCAAATCAAGCATTAGAAGTCTTGGCAACTCAGTTTCTCATAATTTTTTTCTTACAAAATAAAAGTATGATGAACCAGGAGAGTCAGAATTTTAAGTTCTGTATTTACAATTGCTTTTAGTTAGTACTTGTTAAAATATATTCACTGTCATAACTGTGTTTTAACCCACGGACTACTTCCTTTTCCTGTGGAAATTGAACACTAGAGGAGGGATTAGACACAGGACTTTGAACTCCTAGCAAGAAATTCTGATATATGGGATCAAACCTTCACAAGCACTGAATGCCTATTTAACTGATGCTTGCAAATTGGCAACTGGCCTTTCTAAAATTTCAAGGCAGCTCAAAAACCCCGCAGTCCCTCAGTCTATTGAAGAGTGTCCTATGGATTTGGGAATTGTCCTTGTCACACAAAAGCCATGTACTGGATCCTCTGAAGCAAAGAGGATCAACTCCAGAGCTCTATGAGGCCAAAGGCATCCTGAGGCCACCTGAGGCCACCTGAGACAAGAATAGACATAGTCTTCTATGGCTGTGTGTGTGCTGGCCCCAGGAGGTATGCTGGACTTGCAGGCAAGACTTGAGCACCTAAGGATACAGATTATACCTTCTGGAGTAAGGCTTCTGGGCTTCCTTAAGAATAGGTACTTAGATTCCTAGCTTTCCCAAGTATAGATGTTTGAAAGGCCACAGACTCAAATTTGGGTCACACCTGGCAAATATTCTGAGTGGAAATTAGTGAAAATTATTCCTAACATTTTTGTTATTCTCTTTTCCCTTGGCTTCAGTTGTCGAAATTTCTGAAATCCAGGATTTAAAATTTGCAAGTTATGCAAAAGCTCAAACATTGTTTTGCATCAACACATCATCAATAGGATAAAACTAACCTGTTTCTTCATGGCCTACTCCAACTAGTATTCTGTGCTAGTAGATGAACAGTCTAGGACTTGGTCAACTTGCCTTTTAAAGATCTGGCTATTTTTACATTAATACTAGGAGGAAGCATCCTTTAGAAATTATTATATCATTAAAATTTTAAAATAAGAAACAAAGCTTTATGAAACTAAACATATAGTCCGTATTTTTGTCAGTTGTCAAATAATTTAGGTACTCTTGCAACACCTTGATAGGTTCAAAAGTTGAGAATAGTCTCTAAGTGTGAGAAGAAAGTCTGTCAACCCAACCATTATTCTTTAATATTTGGTTGGTGGCACTCTTAGTGAAAGGAATCATACGAGGACTTAAGCAAATAGAGAACATTGATTCCCCTTTTGCTAACTTTCATACTTTCATCTTTTTGCTTCTGCTTCCCTTTAATGCAAACCAGTTGACTTGAGAAGAAAAAGCATTGGCACTGTTGTGTGGCAAGGTAGGATACTTCAAACTTTTCAATATCCTGGCATGTCATTCTTTGGAAGATGTCCAAAGTACTCGTGTTTTATTCCAGCTGGCACATAACGTACTCTTTCCACTGTCAAAACCTGAAAAGGTTTACTCAGAAAGTGTGTACAATTTTGTTGCATCAGAAAGAGTAACTTTTTTTTATTAGCTCTAGTGACAGTATTTCTGTCTCCCTAATCTTCTAAATGATTTTATTCTTTGGGATTTGTTCCTTTTGACCTCATTCTGATGGAATTTTAAATACGTAAGGAGAATAATAAACCTTGAGGTTGTGTGTGTCCATATTGTAATAATTCTGAGAGACTTTCTTGTGCATTATCTTCAGCTGAGATGAACTAACACATCAAGAAAAAAAAGATTCATTATACATTTAAGTTCTAATCTACTCTAAAAATTGAATTCATGCAACTACAAAGATTAAGTTATAATCTTTAACAGTTTTATTGAATAAAAGCTAGTACTTTAGATCAAAATTACTGTCTATCTATGAATGTCTTATATCAGACATTGAATAATATAGAGAACAGCCTTTTGACAATGAGAATCAGGTCATTGCCCTACTCTTGAGGCTATAAAATCATACTGCTATCTTCTCCTTATGACCTTAGGAGTCTTCTTTGCAAAACTCTGAAGAGCCCTCCTGAAACTCTGAGTGACTTCTGGACTTCCACAGTTCACATATCTTGGAGTTCATGTTACAAAGGGTACTCAGATAAGAACAGATCAAGAATGTCTTTGGAATTATTTTTGATGAAGCAAAGTTATCTTTAAGTCTGTAGAGGTGAAATTCCATTAAGATATTAAAACATATTGCCTTCTGGCTGTCATGCACAGATGAAGTTTCAGTCTGCTGTTAGATTTTCAGAGAACTGTTACATATAGTATATGTGCATTGAGAAGAAAGATGTGCATTATGAAAAGGCAAAATTAAGGATGTTCTTGAATTACTAGTGGTTCTTAACCTGTCTAAAGATACCCTCATTTTCAACAAAGCAAGAAAATATACTTTTCCTTTAAAACATGTATTTGTCCTTTTAGAGATATTGCTTTTGTCTGCCCTCTGACAAATTTTAGACAGATAGAACTGGTGTCTGTGATTTTTTGAATTTTTCAGGAAAAGAAGATAGGATTTTGTTAGTACGGATACGATGTTGCAAGCTAAAAAGCTGGCTTTGTTGACCACAGCGGACAGGGATAAAGCGACAGTAAATGACAGCAGCCAGGGAGTGTGCTTGCAACATAGACAAGAAGATCTGAAAGTTTGTACTCAACCTTCATTCTCTCTTTCTGAGAAGAGCGGCTGGAAAGTTGCACCAGAGTTCCTGTGGGTCTGCAAGGGTGGTCTGCCAGGGCACTTCTGCACTTTGGGCCTTGAAGCAAGCTCTGTGAGTGCTGATGAAGGGAAGGAATGAAACTCTGTTGTCTGATAGAGTATCTTTGGCAAAGAACGTACTGTTTGGAAAAGAAAGCTGTTTCTGAAGCTACAAGTGGTAGGACTTGTGGATTTTAAAGTGGATCACTTTAAAATATGGGTATATAGCAAACACAGTCATTCTTTTTTTCCCATCACTAATGTCCTCCATTCATTACCATACTGGTTTTGGTAAAATAATTTTGCCTGTTCTGTTTATACCATACAAAATTAGACTGATTTCAGCTGGGAATTTGATAACAGCGCTGCTGTCAACTCCTCTAAAACCCAGGAAGGAATTGAAAGACCTGGTATCTAATCTAAGACCTTCCCCAGAAGGAGATTGGATATTCTCTACAGAAGGACAGTTCTACTGACAGTAACTTCTCCTATCTCTGGCTGAATGAAAGTGGGATAAGCACCTTGCATGTATGCCTTTTTTTCTAAAGTTGTTGAGGTTTTGAATTCCTATTTGAGAGGAGAGCATCTTGGAGCAAATCACTGAATTTATGGCAAGAAGTAGAGAAGACTCAATACCTCCCAGTTTAGCAAGTGAACTGTGGAGGACGAGCCTCACAAATGCCTAGCTATCCCTAAATAGAGAACAGGGATCTTGAACAGTGAAGTCAAACCAGCCATTTCTACAACACATTACTGAGCCTTCCTTCATTTTCTGCCATGTTGAGGTTAAATTGTTTTTGGAGATCTTCTCATGATCTTCCACTCCATATTTAAACAAGCTTTTATTTAGATTTATGTCTAGAATCTTGATTTCAGAAAACTGTGTCATCAAACACAATACTAACAGAAACAAAATATTTACTAAGTCAATTTAAAGAGATATCTCAAATTTAAAGTGCTAAATTTAAGAGATGATAAAAAATAATACTGAAAGTATTAGTAGGTCGTTACAGTAATACCTAAATTTCTGTGTCATGCCACAAGTGCCAAAATAATAAATACTTTAAATTCTTGAATTAATAAGGCAAGGTCTTTTACATTTGAAAGTTCACAGGATATCCACTTCCTTAGGTTAAAATATTTTCAGCATTATTACGTAAAATATTTAAGCTAGTTGAATTCAACTTCAACAAACTGTACATACTCCATATAAACACGTATTACCGGCACTATATTTCAATAAACAAGGAATGCATCCTCTTGTCACAAAACAGTGGGTTCCAACAATTCCAGCTTTCCTAAATCACACTTACAATGATTGAAGCTATCTAATTTTCACAAAAAAACAGTGGAAAATTAATTTAAGAGCACATTTATTTACACATATGTTTGCAATTGAACTGTTGTTTTAAATTACTTAATTAGAACAGTTTGTCATACTTACTGGAAACTAGCATAATAGTTGTGTTGAGACCACAAAAGTCAGAGAGGGATTGAAAGGGCTGTGAGTGAAAGGAAAAGAACAAGTGTTTTAAAATCCCAGAGTTTAACAGTTCTGGAAAAAATTAATCCTCAATTCCAGTCACACATCCCTGTGTGTGAACACACATATATATTTTCTTATAGTGATAATTGTAGATTTGTTTTTTTCATAGTCTTTCATCCCCAGCAAACTATAATTACTAAAATTGGGTTAAGTTATGCTACATATCTCACAGTGGTACCACACACAACAAAGGAAAAACATACAGTCATTGCCGTGGCTTTGCCTCCATGGGATTTTCCACTTGGAGTTTTAGTTCCCAACAGGGTTCCACAGAAGTCCTTCCAAAATATTATGGAAGGAAGATCGATGGAAACATCATGGCATGACAAACGTCAGTGCCCAAGAAAAGTTTCTGGAATTCAAATGAAAGTCATTCACTGTGACTTCTGCTGATGCTGCCAGAGCAGGTTTCTCCTTTCAGACATGTTTGAATGAGGCTCTGATCTGCAAGCTCTCTGCACTCACATTCCTCACTAGCCAGCAGCTCATCTTGTGTGAAATTTTAAAAGTTTGCTGGACATAATTTTATTTCCCCACAAGCTCACTAACTTTTATTCAAATGAATCATCTCACATGTTCCAGTTTCGGGTTTCATTGTATCAGCATTGATATGGCCGTACCATAAAGCCCCATTTCTTCAGACACATCCGTTTAGATTTAGATAAAAACTGAGGTACTGAACACCTTCTTTGCCTCAGCTTTCAACAGTAAGGCTGGTGAACTTCAGGGCAATGAGCCCTCTCAGCTGGTAGACAGGGACTGGGAGCAGACTAGACCCCCTGTAATCCAAGAGGAGGTAGGTAGTGACCTGCTGGGCCGTTTAGACACTCATAAGTCCCTGGGACCAGATGCAGATTCTTCTGAAGGTACTGAGGTAGCTGGTGGAAAAGCTCACTAAGCCACCCTCTGTTATTTACCATCACTGGGGAGGGTCTCAGGTGACTGGAGGTTTGCCAGTGTGACACCCATCTGCATGAAGAGTCAGAAGGAGAATCTGGGGAACTACAGGCCTGTTAGCCTGACCTTGGTGCCCAGCAAGGTAATGGAGCAGGTCATCTTGATTGTGATCACTCAAGGGGCCAGCATCAAAGTCAACATGGGTTTGGGAAAGGCAGGTCTTCTTTGTCCAACCTGGTCTCCTTTTATGACTAGGCGACCCACATGGTGTGTGAGGGGAAGGCTGTGGGTATTGTCTACCTGGACATTAGAAGAACCATGGACACCTTTTCCCATGGCATTCTCCTGGAAAAGCTGTCAGCCCAGAGCTAGGACAGGCATAATATTTATTAGTTAAAAAATAGAGTGAATGCAGCTACATTGAGTTTACATCTGATCATTGCTGGTGTCTGACAGGAATCACTGTTGGGCCGAGTCCTGTTTAATATATTTATTGACAATAAACAGTATGCATGAGATGATCAGAAGTATCCTCAGTAAGTTCATGAGCAACACTAAGTTGGGCAGGAGTGTTGATCTTCTGCATACTAGGAAGGATCTGCAGAGGAATGTGTGCAGGCCAGATCAGTGGGCTGAGGCCAAATGGATGAGGTTCAAGAAGGCAAGGTGACAGGTCCTATACTTCAGTCACAACAGCTCCAGTGCTACAGGCTGGGGGTAATGGTCAACAGTGGTTGAACATGAGCCAGTCATGTGCCCAGGTGGCCCAGAAGGCCAATGACATCCTGGGTTATACCAAAAATAGTGTGGCCAGGGCAGTGATCATCCCATTGTACTAGGTACTGGTTAGACCTCACCTTAAATCCTGTGTTCAGTTTTGGGCCCCTCACAACAAGAAAGACATTGAGGTGCTGGAGCAAGTCCAAGCGAAGGTTAACGGAGCTGGTGAAGGGCATGGAGCACAAGTCCTTGAGGAGCAGCCGAGGAAGTTGGAGGTGTTTAGCCTGGAGGAATGGAGGCACAGGGGAGACCTTGCTGCTCTGTACAACTGCCTGAAAGGAGGGTGTAGCCAAGTGGAGATCGGTCTCTTCTTCCAGGCAATGAGTGACACAGCCTCAAACTCTTCCAGGGGAAGTTCAAGTTGGACATCAGGAAAAATTTAATCATGCAAAGGATTGTTAAACACTGGAACCACCAAGGGAGGTGGTGGTGGTTGAGTCCCCATCCCTGGAGATATTCAAGAAAGAACTGGTCGTGGCATTTAGTGTCATGTTCTAGTTGAAAAGGTGGTGATCGGTCAAAGGTTGAATCCGATGGGCTTGAAAGTGTTTTCCAGTCTAAATGATTCAGTCATTCTGTGATTTATACTTTCCATTATAGCTCTCAGTCTTCTTTTAAAGTAACTCTAGAGTATGATTATAATTTGACTAAACAAGAAAAATACATTCATATCCCCTTGTATCTTGAGGGGATACTTTTCTCTACCTTTTCCGCAGCTGAAGCTCCCGCCTTTCCAGACCACTATTACTGTCTTCTGCCAAGACTGATCCCTTCAAACAGGCTATCACAACAGCAACATCATATAAAAGAAATTGTGTTTGTTTTTACGGAGCTTTTTGTGCTGCAGAAATCTAACACTATAAGCATAATATGGAAGCTTAATCACACACTGAACATACATCCAAATAATCAATATATCTCAAAGCATTTTAAACAGCAAGGAATAATACACAGGGAATACATGAAGGAATAATACATGTGTTATTGGGGCAGCTCTAAAAGATATTTAGATATTTATGAAAACAAGCTGATGTCTCGTGCGGTGCTCTTATTAATTGAGAAAACTGACATTACAGAACATGAAAGTTAGAAGTACAAGTGTCTTTTAGAATCTCAGTAAATACTTGCACACTAAAAATTAATGAAAAATGGAAATTTCTTCCCATCAGTTTTACTGTGAAGTTCCCTGCAACTAGAGAGAATTCAAAGCCAGGAGTTTCTTTGTTGTTTTCTTCAACTCTTTCTTTAGTACCAGAAATCAAAAGCAGATTCTTTCCCCTTTTCCCCTTCCAATTTTAGTAACTTTGAAGTAGGTTCACAATCCATTTGTCTTAAGACTTCTTTAATATCACACCAATTAGTCAGATAGGCAGATTGAGAGCTCATAGAAAGCAAATACTTAGTTATCACTAAGAATGAAATTCTCCATGCTTTTCTGCCAGACATTTTCTCTCCTTCCCCTGTAAACGGAAAAAAGAAAAGAAGACCAAAAAAATGAAAAAAGAAAAAGTGCAAGCTCTCTTGGGACAGAGTAGAACAAAATTCCCATTCAAATGCAACTTGCTTCACTTGCAACTCAATGGTGGGAATTTATGTTTTGAAACTGTATATATAGATTAACATTACCCTCTAACTTGGATTTGATTTGTTTTTCCCCAAGTATAAGAATACAAAACAATATACAAGGGTCAACAACCAGGAGCAACAGGTTTGTCATTAGTAAAATGCACACACTTGAAATAATATAGAAAAAAAGTTAGGAATAGCACAGCCAATATCATTGTCAGTCTCTCTTATGTCCTTTTTTATCAGAAACTGAAAGTGTCTGTCACATGCTGACAAAAATATTTGAAATTTTTTTGCACAGTACTCAGTAGTAAGTTTGAATCACAGATGGAGTGAAATAGAGAGCTCTTGTCCCTGTCCTAGTTGCATATGTCTTTACTCAAACAGAAATTACAGTTATCATGTCAGTAGTATGGCATTTTTCCCCATCAACACAGTCTTTAGATTAAGTGCTTCTCTGCTAAGGAGAGATTGTTGTTCTCTTCCTCCCTTTCCTCTTCCCATTAGTCTAAATTAAAAAAAAAAAAATTCTTCTGAAATTTACTTTTATTTATATACCTTCTGGAGAAAGAAGAAATTATATTAGAATTTAAGTGGTGAAGAGCACTGGCAAGACTAAAACTGATCTAAAAGGAAAGGCTCAGGAGAAAGGAGCCTCTAAAAGGAGGCTCGGGAGAAAAATACTTACAACATAAAATAAAAAACCCAAACCACTCAAAATCAACAGCAATTTTCAAGATAAAGTTTAATTCTTGTGTTCTCAAAAGCAGCTGTCCTTTCAAGGAACTGGACATTTTTTGTCTTTAAGGAATTGATCTGTCTCCAAATGCAGCATTTGTTTCTCTGTTTCTGTTTTGAAGCAGAAAACACACTACTCCTGTTCAATTCCTGAGTACAAAAAGGCAGCAGTCTGTTAGGGAAGGGATGATGTCAAATGGAAATCAGTAGTTATTTATCCTTGAGGCCAAGTAGTACGGGATTTACAAAATGAGGAAAAAAAAGAAAGGGGGGTTTATGTGTCAGCAGGTTGTGTAATCTGTCTCCCATTGTTATGTTTCTTGAAACATCTTCCCATATTGCTGCCAGTGCTCCAAGAAGTGTAGCTAGTTAAACAGATGAACTTTTCTGAGGAGGTGTTTATACTCAGCCCAGTGCGCATTTCAAGCTTGTAAATCTTTAGGAGGCCACTAAAGATCATTCAACAAGAAGTCTGGTAGAATTAGTGAATAATTGTTGTAATAATAAACAGCTAGAGAATAAACTGGCCATCCTATGGTCCCAGAATCATAATCACATATTGACCGGGCTTGGAAAATTTTAATCTTTCCAAGTCTGATACTTTTTTTTACTTTAGGCTGGCTTAAGAGACGATATATTAGCATGCTGTCATTGCACATAAGCTCAGTAAGCTTCAACAGTGCAATAAATGCCAGATCCATTAAACAGAGGGGAGACTTCACTGACGGGAAGTATGTTGGTCCCTTCTCCTTGTGTCATAAGCACACTTGAGATTCATGATAGTTAAGAAGAGCTGGAAAGATGATGTGGTAGTAGCACTCCATGTGTATGTCTAGCTGAATCCTAGACTACATCAATAAACAGAATTTTTTTCTAATTTTGACAAAGACATGGCATGAAAATGCTTAAAGCTGTGGATAAATTCTACAAACCTCATGTACCAGAAAGTATTTTAGGTGATTATGCAATTTCATGTTGATCAAATAATCAGACATCCTGTTCCTTTATTATTACATGCTATTAGACTTGTTGTCTAGGAATTGTCATTTTATAGAAGGAAACTTATCTTAACGCAGAATAATAGTAATTTTAAATGGTCAGTGGGGGACTCTCACTTATAGCATTTTGGGTGGAGCTTTTGGGGGGAAAATAGGTATTGAAGTGTTGAAATTGCAGAGTAGGCTGTAGGGCAAGACTTCTGTATCTTTCCAAAACTTTCTCTGAAATCTCTCTTCTTTTTCTCTCTCTCTCTCTCTCTCTCTCTCTCTCTCTCTCTCTCTCTCTTCTTTTTAAAGGATATTAGAATATACCATTGGCTTTTAGCCAGGAAGTTCTGCTCCTCTAGGAGAGTGCTTGGGCACCTGTTGCTGAAATGGATAATAAGCTGCAAGTCACTTCTAACTGAACATGGGAACGGAACAAGTTCAGTTCTTTCTGATCATCCGTGGTGAGCTAAAAAACAACTTAGCATCTTACTAAAGTATGACCCAAGGCACCAAATTAATCTTACTTCAAATAAATATTCTGCAGAGAAATGAAGACCTAAGAGTAGACTTGTGGTAGTGGGCAAGTCCTTGCTTGAGCATACTTTTTGTTAACTATTTTGTTTCCAGAGAGAACAGGATAAAAATGCAGAGGGTAGATTTAGAATAAAGAAGCTTTGACAGCACCACTACAGCTACCCAGTATCAAATCTTCTGGACACAATGGAAAGAGATATATTTGTTTAGTGCAGAAATTAAAAAAAATTTTCTAAGCTTACAGAAATGACTGACATTTTTCCACATATTAACAGAAAGCAGAAAAAAAGGCTGTAAAAGTCAACCAGATGTTATTTCTTATGAAAGATTATTTTAAAAAATGCATTCTAGACATGTTTCCAATTGAGAAATACTTTGCAGGATGGGTACTTTCCATGTGTAATGATCCAGACTCCATTGTCACCAAGACTAGTGAAACTTTATTATATTTTAAAGTGATAAAAGCACTAAGTAGGCTATCATCCATTGTATTTTAATTTTTGATACATATGCAAAGAGGTCATCAGCATTCTCCAAACTGAAAGGAAACTTTTTTAAAAGAAAACGTCACCACTGATTCTTCATTTAGCTTGTGTTTTCTGCCTTCATGGATGGGAACTAGAAGCCCACAGAATGGAAAGTGTTATGAAAATATGAAATATTACAATTCCGAAATGTTAAATAAAAGATTTAGCATGGTTATGAATCAGATCCATCACCTGTTTGCATCACTTGGGGACGTATTTTAGTTATATGTCTGAGATATTGCAAGCAGCACCACATAAAATACAAATGTTTGATGGATTGGACAAAACTCAAACTGTGAGAGGGTAAAAATGTTATCCCCACCAATAGGTTGATGAAGTTTTGTAAACTGCAATACTGCATTAGAGAAAGCATCTGGTACTGCCTTCCAGAAAACATCAGATCATGTCCCATTAATGACTTTTTTCCTAGTGAAAATTATTGTCTTGATTGAAAATAGTATTTTTGACAGAAACAATACTGAACCCCATTTTGGAGGAAAAAACCAAGCATGCTATGACTATTTCCCTAATGTTATTTGAAGCCACTGCCAAATGTTTAGTAATTGACCATTTAAGAAAAAGCATTCCCTTAACTTGCCCTAAAATATATGATTTTTGTGATAGTCAAATCCCCCATGAGAGAAGGCAGCTAAGGAAAAATAGACTATGATATATGTTCGTTTCTGTCAAGTAAAACATGGAATTTTTCTTCAAATGACAGTGAGGATACTCAAAGAAAAGCAAAGAGATGATATCTCAGCTGTTAGTGGCAAGTAACTCCAGTTCAGCCATACAGCTATGACAGGACTGACACACTGTGCTATGTCCTGTGAGTGAAAACATGTAGTGGCACTATCAAAGTTCCTGAACTCCTAGACATGAGATCTATCTTTCAACACAAAGGTAAACTGCTTGGATAGAATCCCTTTTTCTAAAATATTGAGAGTATATTATGCCTTAAGTATTTTTATGCAAATACTGTATTTGCAATATAGCACAGATGTTTATCCCAGACCCAAGAGATCTGAACACAGGAAACCAGGGCATCAGACACATAAAAAAGTCAGGTGTACTTGTATCAGTCAGTAATAAAATTACAGTGGTTTTCTTACTTTAGTGTATATACTAGAAGGAGCTAACTTGTTTCATTTAATCCCTGGCAGAAGTCACAGAATCCACTTTATTGTCAACTGTTATATTTAGCAGATATCTGAACAATTGTAATCTATTAAATTCTGTTCTACCCTTTCATGCTGTTACGAATGGATGTGGGAGTTAAATATCAGTCTTTGCCTCCTGCCCAGGCCTTGGCAGTAGATAGTAACCTTATTGAGGTAACCAGCACCCCAAAACCCACTTTCGTGTGTAAGTTCTTTTAATTATGACTGATTCTGTCTATTATAGAATGAAACATTTATTAATAGATGACGAAACGAACAGATATAAGACTTAAAAGCAAACCAGTACTACACAGGAATAAAACAAAAAGAAAGACTACTAGTAATTTAATATATACAGTGCACAATAAGCTACCTTTTTCAGTTACAAGTAGCAAAGAAATAGTATAAGCTTAGGATTCAATGTATCTTACTGTCCAGTTTGTTGGTGCAGCACATCAAGATCCTTTCCCTCAATCCTCGGGGAAGGAACTACGAAGCTTGCATCCAAACTTTGGGGAGAAGCTTCAAACACTTTCAGGGTGTGAAAGACTTCTACCCCAGTGTTAGCTCGTGTATCTTTTATAGTGTAAAACCATGATTCTTAAGTCAGCAATTTTTCCTTTATCTCTCCTTCCATCAGCTCTGCAGACTAAGACGTTAATTCTTAGCTGAGGCTTGAGCCCTCTGGTGCCAGAGATGACCCCTGCTGGGCCTTTCTGCCCTTGGGTTATCTCTTTACGCATCTGTTATTTGTGGCACACAGGAAGAGGATGTAGTGGGGTAAACGTCCTGCCACACATGCACCATGTTTTACCTTCCAGAAGTTCCCATGCTGCAAGTGTAGACTCTGGGCACCTACTTTGCACTATCATGCAGTACAGGCCACTGCAACTGGAACAGGACTTGGGGTCAGAAAGCTAATTTCACCTTTCCAGTATTTCAAGTCAGACTTCGAATAAGCCTCCTGTTCTATTAATCTTACACAAAAACAGTTAGAAGATTTACAGTATCTACACATTAGCTCCTGTGAGTGCCCACAGCCTACCACATGTTGTTAACATCCCTTCCACATTGATAAAATGAGGTGCAGAAAATTGGTAAAAATTCCACAGTGCAGAATTCTGATCTGGGGCACAGACGTGCACTGCTGTTTCCTGCCCTGAAACCTTCACCTGTGTCCTGGGAGCCTGTGTTTCTAGGCCATTCACGGAATATAAATTATATCTTTTTGCAACAGGACACAACTGCATTGTTAGGCTTTTCCAAATATGTGTAAACCAACTTTGGCTAAGCCTTAGGATCAAGCACAAAAATACAACAAAGAAAAAATATTTTGAAGTATTTTAAGAAGTATATGTGTCTTCTTTTCCCAGTACAAAATTCTTTTTTAATAATTGTGAGAAGCAAAAGGACATATTTCTGGCAGTTAAATGTAATTCTTCTGCTCTGAATATCAAACAATTAGCACTTGAAGTGCTATCTTTGTGTGGTTTAAGAAGGCAGAGATTCTTTGTCAATCTGATCAGTTTATTGAATTTTTTTTGCATTTCATTTCTTCAGAAAATCCATTATTAAAATAAGAGCGTGGTGCTCATGTCAAGGTCATGGGTTTGATCTCTGTACAAACCATTCACCTAACATTGGACTTTGTGATCCTTGGGTGTCCCTTCCAACTCAGAATATTTTGTGATTCTGTGATTCTGTGATAGTTACTCCAAAAAAATATCTTCAGTAAAATATGATTCAATCCATGAAACTACATGGAACTTATATGAAATGATATTAAATTCTTGGTGCTCTGCACAGAATGAAATGATAACCATCTTCCTTCTTTCCTAACCTAAGACTCATTTAGGGTCACCTTGAGTGCTGGGGGTAATTTTGGGTACCACAATACAAAAAAGACATTGAGTTATTAGGGGGGCGTCGAAAGGAGGGCAATGAGGATGGTGCAAGGTAGGGGGATATCATACATGGAGTGATTGAGGTCACTTGGTCTGTTCAGCCTGGAGAAGAGGAGACTGAGGGGAGACCTCATCACAATCTACAACTTCCTCGTGAGGGGAAGAGGAAGGGCAGGCACTGATTGCTGCTCTATGGTGACCGGTAACAGGGGCCAAGGAAATGGCCTGAAGTCATGTCAGGGTAGGTTTAGGTTGGATATTAGGAAAAGGTTCTTCACCCAGAGGGTGGTTGGGCACTGGAACAGGCTCCCCAGGGAAGTGGTCACAGCACCAGCCTGAGAGAGTTCAAGAAGTTTTTGGACAATGCTCTCAGACATGGTGTGCCTGTTGTGGCTGTCCTGTCTAGGACCAGGAGTTGGACTTCCATGATCCTTGTGGGTCCCTTCCAACTCAGGATATTCCATTCTGTGATCAAACAATCCTGATTTTAGATACATGCTTTGCATGTCTGCTTGTTTTATCCTCTCACTTGTGAAGAAAAATGGCATTGAGAAATATGCCATTTCTTTGTCTCTTCTGCTGGAATTTCCATAGCTATTTTACTAGTTAATTTTCTTATATCTCTGTCTATTTTACTTTCCTGCTGCTCACTAAGTGAACTTTTTATATCCTCTAACCTCATTGGCCTCTGTTTCTCCATTTCCTGTCTAAGTTTGAAAGGAATGAATTTCTACTCTAACATCTACAAAATTATTTCTGCATTTTCCGTTGTTCTGATGGGACCTCACACATATTAAAGGATTCAGCAGTAAGACTTCAAACACATTTCAGTCATCTGCAATGCTAAGAATTTGGATATATTCACTATCATCATGAAACATGTTCTTTTTTTGGACTATTTTTCTTATGCTATGGTCTGGTCACATATATCTATAGTTCAATGTTATTAAAGAAATGGAAGGAGCAAAATATTCAGGGAACCAAGCACAAGTACTTGCTGCAAGTCCTGGCTGTGGAGTTAGCAGTGGTCTCTGACTCTCTGAAGCAACTAATTACCAGTGTCTGTTCAGTAGCTCCACATGTATGAAATCAGAAAAATGCCTGACTTTTTAGTTTATAGCGGTACCCTTTTGATACCTGCTCTATGCCAGGTCCTGAGACGCAAACCCTCGAAGAAGAAGATGCCGTACTTTATGGGTCAAAATAATAATGGGTTTAGTTTCCCAATGGAACTTGTCACACATTCAGTATCTTGTTATTTAAAAAGAAAACCTGTGCAAGAAATCTTATTACTTTAATGTTATTCTTCTCTCTCTGGGTTTTTTCTATGGAAGTGGTTTGTGAAAACATTTATTAGACTGAAGTTAATTTATTGGGGGGCTTTTTGAGTGTTATGGTTCACACATTACTCATTTTTGATATTCATTTAACAGAAGTAAGAGATTTTATTTTTAATTAAAATTTGAGTCACCACTGTTGGGGTATTTTAAAATTCCAGTCAATTGTCATCATATCAAGAAAATATCACAGCAACTTGAATGTTTCCCACTGTGTTTCAGTAAATTTTACTTCAATTCAGTGACCAAAGAAAGGACACTGGTTGCTATGCCACTA
Source organism: Eopsaltria australis (assembly GCA_034509425.1). Classification (NCBI taxonomy): domain Eukaryota; kingdom Metazoa; phylum Chordata; class Aves; order Passeriformes; family Petroicidae; genus Eopsaltria; species Eopsaltria australis. The sequence continues at coordinate 120,764 of JAVTVJ010010837.1, read as the reverse complement.
TTACACAGACGGTTTGGAAAATTAAATCTTCCAGTTCAGTTTATTGCTACGTCAGCAAATCGTTTCAGTCTTCCTGTGGAGCAGGTACAATCACTGCAAAACTTCAGTGTAGACGTGTACAAAAAGCAGGAATTACTGCATTTGTGTTTTGGGAAGGTGAACACAAAATCATTTCATAGCGTTTTCTAAGAAAGAGGAGTCTCTATTGTTTAGAGACTTTTCCAAAACTCAAAAACAGAAAATCCGAGACATAAATAAGAGTCTTGACAAAAACACTCTGAGTACACCCTTGCTATGTGAAAACATCCCTATTAGTACGACACAAAAATCAGCTCCTGTCAGACGACAACTCTGAGATACTCTGAAATCATATTCTGAAAGAAGAAACTATGATGGAAATAAAAATTTACATGATGATATACTACATTTCTGTGTGACATGGATGCATTTGCATGATAAAACCTCAATTATTGTATTAATAAAGATGTATTTTTAATGTGTAGATGCTCCTGTTCTGATTGCACAGTGACAGAAATTTTACTGTGTGTATTTGATTTCCTTTGTTTGAAACTACAGGTGCAAAAATGCAAATTTTTTTTTGGTTTGAATCAATCGTGTCACAAAACTAAATAATTCTGCATTAAATTTCCCGTGATGAGCAAGAAGTGCTTGTTATGCGTATTCGGACAATAATTTAAGCACATTAAATATGTATGATTATTGTGAGTGTCCTGAACAGCTATTTGGATTTGTTCCAGAAGCAAAATTTTATCCCTGTTTCTGAATAAAATTATTCCGATTAAAAATGGGGAGGAATTGGGATTCCAGCAATAGTTCAGTGCTTCTCTAGTGGCTGGAACTAGATGGTCTTTAAGGTCTCTTCCAGCCCAGATAATCCTATTGCTCTATGATTCAGAGCCATCAGTCCTTCCTTGCTTTCTGATAAATAGGAAATCAAAGATGCCAGCTGTGAAAATTAAATGGAATATATTCTGGTCTCTGATTTTAAAAAGGAAAGAAAGAAGGCAAACAGAGACCATTTGAGAAAGCAGGTCAACAGCCACTCTAACATGGAAAGAGACAAGCCAAGGAGGTAGAGTTTGGGAGTGACAATCATCACAAAACTATGGAATCATAAATATGCAGAGAGAAAAGAATCTTGGGAGAAATCCTCATACTCCTGTACATCCTTTAAAATGGAATCTGCAGATATTTTGAGAATAGTACAGAAGCCTTAAGTTCATCACTTCACAGGATCAGATTACATCTTTATCAATGAAGCTGCTATACTTGCATCATGTGGACTCTACTCCTGTAAGGTGAATGCACTCTACTCCTGTGGAATAATGCATTATTGTGGAATAAGAGCAAATTTTTTTATACCTAGTTATCAACAACTGGTTGGAACACCTCTGAAGCATGCTCTTTCAGATAGCTTTGGCATATATTCAGGGAAAAATGTCATCTGCTTGAAAAAGAAATGTCTTTGTCATTGATTAAAAGGCTTGTAAAACTCTATTCCTCAGAGGGTGATTCACATGGCAAAAAAAGACTGAGGGGCTGAAGAAAAGGTTTTAGTTAGGGGCAGCTTATCCAAAATCATCCTCTTGTCTCATTAAACTAGTCAAGATTGAACAGATCAGCAACCGGTTTGGTTCTAAATAACCTCTACTTTTTCATTAAGGGAGCTGTCAGAAATGACCATAATCCCTAATCTGCAAAAATGTTTTTTAGTCCTCTCCAACTCATCCACATAGTTGGCCAGATTTCTACCCTCCAAAATTACAGCAATAAAACATGTCATTATGAAGAGGGACAAAATTCTCCACATCTGATGCATGAACAGCTGCTGTTTGCAACCTAGATGAAAGTCCTCTGGCTTTGGCTCAGTGACAGTGAAGCTGTGCTATCTAGGCCTCCTGTTGTTGGGGGACAAAACTTAGAGGGATATGTCAATATCTAAGCCAGCAGCAGTGTTTAAATAAGACAGATTAAACCAAACAAATAATAAAAATAAAAAAGTCCCTTAACCTTCCCATTTTTCCTCAAGTATTACTTCCATGTGTTACTATCAAGCAAACTTCTAAGATTTCACTCTGGGGTAAATTACCATGCTGTCATGAGCAACATAATATCTGTAGGAGAATAAAAAAGGAAATAACCATTGCTTGTTTATAAAAGATGTATATACATATTTTACCTCATGGAAACAAGAGACCGCAAGGTAAAGACAAGGAATCAACTTTCACTTTTTTTTCAGGACTATTATGTAAATGTGACAGTTAACAGAGAAGAATAGTATACAAATAATCAGGCATTCAGAGTAGTAAACGGATGTTTCTGTGTGCATGAATAATTATTTTAAAATTGTATTTTCTCAAAAGAACATAAGATTGCCTTAATATGGAATCAAATTAGTGAACAAGAAACTTATTCCTTTGAAGATTTAACTTTTTGTGAGGTTTGCTGTCCTCTGTTCTCTTTTCAGTGTGCTGGATCAGCCTGCTATTTAAAGAGTCAGGGCACTTACTAGGCAATTCAGCACAGCCACACAATCTGTCTTACAACTCACAACAGCCGTGGTATTAGCCTTATCCCATGGTAGGTATCTGGGAGACAAAGAAGATATAAAACAAAACACATGAGTACCAGTACCTGGCACTTTAAAGGCCAGGCTTGAGTAGCTGCAAGGGAACTGTGCATTGTTCTTTGAAAAATCATCCAGAAAATTATTTGTCCTAGTAATTAATTTACATTTTCAAAACTCTTGAAAAGTAGATTTGGGCCTTAGAAAACTGTGAAAACATGTCAAGAGCTCAAACAATCATCAGAAGAAACATGAACATATCAGGATATTTCTCTCTTTTTTCCTCTGTCTTCAAAAAAGGTAGATAAGAACACTATTATAATCTCTAACTTGCAACTCTAAACTCTGTACTCATATTATGTTTGGGAAAAATAATTATATTCCAGATTAAGATAAGTCTTATAGCTATAAGAATCAATCAGGTACTAGAGTTCCAGCTAAGGATTCATCCAGTGAGTTTTATTCCAAGACATAGTAAAAACAACCAGTGCTTGAATGTGCAGTGTTGAACTGCCATAGACAGACATGAGCAAATGCCCCTGATCAGAAAAATCAGGGCTAGACTCAGAACCTCACAACTTCCATTTCAGAGCATATTAACATTAGAGCAAAACTTAGCAATTGATAGGATAATTGCATAAGACCAAGTAGGTTGTCTCTTTTTCTGTTAGACTCTTACACCTTAATTCAAAGCTATTTTGCAGATTCTTATTTACCACCTCTTAAGGTTACACTGTCTTCCAGAAAGGGTATCTAGGAGCTGCAATACCTTTGGAAATAGTCTTTGCAATAGTCTTTGGAAATATTCTCAAAGATTGCTTCTTTCAGCTGGGGTAGTTACAACTCTGAAACTTTCAAATTGCTTGTGTGCCAGATAAAAGGCTCATCTTGAAACAAACCCAGAAACCTAACTTCAGATCCCCAAGATTGTGTCATTTTGGAGTGCTGTAATGCAAACAGTAACCAACCCCCAGATAAAGCCCCCCCCACCAAAGCAAAGGAAAAGCCATTTTAATAATTTGCTCATTTTCACGATGATATCTACAGGATTTCTGTGTTTGAACATAGTAAAGGAATGTACTGTACAAGGATACTCAAAGTGAATTTTCAAGGGAAAAGGAAGGTTTCTGATCAGCTTGCTGGTATGCTACAATGCTGGTACAGCATTCTGTATTCTCTACAAATGAAAATCTCATGATTGTTTAGCTGACTAGAAACATCTTGCTAGATAGGAATGTTGTTATCCCTTTTTCTGGAGGAGAGATGAACCTCTGGTGGCCAGCAGTCACCCAACCCTACAGGGTCAGAACTGAACATAGCTCAGCATTCTTTGTTTGCTAAGTAAATGAGGGATAAATTGAACTGTCAGAAATAAAGATAGAAGATATAAGCAACGGTTTTGTTTGGAAGTTTTGCACACACGTGGAAGAAGATATTAGGCGCTTCCTTAATCATTCTCAGCTTCAACTGGGAATGGAAACCACCCCCCTTGCCTCTACACTACACACAAGTATACGTGACAGAAAATAATCTTAGTGTGCAGTAATATTTGAGACTTCTTATATTTCTAAATCATGAGGTAAAAATATTTCCTCAAACATGGTACAAAGTACATGACTTTTTCTGTGATGATCCTGCTGTAGGCTGAGTGAGGTACAAATGACTTGAAACTAGCACATGTAGCAAGGCTATTTTATTTTGTACCATCACGTTTTCAGACACTTGCCTCCAGGCTGCATGGTTCTCTTTATAGAGCTCTTGTTTTTAACTTGCTGCACACATATATTTAACTGCATGGTTCTACAAATGCAGTTAGATTCTTTGTGCTACAAAATAGTGCCTGAGTGGTGTAGTTAAATACGTTCTTCCCCTTACAAATGCTTCAAAATCAAGACAGAAGTATCAGTTGTATCACGTTTTTGCTACTCAATAATGGAGGGGAAGCCAAATAGGGCACCATATTACAGGATTTGGAATTTTGAATTCATAAATATTCAGGTGTTCTTGAACTTTTTGATTTTTTCCTCAGCTGTATCAGTGTAATCTATTGACCTGAAGTGAGACTTAATGTGCCTAGTGAAACAGGAGGGGTTCATTTACATGAATAACTGTCAACTAAAGCAAAAAACCTCTTTTCCCTCAAAACAGGCAATTATTAGGAAAAGGAAGTTAATATATTTATTTAATAGAAGAAGAAAATGTTCATACTTGCAAAAAAATCATCACAATATTCTCTCAAGGGATGCTGTTGATGAAAACATTGTTTGTACTGTGGTAGTGCTGTAGAAGTTTCAGTTATTGTCTGGCAATTTTATGGTGTTCATCACCAAGTGGTGCTTGGAGGAGTTAATTGAATGACTTTTTGCACTAGGCGTGTTTCCAAAGGATGTATTTGTACCTGGGAGAAAACAGAGATATGCTGGAAAGAGGGCATGATAAGAACTGATGAGTCAAGTGAAAGTGAGAGTCCATGAAAATCACAGTTGATGGAAAAATGGAAAGGGAAAATGGGAATTACAGGTTTTGGTGCTGAAAAATTAAAAGAAACAGATAATGCTAGTGAAATAAGTACAAATTACAGGGTGAAAATAAAAAAGATAAGAAATTCTTGTAGCAGAATTCTGACTTGTATAAGCAAAGTCACAGAAAAGGATGCTGCAAAATCTGAAACATAATAAGATAAAAGTCTGGAGGAGAGTTTTAGCCATATGGCTACTTGGGAAAGAAATATCCATAACACCAGCATCTAAAGTTATTATACTCACAAAAGCATCAAGTTTTTGAGCACGTTCCAGATTTGAAAATCTAGAAATTGTAGAAGAATGTCACAACCACCTTATATATTTGAGTGATAAGCTGGATGGTACTGCCATCAATGCCAATCAAGAAATAGAGAAAGGGAGAGAGAGAAAAAAAAGAAAACTTTGATTAGAAAAGGAGAGGAGAAGAGAAGCTGATCTGCATGTTGTTGTCATAGAGATATTCACTAAGTTCAGGCTTATAGACTAGATCAAATATAGAGAGAAAAATTACAGGAATTGCCTGAAGAACCATTGAATTTCCTTCTGATGCTACGCTGGTAGAGGAACAGTGACAAATACTGAAGATGAATTAGTAGATGACAAAGTACTGTAAGATCATAAAGGTCATGAAAGACCACAAATAATTTTGGATGAAAATTAGAAGTAGTTTTGAAATTTACCAAAAAGAAACAGTCTTAATAAAAATTAAGAAAAGGTAACTTAAAAAAAAACCCACAGGGAGCTAAACTGAAGAAGTTTCCAAGTTCAGATGCAAAACCTGACATAGATAACAGCAAGAGTTTAAAATTAGCTAGTAGATGAAAACAAGCAAGATAATTAGGCTATTATTGTATATTATTTGTACAACACTGATAATATTATCAGTGAGGCTCTCTTTCAAAGGAGTTAAAACATATAGGTATCATATAGCATACCAAGTAACAACCACCACTGAAATTATGCCACCATGGTGGAGCACTCATTTGAAAAACATTTAATATGACTCTACCCTGGGTGAAATTAATGGATTAAGTGAAAAAATGTAGGAACATAATAGCTAGTTTAAATATACATCTGTACTATATGGCTTTCTTTGTAGACTATTACAATCTCTAAATATTTTTAGAGATATATTCTGTAGGAAAACGTCTGACTGGGTTGAAAGTCACTGGTAGTAAAAATGGGTAGAATGTAGTAGTTATAGTAATGAAATAATTGTAATGTAATACTTTCCAGTACTCCGGTTTAAAGCCACTGGGAGTGATCCCAAACATAGAAACCTGTCAGTTGCAAAACATGTGCAGTATTGCCTTAACAATGGTTTCCTAATAACCTACCTGAATTAAATGTACACCAGCTATTGTCATGTGCCTGTATGTTGACATATCTGGAAAACATGGCTACACATTCAGCAGCAGACAAAAAAAAAGCCCAGAAATATTTTTTGTAGTTCTAACTGTGCTTTACAAATCCAATGTCCATTTTTTCTGACATAGTATCAAAAAGACCCATACCTAATTGTTTAACATCTCTGGTTAACACCTGCATTATCATAACATGATTCCTGTTTTCTCTCAACTCTCTGGCTTGATTTGTAGTTGGTTTCGTTGCTGGTGGGACTATGCAAAATTGCATGAGTAGAATAGGCCTTTGCTAAGCTCACCTTCTGTTTCAAACTCATTCTACAGCTCTCGACACACAAAAATTTGATCATGAGCACTACTTAGGAATAGATCCACAGAAATGCCACATCATTTCTGATTCCTTTATTACAGATTTCCCATAATTTAGAAAAACCTGGAAGCAACCATTCCTGAAAAATTTTGAATCTTCATTGATGTTATTCAGATAAAGGTTGTTTTCTGTTGGGTTGTTTTACTTTTGCTTTCACAAGGTATTTCTATGTGGTTTAGTATGGCTTCCTTGCATTTTCAGCTGGACAGCTGACCACAATTTTAACATTTGTTTTAAGGATTTTCTTCTAACCTCTATTTATTCCTCCGTATCTTATTTCTGATAATTTTTTCAGGGATGCAATAGATCAGTTTTTACAAACTTATTTCCCAGTGATTTAGAAACTATGATGGTTAAGCCATAAATCAGGCCAAAACCTTCACTGATACTGTACATTTTTATAGTTAACTACACATAAATACCTTTAATTTGATTTTCAAATTATGTAGAAAAGAAAACATTCCCTCTTGATACATGTAAATTGATGCTGAAAATTCTTATGCAGGTATTGGTGGTTGCACACAACATAAACTAATAGTCAATCATACTTTATTTGGCTGTTTTCTTTAAAAACACTGTAGCTAGAAAAAGAAATTAAAGGCACTACTAAGCTGTGATATGAAGTGCTATGGTTTAAAAGGATTAAGAATAAGTTTGAATATTTAAATCTTTTAAATTGCACAGAGCATTAAATCACGTTCAGTACTCTGTCCTTGCTGTTGGTATTTTGCCTGTGAAGGATTGGCAATTCTCTACAGAGGTCTGTAGAAATGCAAGAGGAAAAGGAGGAAAGATTTTCAGCTTTCTGAATTTTATAACAAATGCCATCTGGACTAATTTGTGAATCCAGTAACACCGCTTCAGTTCAGCTCAATACACAGGGAAAGATCTGAGAGGCAATATGGTTATATAGAGGAAAGCAACTGACCTATCACTAATTCATATGCTTTAGGAGCTCTCTAGTATTTCTTAGGAGATTCTCTTCAATAGATTGCAGTATGTTTGATTAAGCTGGTGCAAAACATTTGTCTCACTGGAAATAAAGTCACAACTTTAAACAAATAACCTGTCCATTTGTCTTCTGATTCTAGACAGAGAGGAGTTCAGCATGCATGGTGCTGTGTGAATTGCATCAGCTGTTATGGGACTATATTTTGGATCTGCTTAGATGTTGCCACCATCTCTTTAAAATATCACTTTTATGCAAGCTGTCCTTACTAGTTATCTCATAGCCTAACTTTCCCAAACAAATTATGAAGCCAAAACTTTTTGGGCCCTAAATAATAGCTGTACGCTTCCGATCACCATCTGTTGGTTTTGGATACAATGTAATATGTCATGCTTCCAGCAGGTCACATGTGCTTTGTCTGTCAATCTGGCCAAAGTAAATTTTTCCTGTATTTCTAGAAATTACCTAATGCAACATCCAATTGTATTAGGCCACATACATTCACATGCTTTATTTAACAGAAATATCTGGTAATTTCAAAATGAATTTTTAAATTAAAATATTGAGTTGTTGCTTATTGCAACATCAGTTTTGATTGTTCCTGATTTATAAAATGCAGTGATAGCCTAAAGAAAAAAAATAATGCTCTTAACAATCTGAATAATTCAGATGTAAACACAGATTCTTGCTGGTTAGATATTATGCCAAGAATGAATCTCTGCTATTTATTAATATGAAACAAGTAAAAGATACCTCATGTGAAGTGGAAAAAAAACCATACTGCACAGGAATTTCTAAAACTGAAATCCCATTTAAAATCTGAATTGCAGCAATACCCAGAGAATGGCTAATAAACTTAAACTTATGGATCTCACTGTGATTTTATCACTGTTTGTGCTGTAAACAAATTCTGTTCTTAATTACAGCAAACAAGCTATTGCAGTCAGATGTCAGACATTGCAACTGGGATTTCACTCACATTGGACTATGTATAAGCAGTAGTTTATCCAAAGAGAAGTATTGTTGATAGTACAAAGGCAATATTTTTGAAGGTATTTGAAAGTTATTATGTCTCTGAGCACTAAAACTTCTTTAAAAGTCTCTATTTCATAACAATTTCTTGCTGTGGAACTGATTGAATTGATTCTGTGATTCTGATCAGTAATAAAACTTGACAGGACACCTGTCAAGCTTTGACTGATAACACAGTCAGGCTTTGACTGATAACACAGTTCATAACTAATTTAATGGGGGGAAAAAGTATTTTTCTTTTTTGACCGAAAATTGAAATTATTTCACACAATCAATTATGTTGGAAAAATCCTCTAAGATATCAAGCCCAACTGATGAACTACTACCACTTTGGTGACTAAGTGCCCTAAGTCCCACATCAAGGCTTTTCTTAAACAGCACCTCCCTGCACAGCCCCTTCCAATGTTTTACCACCCTTTCTGTGAAGAAATTCCTCCTAACATCCAATGTAAACCTCCCCTCATGCAGCTTGTGACTAAAGACAAGAGCAAGAGCAATGTTTAGAGATTTCTGGGGGCCTCAGAGGTGTACTTTAGGACTTTATTCAAAGTATGGCTGCCTACTACAATTTCATTTAGCAAGTGCCAGGCGGTATGAGGGCCAAAGCTCAGTAAAATCTGTTTCTGGTCCTCAGGAATACTCCCCTCCAGGGAGAGGGCGTTGTTGAACTGCATCAGACATCTGTCTAATGCCTTCTCCAGCCCACTGCTAAAACAGGCAAATTTTTCTCATGTATAATTTATATGCGGGTGATTACTGCAGCACTTTCAGCTGGTGCACTCCGCCTATGGATGGAGACATTCACAATTCAATAGGTGATTTAAATGGTCATAACTCATTCAAACCAAAACAAATTACTTCCACTATAGGATTTTTTGAAAAAGTTTCATGCTTATGGCAGATTTCTTCTTTCACGAGTCAGCAACTTTCAGAGGAGTACTCTAAAATAGGTCAGTTTTTAATATTGTATAGATCTTATTGTATTCCCCCACTTGTGCTCAGAATTACTCTGAAAATATGCAGGTTTTTAAAATACAGTGAAAGTCAAAAGTAAATAGCAGAAGGAAATATTTAAGAAAGGGTTTGGAGGGGAAATCCATAGGCAATTTAATTTAAAATAGTAATTATTACTCTGCTCTTTTAAAGAGGGCAGAATCTCCATTTGGTTACAACACGCAACACGGTTGCTTGATTTAGTCCTTTAACTGATACTTCTTTCTTCCTATGTTCTTTTTTTCATTTCACATGCTTTACAAAGGTGCTGCTATCAAAAATAGTATCTGATTAGCTATGGCAAAAGAGCAGTTTTTGCATTTTCTTGGTGGCAAAAGGCATGAAAGAAGTCCCTGATGCCTCTTTGCCTCGATCACTCCTGCAAGACCAATTAGTGGGAATCCAAGGTTCCTAATATGAGAAAGAATGTCTGGAACAAGGGAGACTTCCTCTAAGAAGAGAAGCAGGTTAGAGAACATTTAAAGAAATAGGATATACTTAGGTTCAAGGGACTTGATGAGTTGGTCAGTGTTTTTCATAGGCTCCTCCTGAAGTACACAAAAGACAAGGATCTTATTGGGAATGGTCAGCTGGGACTTATGAAGGAGGAACCCCCCTTAACCGACCTTATTGGTTTCTCTGATGAGTTAACCAACTCAGTGGATGAATGAACAGCAGAGGTTGGTTACACTCCCACTAATCACCAACACGTTGAATCTGGCAGTCAATGTTTAGTCCACCTCACTGTCCACCTATGGGGCTAGAAAAGCAACAGAAGGAGGGCTAAGGAGAATCTTTATCTTTTATTGGATGTCAGGGAAAGCATGATGATAAAGGATGAGGAAAGGACTGATGTACTCAATACCTTCTTTGCCTCAGTCTTTAACAGTATGGCCAGTTGTCTTCAAGGTACCCAGTCCCTGAGCTGAAAGACTGAGACAGGGAGCAGAATGAAGCCCCCATAATCCATGAGACAATGGTGAGTGACCTGCTGTGCCCCTTAGACCACAGAAGTACATGGGATTCACCCAAAAGTACTGGCAGAAGAGCTCACCAAATCACTTTCAGTCATTTATGTGCAGACCTGGTCGACCAGGGAGGTCCCAGGTGACTGGAAGTTGTCAAACCTGAGACCCATCTCCAAGAATGGTTGGAAGGATGATTCAGGGAATTACAGGCCTTCAGCACTACAGTGCTACCTCGATCTGAGTGCAGGAAAGATCATAGGGCAGAAACACTTGAGTGCCATCAGGCAAAAAGTACAGGACAAACAGTGGGTCATGGTTTCAACAGCACTTCAACACTGTTTTCAACAGAATTCTCCTGGAGAAATTGGCTGTCCATGTCATGGGCAATTCGGATACAATAGAGGCTGGATGGCTGGGCCTGGAAAGTGCTGGTGAATGGAGCTAAACTCAGTCAGCAAGTGGGGTTCCCCAGGGCTCAGTACTGGGTCCAATCCTGTTTTTTCAGCAACAACCTGGACAAGAGGATCATGTGCATCCTCAGTAAGTTTGCAGACAGCACCCAGCTGGGTGGGAGTATTGATCTGCTGGAGGGTAGAAAGGCTCTGCAAAGGGTTCTGGACAGGTCGGATCTGAGAGCTGAGGACAGCAGCATGAGGTTCAATAAGGTGTTGAGTTCTGCCCTTGGGTCAGAATGACCCCACGCAGCGCTACAGGCTGAAGGAGGAGTGGCTTAAGAGCTGCTCAGCAGAAAAGGACTTGATGGTAGTGATTGACAGCCAGCTGATATGAGCCAGCAGTGTGCCCAAGTGACCTAGAAAGCCAGCAGCATCCTGGCTTGTATCAGCAGTAGTGTGGCCAGCAGGATTAATCAGTGATCATTCCCCTGTATTGGGCACTGGTGAAGTTGCACCTGGAGTTCTGCATTCAGTTTTGGAACACTCACTTCAGAAAGGATATTGAGGTGCTGGAGCATGTCCAGAGAAAGGCAATGGAGCTAATGAAGGGTCTGAAACACAAATCTTATGAGGAACAGCTGAAGGAAGAGGGGTTATTTTGCCTCGAAAAAGAAGACTCAAGGAGACTTAATCACTCTGTACAATTACAAGGCTGTAATAAGGTGGGTGCTGGTCATTTTTGTCAAGTACCAAGTGACATGATAAGAGAAAATATTCTCGAGTTGTTCCAGATGAGGTTTAGATTAGATATTAGGAAAAAATTCTTAACAGAAGGAGTTGTAAAACACTGGAACAGATTGCCTAGGGAAGTGCTCACCATCTCGTGTTAAAAAAGTGTATGGATACGGCACTTAAAGAGACCATAGTTGATGGTTGGATTTGATTTTTCCAAGCATAATGAGTCTATGACTCTATGATTTGAAGTCCATCTCCTTGCCAAGAACATTGATTTACCAGAAATAACGGAAGGAAACCTCTGTCACATTAGAGAGAGAAAAAGAGCTAAACATCCTTCATTAAGTCATTTGACAAGGGATTATTCTGAAGATACTCTTGGTCTACCATGTTCATCAGTTAGGTCTGTACTGAGATTTATTATAAACTCTGAATAATTGCATAATTAATCTAAGCAACAATATGAGGAACCTGAGAGTTGACACACAGCTGCATTAACTATTCCTTCAAGTACAAATGCATTTGTTGTGGTGCTTCACTCAGACTCTTTTGCTGGTAATTAGGGGCAGTGCCCTTTTAAAAAGATGTAAACACTTGCCTAAGCTGTTCTGTAATAACTGCAATAAAGGAAGGCAGTATGAAGATTTTAGTCATGAAGAACTAAACTCCTAATTTCACAAGGACTCTAATCATGCAATTTCTATTGCATGAGGAGGTGAGCCCATTAGAATTCTTCATTCTCTTAAGGCTGTGCTACAGGGCACTCCTTGCAAGTGCCAGGAAAGTTTGTATTTGAAAAATGAATCTTGTTCCTATCCTATGTCTTTGCTTCATTTTGCTGTGGCATTTGATAGCATTTCAAACAAAGATGACAAAATAAAGAAATAGATAATTACATTGTTGCACAGTTCAATAACTGTAAGGTCTTTCAGAGATGACATATTAAACCCATCTTGATACACAGTGGTGTGAAGCAAATGGCTGAAACCAGCCTTTGTTCATGAATTTTTTAGGATATTTAACATCTTAAAGGACTGGAAGTTTCACCACCATCTTGCTACACTTTTTTCTTTTTTTGATACATAATATTTCTGCTCCAATTCTGTCCTTAATATCAGTAGGTATTTTTCTACATCTGCACTGTTCCCCTGTTGTATAATGTTGTGTGCACATCTGGTAAAATAATTGAAGGGAAGAGCTTTCAGAGCATACACAGATCCACCATCCAAACAAGCAGATTATTGCACTGGTCAGAGAGGAACTAGTAAAATCACTGCATGAAGGAGCAAGAAAAATCAGGATTGTTAACATAGGAAAAGATTATTGGGTCCAGCCATCAAGCTAACACTGTGTTCACGACTAAACCATATCAAGTACCACATCTACACATTTTTAAACAGTTCCAGAGATGGTTACTCTGCTACTTCCCTAGGCGACCTGTTCCAATATCTGCTGGACAATTCCATTTTTAGTGATTAGTGTGTTTATTGTCATGCTTATGAACTAGAGGGGTCAAGAATATAATTTTGCTATGCTTTTCCATAAAGCATTCAAAAAATCAAACACAGTCTTCCCCTTGGAAAAAAAATCATGGTTCTGATAAAGAAGGAGCAAAGTGAATGTAATATAGTAATACAACATAGTTTGCAACAACAGCACAAATTGAACAAAAGAGTCGAGTTAATTATGTCAATCATTTCCCAGGATTTGGTGGATTTATCAAAGGACTGCAACATAATCCTCTACCTATACAGATTCTTTAACTTCTTATGATATGTATAATATGTCACTTTCACCACAGCCTTGCACTATGGGGAACTAGCTATTAAAATAGAATAAATTTTAGTCTTCAAATCAAATCCCTTTTCTCAAAGAGAGAAGTTTTTTCAAAAGGAAAAAGTCTGAATTTAAAATTATGCAAAAAGAATCAAGTAAACAAATAGAAAAAAAGAAAATAAATGCTATAATCAATAATCAAAATTTGGTGGGTACACAATGTGTAATGTAAACAGTAAACACTGTGGTTTTATGCATTTAAATGCATGGAAGTACTTCTAGTTTATTTGCAAGCAGATGATGCTTGAAGTGCTGTGTAGTTGCATAGGTCCATGCAGTAATAATTTGCCCATTTACTTGTATTCTCTTTGTGCATTGGCTTAGGAAAACCACCCTTGAACTGCTTTAATTTTTTTTTAATGCGTTCTGTGTAATAAGAAGGATTATTTTACATAGATATACTAAATTTCTAAACAATGAAAACAGTACTATTAAATAGTATCACGCAAGGGATTCAGGTCCTGACAGCCCCAGCACACCCCTATACCAGGGACAGTCCCACTACTTAACTTCACCTGTTCTCATTATGAAATTGTGCAATAGTCTCTTCCTGAGCAATGAAGAACTCTCTATTTGTCTTTTTAAAATTTAACTCTATTACTAAAAATAAGTCACTCTTGTGTTTTAAACTCAAGTATTGGTGACTTCATGTATTTGCTTAAGTCAGAAGATACTGTTATTTTTGTTTTAGTAAAAGCTTCAGTTTTTAGTAAATTATGTTTATTTCATCTACATTCTGATGTATCAATTAGGAATGTTCAATATTTGACAGAAAAACCTTGAACATCACTGAAAGGAAACAGTTGGAAAAGACTGCAAGAACAAAATAAAAAATAACTTAAAGAAAATGCAAAGGAAACAAATAAATTCTTTGGCTGATTATGATTTTCAAATGGCTATGAAGACTTAAAACATAAGTTGCCTAGCCTGGGCTTCACTGCTTAAATCATGGCTGGACTGTATTGATCCCATACAGAGAATCAGCTAGGGATCATAAAGAATTCATTGTTTATGTCAGTTTATTTAGAGTATCCTGCAGAGTATAATTTCATTATGTGAAGAACAGAAAAGGCAATGTTAAGGATATATTCTCTTCCACAAAGCTGAAAAATTTCATATTCACAAACTGCTGGTACATGTGCAGAAGAGCACCTGGACAAGATTCTTTTGATTCCAGCTACACAGATTCAGAATAAATTAGCTTCCCACTGTGGCCTTTTTCTAGGAATCAATTTTTTTTTTCCTTGGGCATGCATTGGACCAATTTGGTCTCTCTAGGAAACAGAATTTTCTATCTCACAAAGAAAGAATCACTGTCAATGAAAGAATAACTTGTCAATGAAAAAGTAAATTAATTGGAGAAGGCTGTGAGATGACCCAACTTTAATCTAATCTCCCACTCACTACCAAATTGATTTGAAAAAAAGCTATACTGTCTGCTTTTCCAACATGGAAGGAAAGTGTGAAACACTGTCCAAGAGTTTTGGAATTGATTGGTTGCTGTAACAGTCTTGGGTCCTTAGTTGAATCTAACACCTAAGAAACACAGACCCTTGACATCCTTGTTTGGATCCAAATAAGTTGTTCCAGCAAGTAGAAACTATAAATTTATGTTGCATGTTACATCATTGGTGTGATTTGCCTTCACAATATAGAAGAAACCAAATCAGATCTGTCAATCACAGTGATATCCCCCAAGGATGCATTTTCCTGACTGCATGCTACTATCCACTCTAACTCGGAAATAGAGACAAAATTATGTCAACAGGAGCAGTGCTGCCAGTAGCTGCATAATCACAGTCATCAAAGGGAAAACCACAAGGATAAATTGTAATAAAATGAGAGATGGGAGAGAAATGGAAGAGTTTGGTTTGAAATGAAGGGGGAAGTAGAAATTTACAGATTTACAGGGAGGGATTTCAGAGGGATCTCAGCATGAGGACATGAACATATGAATACCTCTGAAAGTCCTGAGATTGTTGGTTACTAATAGCATATGACAGAAGAAATATCATGCTACATAAACCCAGTTTTACATCCTGTCCTAAGGCAAAAGTGATGCAGCCAAAATCAGTAAACTATAGAATCATTAAGGTTGGAAAAGACTTCCAAGATCATCAAGTTCAACCTTTGACCAAACACCATCATGTCAACAAAGCCATAGAGCCAAATGCCACATTCCATCCTTTCCTGACCACTTCCAGGGATGATGACTTCACCATCTCCCTGGGGAGTCCATTATGATATTTAACCACTCTTTCAGTGAAGAAATTCTTCCTGTTGCTCAACCTGAACCTTCCATGGTACAGCTTGAGCCTGTGTCCTCCTGTTCTGTCACTGATTCCTGGGAGAAGAGGCCAACCCCCCCCTGTCTACAACCTCCTTTCAGGCAGTTGTACAGAGCAGTCAGGTCTCCCCTGTGCCTCCTTTTCTCCAGGCTAAACACCCCCAGCTCTCTCAGCTGCTTCTCACAGGACTTGGTCTCCAGACCCTTCCTCAGCTCCATTGACCTTCTCTGGACTTGCTCCAGCACCTCAGTGTCTTTCTTGTCTTGAGGGACCCAAAACTGAACACAGGACCCAAGGTGTGGCCTCATCAGTGCCAGTCACTGCCCTGGTCCTGCTGGTCACACCACTGGTAATAGAGGCAAGGATATCACTGGCCTTCTTGGCCACCTGGGTACAGCTAGCTCATGTTCAGCCTCTGTCAACCAGCACCTCTAGGTCATTTTCTGCTGGGAGCTTTCTTGCTGCCCAGCCATTCTGTTCCCAGCCTGTAGCACTGCCTGGGGCTGCTGTGACCAAGGTTCAGGACCCTCCACTTAGCCCTGTTGAGCCTCATACTGTTGACCTGGGCCCATCAACCCAGCCTGTCAAGATCCCTCTGTAGAGCCTTCCAGGCCTACAGCAGATCAACACTCCTACTGAAACTAGTGTCACCTCCAAACTGCCTGAGGGAGAGCTTGAATCCTTCATCCAGATCACTGACAAAGATATTGGACAGGTCTGGCTCCAACACTGAGCCCCCAGGAACACCACTAGCACCCGGCTGCCAGCTCCACTCTCTAGACCCAGCCATCCAGCTGGTTTTTAAGCCAGTGAACAGTGCACCTGTCCAATGAATGTTTGGCTAGGCAGATTTTTGGTGTGAATCACAATGGAAGAATATATTTTACAGTCTTCCTTTTGCTTGCAGTACAGGCTATCATATCTCAGTACCAGAACAGATATGAAGCACTGTAATAATTTACTTTTCATTGCTCAATTTGAATGAAGCAGTGTACCCAGCTTGTGGTCACTGATGTGGAATCAAATCCTATGCTGAATAAAATTGTAAGGCTGAATGCTTTCCTGTGTGCACCCTTTACAAACCACAGCCAGCCATACTTTTGCCTTATTCGTAATGCAACTAGTATGAACTGTTTGCATATGATCAAGGTGAAAAAAAACCAATCAAACAAGAAAACCTTGGGGGCAATTCAAGAAAAAAATAACCAGCTTTATTCTGCATTTGCCTAAATATTTACAGAATATACCTGCTGTGAAAACATGTGTTTAATGTTTGGAGTATTATTTTCCAAAAGTCTGTTCTGAGTACATACATAAGTACATTAAAAAATAATAGTTATTCAAAGCCAAAAGTAAACAGACACATACGAATAGTGTTCTCCACTTCTTCTTTGCTTCTCTGGCATCAAGACAAATTCTATTGTCATCTACAATAATACAAGCAACCCTGAGTAAAATTGTCAGGTTTAGTACACTTGCTGTGGGTATTTACCCACGGATTTCTGCATATATATAAAACACAGAATTAATCTCCTTATTTATTGTAATGCAGTAATTTGGGGGGGGGAAGCAGTTTAGTACGAGGTCATTTAATTTCTTCGAAATTCAAACCTGAGGTGACTTTAGTTACTAGAAATCAGAGTAAATAGCAAGACTAGAAAAATCAGGTGGCACTTCTCAAAAAGTTGAGCTGTTCAGGCCTTTTTAGAATCTGTAACATTTGACCATCCTCAAAGATTTCAAGAGGGCAGGGAGATCAGGGTTTGTAATATTAGAAACATACATTCAGAACATGACAGAATAAAGAACTATTTCTACACGGAATTATGCACAGCTAGTGCACTTCTGTTCATGTCATTTATGCATCCTGCTTACCAGTAACATCATGACTGTGCAAGGAGAAGCATGCTGAAGCATGGGGAAAAATATTTCTCCACCTGTACTATATTTGTCTAGTGACCAGCCCTTGTTAAATCACTTGATACTCATACATAGAAAGTAAAAAATGCTAGAATTTTTTTCTTTCTGAAAGCAAGGCCAAGTTTAAACTTACAGTGATTCTCTACACTGTTGTGTGGAATAGTGCACCTTGTAATTAAAGGAGTTGGTTTATTCTGACAAGCTGTATGTAAACACAGTACAGAGAGCAGCAGGTATGACATAGCCTGAACAGAAAGCGAGGCCTTTACCGTCTGAAATGCAGTGACTTAGAAGAATGTCAGGGTTATATCTTTAAAAAGGTTGAAAGTCCTCTTTTCCTATGTGAGATCATAGTTTATGCAAAATTCACCTCTTCTTAACTGCCAAGACTTTTTAAACCATTTTTCAGTGGTTTTATTTGCATTCTTATAAAGAGAATAAAGTAATTTCAAGCTCTTTCTTTGAGCAGCAGGCCAAATTCATTCTAAAAGTCAGTGGCACTTACCAGACAGATTAATCAGAGATGTACTTGGGCTTGTCTTATGTGGTATGTAAGAAAATTAAAAGCTTTGGAGGTGACAAAGAAGCTCTTATTTCAGTAAAAGGTTTTTTCCTTCCTTTAGAATGTAAAGTTTCTGAATCTATGTTAAAATTACCAAACTTCACATACACATAAAGGTAGCAAATAAAAAAGCTTTATGCAGACATAGAGACATATTTCAATATGGTCTTCAGCAGCTATTTTGTCTTAAAGTCTCAGAATCACAGAATCGTCAAAGTTGAAGAGACCTTCAAGATCATATAGTCCAGCTGTCAATGCAGCACCTCCATAATCACCCCTTAAACACATCTCCAAGTGCCATATCCAGGCACCTCCTGAAGCCTTACAGAGATGATGACTCCACCCCTTTCCTGGGCAGTTCATTACAGTGTGCAACCGATCTTTCAGCAAAGTTTTCCTCTGGTATCTAATCTTAACATTTCCTGGTGAAACATAAGGACATTTAACCTCATCCTTTCAGTTGGGACATGTGAGAAGAGACCAACCCCCAGCTTACAACAACCTCCTTTCAGGCAATTGTAAGGAGTAATGAGGCTCTCCCCAGTCCTCTTTTTCTCCAGGCTAAACAATCCCAGCTCCCTCAGCAGCTCTTCACAAGACTCTAGTCCAGACGACAGCTCTGTTGCCCTTCTCTGGACTTGTTTTAGCACTTCAATGTCCTTTTGAAGTGAGGGGCCCAGAACTGAAGACAGGACTCAAGGCATGGCCTCACCAGTGCCAAGTACAGGGGGTCAATCCGTGCCCTGGTCCTGCTGGCCACACTATTTTTGATACAGGCCAGGATGCCGTTGGCCTTTTTGGCCACCTGGACTCATGGCTGGCTCATATGTAGCTGGCTGTCAACCAGCACTCCCCAGGTCTCTTTCTGCTGAGCAACTCTCAAGCCACTCTTCTCCCAGCCTGTAGCACTGTTGTGATCAAAGCGAAGGACCTGGTATTTGGCCTTGTTGAACCTCATGAAACTCATGGTCTTGGCCCATTGTTCCAGACTGTCCAGATCCCTCTGTAGAGCCTTCCTGTCCTCCAGCAAATCAACACTACTCAACTTAGTCTTGTCTGAGAACCTGCTGAGGGATTGCTCAACCCTTGTCCAGGTTATCAATGAAGATTTTAAACAGAACTGGACCAATACTAGGCCCTGGGAGCCTCACTGGTGACTGGCTTCCTATTGGTTTTAGCTGCATTCACCACCACTGTCTGGGCCCGGCCATTCAGTCAGATTTTTAGCCCATGACAAGGTCGATCCATTCCCACCATGGACAGCTTGTTTCTCCAGGAGGGTGCTGTCGAAAACAGTATCAGGAACTTTGCTAGGAAAAGGATACTAGGGAGGCATACTAGGATATGTCTTGGTAGGCACATCCGTAGCCTTTTCATCATGCTCTAAGTGTGTCAATTTGTCTTAGAAGGAGATCAGGTTGGTCAAACAGGATCTGCCTTCCATAAACCCATTTTGGTTGTGCCTGAACCCCTGGTTTTCCTATATGCGCTGCATGACGGCACTCAGGATAAACTGCTCAGTAACCTCCCCCAGCACTGACATAAGTCTGAAAGGCCTGTAATTCCCTGGATTGTCCTTCCAACCTGTCTTGTAAATGGGCATTACACTGGTAATTTCCAGTCAACTGGGACTTCTCCAACTAACCTGAACTGCTGGTAAATGATTGAACATAATGTTAAAGTAGGGGAACAAATTCACTGCTTTTTTATGTGACATTTTCTTCAATGGACTCAGTTGGAGATTATTACAACGATTAAGTTTTCCTTTGTGATTCTGTATCAGTAAAAGGAGAGGTTAAATGTACTGCTTATAAATAAATGAAAATTTTAAATAAATGTAATTAATAAAATATGTGGGGGTATATATGGATTATCCTCATAAACCATTGCGTGGCAGAATGTACAATACCAAGCTAATGAAATCTATTTTATTAGCCTACTTCTCCTTACTACTTGTAATTAAGCAGTCAGATGTTCCCACATTATTCAGTATGAGATATTAGTTTTCAGACTGGGATAAATTTATGATACTTAGGGTTTTTTGATTATTTTCTAACAAGCAACCTAAAATTGAAGATGGTAGAAATATAAATGCACTATATCTGATGAAAATCAGATGTTCCTTGCTATCTCAGAAGAGGCATATGCAAGAATATGTGTGGAAATTTTCAGAAATGCTTGTTTCCACATTGGAAATGACTGGCCTGAAAAGCACTGAAAGCAGAAGAGGAAATTGTTGTAAACTATTGTGAACGCAGATTGAGGAACAGCATTTTATATCCTTTTCTTTATTGTGACAAAGACTCCAAGTTTTGACAGGACCCATCAGTAACTCTTGGAACTAATACTATTTCCAGAAGCTGAGCTGATGAAAAAAAATTATTGTCTTTGAAAAGGTAAAAAAAATGAAATTGAAAGGAATAGCAACTGTATTTAGCTTGATATTTTTTAGCCTATTTCATTAAAGATGTTCTCAATTTTGTAATAAAAAATGAATACTAAACATACTACAATGTTGTACTAACATTAGTGTTATAAATTATGAAATACTGACACATCAAAATCCATGATCTCTGGTTGCTGACACTTATGCACTCACTAACCCACATTCAAAGTATGTCATTTAACTATTTACTCTCAGATAACCTTAAAATTGAGAAAGAGTAGGGTTTAACATTTTTTTCTTGTTAAAACCATGATGATTCATGTGGCATGAAATGAAACATAATCCTTAGTAATAGCTCAGAATGGGATATTGTACCATGCTAAATCATTTTACTCAGTATTTTGGAAGAGAAGTTTTCCATTATGAGCTTCTTCTGTCTTGTATGTTAGCAAGTAGGCATCTCACGATTCAGAGTCTTTCCCGTGTTTTAACCAGCAGAGGAATTTCCATTGGGATCCTAAGCTTCAGGGCCAATACTGTTGTTTTGGTTCTGTAATAATTTACTTTGAGAAGTACCAAAATACAGGAAAAATAAAACCAGACAATACCTCTCACTTATTGATTGCTTTCTTGACAAAAACAGGCTTACACAGACATTATATCCACAGAGAAGTCTTGTTTGGTCTTTACAAAAGGACCAACTAATTCTGATCCTTGTTGTAGTTTTGTGGATTTCTTTTGATGAATATGTAGGAATAGAAATGCTGCACAAGACCATTATTTTATTAGCATTTTTGTTCACACTCTGTGTGTAAAACAGTATTTTTTATTCATTTTATGTTGCCAAAGTTTAATCCTAACTGGTTTGTGCCTTTATTATGTATGTACTAATTGACAATGCAGAGTCAGGGATCAGCAGAAAGAATTTTAGATTAATTAAAAAGACTCCATGGAAATATTCACTTACTGGTGGTAAAATTCATTTTTAGTTGTATTCAATGTTATCTTAAAAATTACAAAGTAATAAATTCAGAGAGGAAGCAATTCTTATAATTTTTTGGTCTGTTAAACTGATAATACATTGAGAATCTGACTTGTAAGTGGCTTATTTTATGGTGCTGTGAACTGATGATTCTAGAATGCTTAAAGCTGAGCCAGAATTCATCATGTTGAAACTACTGTAGGTTTACAAATCTGACATTGCTAATTAAAATGAAGCATTTTTCTTTACTTGCATGTTTGCTACCATTGGCAAGAGGTCTTACCTGCCTTTACTTCTGAATGGCTGAATGAAGTTTTGATAGGTCTCCTGCAATCTGCCTGAATGAGCAATTCTGTACTTCTGTTAAAAAGAAAAGAATGAAGGGAAAGTTGAAATTTCACATATTTTGACCTATTCTGTAAAGAGATGCACATTTCCTTGTCCCCTGATGCTGAATTATGTTAGGTGTTGACTCTTACTCCTGCCTGAAGTTATTTCATGCATCTGCAAAGAATGAACCAGAACCTGACCCTAGTCTACAACTTCAACAACTTGCTGTTAAATGTGCACTCCAGTGGAAGTAAACCAAACAGGGAAATAGAGCATTTGCATCTTTTGTGATATTTGTGAAAAATGAATTCACACTGTGGCAATGTGATCTGAAGGTTTATAACGTGTTTGGTTTTTAGGCTTTGCACAAGGAACCTTGTTGAAGACAAAGAGGGTATCAGATTCTTCTCTCCTTCCCTACTACCCCCAATATTTCTTTCAGGGCTTGCTTGTCTGAAACGATTATGACAATTGAATTTAGCAGTTTAAGGGTCTTTCTCCAGTCCAGCAGACTTGCATTTCCTTAGTTTGATTCTTTGATTTATTTCTATAATTATTTCTCCATGATGTAAGAGTAAGTGATTTAATCCCTTCCAAATGTAACTGAACCACCAGAATTTCTTTCCGTCATCCGACACATCCATTACGAAAAAAAAAAAAAAAAAAAAGGAAATAAGTAAAAGAAAAAAAAAAAAAGAAAGCATTTATCCTTAATATTTTTAACATCCTTAATATATTTTAATATTTTCCGCTACTCTCTCGAAATTCTGTCAGTACACCTATAAATCTTGATCCTAAAACACCTGTGAGTGCAAGGATGTTACTATTGAGATGCAAAAAATTGTTGGCTGCATGTGCAAGCTAGTAATGCAGGCCCTGTAGGGTAAAAAATGTTTGAGTCCTTAACTCACAGCAACATAAGCATTGACATCAAGACATTTCGGGGCTAAATAATATAAATCTTGGACATATAAAAAGAAAGCTATCTGTTACTGAGGTGGGAGATTTTGGGCAAGTGACTCTCGAGTTTTGTTGTCTATTATTACCATTACAGGTTCAGTGACATTTGTTTAGCTTTATGGATTCAAGAATAGAATTAAACACTCAGAGTAAAAGAAGTAAACCAGAAAAATTTAGAACACAAATATTTAGCTACTGCAGTTCTGTTCAAAAGTTGTTGTTGTGCAATTCATTATATACTAATAAAAGTCCAGAAAAGAAAAGGCAATTGGGCAATGTACACAGACATTTGTATTACTCTAATAGGAATTGACACAACCATTCGTTCTTGAAGAAGAAGATATAATCCCTGTACCTTTTGAGCTGATATGAAATAGTAAATTGCTACTACTTCAATGCTCCAGGTTTGTTTCTAGATTTTGTGACATCAACAGTCCTTTTCACAAATACATATATAGTAACAGCAAGTCACTATTTTCAAAAGCTTGTGAGGACATGTTAAACTAGCCTGCACTGTCATTTTCCAAATGTATTTTAATTCAAATATCCAACTTACAGACAAAAAGAAAGCTTATACCATCAAAAAAGACCAGATCATTTGACACTTAACTGTGTTCTTTTTGGGAAATTTTTTACTACAAAGATGCTAATATTTTGTCTTAATTAAAATGTGATTGAATTTGCCATTTCCTATATTCCTATATTCTTCTGCTGGATTTCATCAAATTATGCTGTGCATACTTTAAGAGTTAGCTTTTATTTTCCTTTCTGTCATCTCCAGATTGAATCCACAGATTTGGTCTAGGCATTCCAGACTCCAGAGAGGCTGGATTGCTGGGCTGAGGACAATTGCATAAGAATCAACTTGGTCAAGTACTGGCTTCTGCCCTTGGATCCCACCAATTCCCCCATGGGGAGATATAGACTTGGCGCAGAGGGGCTGGAAAGGGGAAAAGACCCAAGGGTACTGGTTGACAGCAACTGGACATGAGCCAGTGTGTGCCTGGGTGGCAGGAAGGAGCAGGGCAGTGACCACCGCCTGTACTGGGCACTGGTGAGGCCACACCTCAAATACTGTGGTTAGATCTGGGCCCCTCATGGCAAGAAAGACTTTGAGATGTTGGGGCAAGTCCAGAGAAGGGCAGTGGAGCTGGGGAAGGGTCTGGAGCACAAGTCCTGTGAGGAGCTGGGGGTGTTTAGCCTGAAGAAAAGGAGGCTCATGGGAGACCATATCACTATCTGCAACTGCCTGAAAGGAGGTTGTAGCCCGGTGGGGATCAGTCTGTTCTCCCAGGCAACAATGGACAGGACAAGAGAAAATGGCTATAAGTTGGGCAGGGGAGGTTTAGATTGGATATTTGTAAAAAGATTCTTCACAGAAAGGGCTTTATAGTATCAGAACAGCTTCATGATTTAAGACAATTTACAGGGTGGAGCCTGGGAAACAAGCTACGTCCCCTTTTGTTTTAACCACTTCTTTAGCAACAAGGAGAGGAATGCAAGATGTAAGTGAAAAAATAACAGTTTACTAAAAACCAAACCAGCAACAACCCAGATAAAAGCACCAAGCTCTAGATACAAAGGTGCTGAGTCCTGTGGACTCCCTTGGAGCAAAGACAATCTGCTTTGAGCCGCTCAGCTTGATGGTGACCATGGTGGTGGTGCCTAGGTCAGCAAACAGACTTAGTCATCTTAGGGTTCTATTCCAACTGGTTCTATTCCAACCAGTCTATGAAGACTATGATTAATTTTGGTTTTTACATCTAGAATAGTCAATTCACCTTTCTTCAAAGTCTTACTCATGGTATTCTGAGGTAACAATTAAATGCTAAATTCATCAGCTCCTACTGTAACTATCTTGTGCACTGTAGCATTCAGAGAAAATGAGATGGTGATCATGAGAATCATGCAGTATATGTTGATAGCACCTGATAACACTGAATCCTGAATTGGGCTCATAGATTAAAAATACTGTAAATTTTAAAGAACAGAAATATAAATAACATAAAATGAAATTTATTTGTAAATGTAGATATAAATATATATTATAAATATAAGGTGTATCTTTGATTTCATGTCCACAATAAACAAGTCATCATTGTTCTCCAATGCAGAAACTTGGAAGAAACCACAAACATCCAGGCAGAATGAGCAATTCACATGTACAATTCTACACAGTTCTACCATCTTTCTACTTTTCATATCCAAGAATTTGGAAGCTTGCTAGACTAGTAATGAAAGCAAACACAGCAGCAAAACAAACACAGAGGCTGTAATCCATATACTGATTGCAGTACAAAAGAGAAAAGAAGGAAGATTTACCAGGTACTGTGGTGAGCAGGGGAGGATAAAGCAAAACTTTGCAAAAAAGCTTTTTGGGGAAAAAAATAAGATAGGGAGAGAGAGAAAAAGTGTTGTGATATCAAACTAAAAGGTTATTAACTTCAGATGAGGAGGACTCCATACAAACCCAGAGAAAGCTAGAATTTCTGTTTTGAGATGTCTTCTAAAAATATCAATCAAAAAGAAAAAAAATTCTACCAAATTTTTTCTAAATAAGTATCCTGCAGTTGACACGCTGAGTGAGAGCCCATTTAAACTGAAACCTGGTAACCTTAACAAATCAGTTATGCTATGTACTCTATGATGTTAGAACTTCTCACTCAGTCTACTGTCAGCCTAATATTAGGTATAGAAGATGACACTGAGAACATACATGTGCAGATACAGTTTACAGGTCTAAGTTGAAAAATATAAATATGAGTGATTTATATCACTTTGATAAAATCACTATAACTATTGGTCTTTATTTTTAGGCTAATGTTAAAACGTTGACATTAAAAGGGCACTTAAAACTGTAAAAGGGCTTTGATCTACAGCCTATAGTTTGATCTGTGGGTTATGGGTTAAGTCACAAATAGTTAATAATTCTGCCCTCCACATTTCAGAGACACTAGCTTCTCAGTCGATGGAGACCAAATACAAAGATCAGATTGTTTGGTTAGTGTCTTTAAAGAATCCTCTTCATGATGCTCTGCTAGTTTTGTGTGCTTTGCCATAAGGTTCTACACTTCCATAATAGATGAATGCTTTTGGTGCACTCCTTCCATTGCAGGCAGCTAAAAAACATAAGGAAATATCGTAGCTGCCACACTATCATCTGTGCATGTTTCACAGTGATAGAGGAAGGCAGGGACCATGGACAAGGAGTCCAAAGCATTTGATTTTGCCTACAGAAAACATGAATTTCAGAAGGTGTCTGCATAGTGCAGTGGGCTTTGTGAGCAGTTAACTCTAACTGGAAGAGGACTAAACCAGATCAGCAGAACAATTGATTCTGCTTAGGAGCTGGAAATATTATTCTAGGCAGATTTCTGCATTAGTGTTATTGCATTCCTTTTGGGTTTTGAGCTCATATTTGGATATAGAAAAAATAAGAGCTTTTTCTCAGCAAAGCACTCTATAGCACTGTGTAAACATACTTAGTTTTCCTTTCTACAGAAAACAGTGTGACACCTCTTTTCTACAGTATTCTTAGATCACTGAAAGCACTTTTCTGATCACTACCAACAATAGCAGGGATTGCTATACTGAGGTAGGTAGAGCTAATAAGAACACAACTATACACTAGCTATAATTGATCCACAAGTTCTCCGATACTAAAGTTTTTGTACTAACACCTGGAAATTTCTGAATGGATGAGGAAAGGAGGAGCGTGTCACTAGTTACCAACTTAGTTGTGATTAGTTTGATATTACCCAAAAACTGTTATTGTTACTGTATGACAAAACTGATCTATATAAAACAAATTACTATTCACAATTGATTTTCATATCAAAAAGAAAAAGCCAGTACATACATATTTCTATGTATTTTTACCCCACTGGCTAGGGACTCATGTCTCTAGCCCATTCAGACCTGGCCCTATCTCTCTAGTTTTCTCTAGACAATCAGTTTGGTCATTTATCATGTTGATTGTAGGCAAAAGTATAGCCCTGGATGAAGCACAGCCAGTAGCGTATGAGATCCACAGGCCTGACCACTCTCCACAACTGCCTGAAAGGAGGTTGTGGTCAGGTGGGGGTATCTCTCCTCCTGGGGAGACAAGAAGACATAATCTTAATCTTCCCCAGGGGAGGTTTAAATTGTAAATTAGGATGAATTTCTTCACAGAAAGGGTGATTAGCTTTTGGAATGGGCTGCTCAGGCAGGTGGTGGGGTCATTGTCCCTGGAGATGTTTAAGGAAAGACTGGATGTGGTACTCAGTGCCATGGTCTGGTTGACAGGATGGTGCCTGGTCACAGGTTGGAATTGATGATCCCAGAGGTCTTTTCCAACCTCACTGATTCTGTAATCTAAAGATATATATTATTACATAAATTCTTTTCAGTCCCAAAAATAAGCACACCACTTTAAAATGTAGTGTTTCTAATGTAGTTTCTCCACAAACTTACAATGTAGTTCTGTTATTCAGAAATATTCACACAATTCTAGAAAATCAGAGCTCGATTGCAATCAGTTAAGCTAAAAAACCTGGTTCTTCCAAGTTTTTATCTCTTATTACTCAAATAGAAAAATAGAAGATAACACTTCTATTTTAAACAGAATAATAGGGCAGCAATGGCAATCTCAAACAGTTACACAGGCATAGTTTTGCTATGTAATAATATAAGCAAAGTTAAAAAAATTGAAGAATATTGACTTAGCTGCAAATTTTGATTGGTATGCATGGTCACTGAATATTACATCACAGGAATTTAAAACAAAGGCAGATGGAATTTGTGTGTGAGAGAACCTACCAAATGTAATTTTTTCCCCTGTATTCCAGTCTGGTTGCAAAAAGAAAAAAATACTTCAAAGTCTAAATATCAGAACTTAGAAAAATTTTGAGTCCTCTTGTCATCCTTACATAACCTCAAACTAACAACTAGAAGCAGTCAATATGGCAAAAACAAGAGCTACCAAAACCAAGGCTGCCAAAGAAATTTTCTAGTATCTTCAAGCAACTTTCATAAACCACCAGGTTTCCAATCAAGAATTCACAAATTAGAAAGAAAATAATTCCATTGGGCCAATTTAATTTCTAGACCTCCTCTGTCTAGTGTTTTATTCTGCAGTTGCATTCTTGTGCATATCGATTTCTGGAACAGCTCTGAAAGAAAAATGAAGAAACTCTTCATGAAATCTCACTAGAATGATTGTGGCTTTGAGGGGTGGTTGTTGATTTTTTTTGAGAGGTTTTATTTATATTTTTAAGCTGGACAGATGGCATTCTCAATTGAAAGCTCATAACAAAATGAGGAAAAAACCTACTGTGAAAGGTTCTCAGCCAAACCACTCTGTCTACCATGACACTCTTACAATCTAGTGGATTTGCCAAATAAATTTCACATCAAACTTAGAGTTGCATTTGCCTATGAATTAGCTAAAGATAATGGTAGTTTCATATGAAATCCACAAGTTTTCCAAGCACGTTCTCAATTTTTAGCCTGTGTCCTCTGTGGGGGAGCATGATATCCAGAAAGTAAAGTGTGTTTCAGCAGCAGTAGGATATTTGTTATTGGTGTGAAAACTAAATAAAAAGAGACATTTCTATGCAGAATTTGAGTTATTACAGGCAGTTATCATATTTTAAAAACTTTTTTAGTAAACATTTCGGAGATATGTATTTGACAAATCACTTTCAATATTTTTAGACAATTTAATGGCAACTTGAAGGCTGACCTAATCTTCCCTTACCATGATTGTCTGGGCAACAAACAGTTTTTTATGCTTCTTGGCAACAGATCCTTTCACAAGAGTGTACTAGGGCAAAATACTGTACAAGAATAAACTAAATACCATAAGATATTGATTATTTTCTATATGAATTTTTCTCAGTAATGAAGTCCAGGGCTTTTTGTGGATTTTTTTGCCTGTTTCTTGTTTTGGTTTTTCTGTTTCTTTTCCTTCAAGGAGCATAAACAACAGGTGTTTAAAAATCTGTAGGAAAATCAACATTTAAATATTTAACATTTATTCTTTTCAGATACTTAAAGGTCCTAAAGATCTAAGGTCCGCTAGTAAAGTAGTCTAACACCTGCATTTCATCTTGGAGACTGATTGATATCACACTTAATTACCCAAGACCAAATAGTCTTGATAAAGTATTCAGTGTTCTATATATTTTTCTTCAGGTAAATAATGCAATACATTCTCTAGATCATATCACTCACAAAACTAGAGTGTTGTACTCCTATTTTCCCCACAGCATGATAATTAAGATACCTGTCTAAGATGGAAGAGCAAGACTAAACACAGCAGGCCTTATTTCTGCTGAAGAACATCAAATCTACTTCTTCCACTTCTAAGAGACTGTGTTTCTTAACCCTTCCTTTCAGAAATTTTCCATTTTGTACAAAATACCGGTGCACTTAAGGGATGCTACAGGGACATCGTGGCATTTTTTACAGTCACTCTTGTCTGACTGTAAGCTTTTTTGTTATTCTTATACCATCTCTTTCTTTGATCTGACTAATATTTCATTATTCATGTTGTATTATTCCTTGAAGCTCATGAAACTATAAAAGTCTAGGAACCTTAATTAACAGAAGAGCTACAATTGAAAAATTGAAGTCTCTCTTCTAGAATACTATATTGTCATTATAGTCTAGGAAAGTCACCTGAAGCATCAGTGCCTCATGTGTGGGAAGTTGTTAAAAATTAGGTGAAAAAGCATAGAGTAATAGAGCACTAAGTTTAGCATATTCCATTAAACTGATATCTCACTTATTCTGAATACAAATCTCTAGAAGCATGAGGACCCTGTACCAAAGAAGCAATAAATGAAACCAGACATGCACCTAATTTAGATGTTTTTTCAAATGGTTATATGTTTGATGTATAATTGAAATAAAAGTGTATCCTGAATTATATCCTGTCCCAACATAGCTTATATTGACATTCAAAACAACAGGGTACAATTAAAAACAAACAAACAAGAAACAAAAAACCCAGCAAAACCCCACAAAATAACAACTAGGGTCATTAAAAAACTAGGAATGTAAAATGAAAAATTCAGACTTTATGGAAGTCATAGAAAATATGCAAGATGTCTGTGGACAAATCTCCAAAGTTTAATGTTTCAAAACCAATGAATGTATTTTAAAGAAGTAAACAAGAATACTAAAAGCAACAGAAAATGGCAGTTATACCATTAAACTGAATATCTGAGTGACTTTTTTGCCATGCTTCTTCTTCTAGTCTTCTTCCATGATTTTTTGGATCATCATGGCCACTCTCAACCACTCATGAAGATCAACCAAGAAAACACCCCTGCTCTCGTCACCAGAACCTAGAAGTAAGGTGCCTTTATTTCTCCTTATTGGTGGCTACAGGAGACTGAACGTGCCTGCTATAAATTATTTCTATCCCTAGTGATTTCTCCTTTGATTAGGGTGGGTTATGTGCTGTAGCTATGCAGAGTGCAGTAACCCAGAGCCACTCAACACTGCCATCATCATGGCCACTCTCAACCACTCATGAAGATCAACCAAGAAAACACCCCTGCTCTCGTCACCAGAACCTAGAAGTAAGGTGCCTTTATTTCTCCTTATTGGTGGCTACAGGAGACTGAACGTGCCTGCTATAAATTATTTCTATCCCTAGTGATTTCTCCTTTGATTAGGGTGGGTTATGTGCTGTAGCTATGCAGAGTGCAGTAACCCAGAGCCACTCAACACTGCCATCATCATGGCCACTCTCAACCACTCATGAAGATCAACCAAGAAAACACCCCTGCTCTCGTCACCAGAACCTAGAAGTAAGGTGCCTTTATTTCTCCTTATTGGTGGCTACAGGAGACTGAACGTGCCTGCTATAAATTATTTCTATCCCTAGTGATTTCTCCTTTGATTAGGGTGGGTTATGTGCTGTAGCTATGCAGAGTGCAGTAACCCAGAGCCACTCAACACTGCCATCATCATGCAGCTCTCAACCACTCATGAATCTCAACCAAGAAAACACCCCTGCTCTCGTCACCAGAACCTAGCAAAAAGGTGCCTTTAAAAACGGCATGAAAATGGATTTTTTTAAAACTCATGAATTACAATAGTTTTCTCAATGGAAATACTAGAAAAAGGCATTTGAGTTCAAAGATAGACAAATCAGCTGTGTAGACTAAAAGGAGAAATTGTACAGCAGGTGAATGTCCATGCACAAGGGTTCTGCATGCCAATACACGTTTTGTACACTTTAAATTATAAACAGGTGTCATCACTAGGTACCTATTTCAGAAAGTGTTAATAATAAAAGACAAATTCCTCCTGTTGCAATGCATTTTTGAAGTGGACTAGTTGGTGTTTGGACACAAAAATTTGTTTCCCCGAAAATTACAGAGGTGAAGAAGAAATAAAATTTTCTTTTAAGCTTTGAATGATTTAAGAATACAAGAGCAGCCTTTAGCTGTTAAAACCTGGGGATGTGGAAATAGGCAGAATTTTGACTTCATTACCTAACAGGAGAGAATCAGATATATTTTTAAAATGTCTGGAGGGTGAAGAGCTGCTTGCCAGATGCATATGATGTGTTTCAAATGCTGCATGATCAACTAAATTAATGTGACCAATTTAGGGTCTCTATTTCTATTTTTTATCATGAGGAATTTCCACAGTAGCCAATTCATTGTGCCTGTAGCCTCTGAATGCCTATATGACACAAGATAGTTATTTTCAGATTAAAGGATTCTCAGTCTGAGCCACTGGGGCTTGAATGAAAATTCTTCCATTTGACTGCTAATGCTGTGAAAATGGGAACTAAATGTGTTGTGGATGCCTACATTTCCTAGATAAAATCTCTTTCTGACTAGAAACTAGATGTGGAAAAAATATTTTCTGAATGTAATCAAAAATAAACAAGGGGAGAAAAACCTACCAATAAGTGATACAAAGTTCACATTTCAGAACTTAGAAAATGGCAATTTCTGAAAACCAATCCAGTCAGCTTCCTACTATTTTTAATAATGCTCATTTCCATCCCTTATAAAAAGTAGCTGAGATATTTTTCATTATCATGTTTTAATTCTTAAACCATGATTTCTTATTTTGTTGAGAAAGCTCTGTTTCACTGGACATCAGAAACACTAAAGATATATCTGTTCTGAACAATCCAAGTAGATTGCTTCCATAGATAGTGTAAAGATAATGACACAAATTGATTCATAATATCCATTCTGTTTCTGTTTGGATGGGATGATTTCTATCTCTCCCTCTCTCTATTTCTCTCCTTTTATGCTCTCAATCCTCCCATTGGCTCTGTTAACTTAATAATGATACAAGCATCTAGTCTGAAAAATTTCAGTCTCTCCATGGATGAAGTAAAATGCAAAAACTTCTTTTGAGTTCAGCTAAAGTTGTCTGCTTGCTGGCAAACTGAACTAGCTGGTATTTGTGTATGAACAGCAATCTAGAAACTCTGTATTGATTTCAAGTACAGATATTTATAGAATTTTGAAATCGCCACTTTGAGACTATCTAACTGTGTAAGTGAAAGGATGCTGGTGCTTGAAAGTCAGAAGTCACTTAGGTGTCTTATAGAATTGTCCTGTGTTTCAGGAAAGGAAAGGTGGTAAAGAACTAGTTTAAAGATAAGCTTTAAATGGATAGCAACAAAATACAAATAGTCCTATATTTTGTGAAGAACACATTGTGTTCTTGATATTACATTTATATGGCAAAATGTAGCTTGCAACAACATTTTATGGCCATACTGTAAATCATTAGAAGAGGAAAGGTCTCCAGGGAGAAAAAGAACTCTCACACAACAATAGCAGAAACAGAATTGGCAGTTGTTTTCTGTAGTTTTAGCAAGCATCTGGAACTCATATGTTTATTGTTGACAATTGCCAAGATCTAAAGCCAGAATGTAGAAGGGGGTTGACTTCTATCAGGAAAGAATAGAACAAATATTAAAGAAACATAAGCAACAGCAATGAGTTCTACATAATTTACAAATGTTTTATTTTTGCTTGTACAAATGTTCATTGCTCTAATGCAGTCTAACTACAAACACTGAACTCTTAATTATAAGACAATAAATGGCAGATGTACTCCAGTATCACCCATCCTCATCAAAACCACAAGAAGTTATCATTAACAGATATTATAAATAAAGTGAATTACATTCTTTTTGTGGTAAACACTAAGAATTTTAAATGAGGAGAGTCGCATTGTATAAGATAATATAGCATAATATAGAAAAATATGGCATAAGGTTAAGTAATACTTCAATACAAAAATTGTCTTAGAAGAAAACTCCACTAAGGGATAGATTATATGAGCAAGAATTATTGTCTTCAGTAAGACTCCTCTACATTACTCTGCCACGTCATTTGTATGGCCATTTAGAAGCTGCAGGCAGCTGTAAACTAAAAACAACTTCACCAAATAATCCAACATGCAATGGAGATGGCCCTAAAACATATCTCAACTTATAAACAGAGCAAAATTCCCACACCTGAAGATTACCTTTGCACGTTCTTAGCTTTTTTCTTGCCAGAGTTACCATTATAACATCAAGATACAGTTATAACCTGGATTATAACATGTTCTGAAATTTGAACCGAATATTTCTATTTGGTCTCACCTTGATATTGTGCTCTTAGAATCAGAAGGAAGAAAGCGTGGTGAAAGTAATTAATTAACCAAGCAAACTATAAAAAACCACAAAAAAACCCCCTACAGCATTCTATGCTGATGATGTACTTCAGACAATTTCTGAAAATGCATTGTTGCTCCTCTTAATGACTTTCTACGTATTCCTAAGAAATGTAGAAAATTAACAAACTGGATTACAAGCTAGGAAAATAACACCAAATTTATGGTTGGTTTTGTTTCTCCTTTGAGATAAGCAGATGCCTGTGATCCTGTGGCCTTCTAATAGCACTGTGTACATAAATAGCAAACATGAGTGTTGAAATTTCACATGATTTTCCTGGGTGATTACAGCTGTGATACTGACAAAGAAAAAAAAGAAAACGAATAAAGCCAAGCACATCATTCCTAATGTCTTATTTATTCATGTGTGCTTGAGGAGGCTCTCATGAGCTAACAGAAAGAGAGGCACATGCATATGTTTTTCAGTACACCCTTTTTCCTCATTCTTGCATGCAGCTTTTTGCCAGCAAGTGATTTTATCTATTTCAACAGAAGTGATTTTTAGTTTTAAAATTGATAACTGAGTTGGATTCACACAAGTAAGGAATAAAATGAACGTGGTGCTTCATATAACCTCACCTGTGTGTTTCTGCTATGAAAAAGGGTTTTTAACATTTCTGTATTGGTTTTCCTAATCTGTGGAAAAATTTTCCTAATTTGTGGGGAAAGAGCTAACTTATTCCTAACTTGAAATGTATGATTCACAGAATCACAGAATGAGCTGAGTTGGAAGGGACCCACAAGGATCATCAAGTCCAGTTCCTGGCCCTGCACAGCACAACCCCAAGAGTCACACCATGTGCTTGAGAGCATTGTTCAAACACTTCTTCAGCTCTGTCAGGCTTGGACTGTGACCACTTCCCTGTGAAACCTGTTCCAGTGCTCCACCATCCTTTAAATTAAGAACCTTCTCCTAATACCCAACCTAAACCTCTCCTGACACAACTTCAGGCCATTTCCTTGGGTCCTGTCACTGTCACTACAGAGAAGAGATCAGTGCCTGCCCCTCCTCTTCCCCTCACAAGAAAGCTGTAGAATTGCAATGAGGTCCCCCCTCAGTTTCCCCTTCTCCAGGCTGAACAGACCAAGTGACCTCAGTCACTCCTCACACAGCTTCCCCTCAAGGCCCTTCACCATCCTCATGCCCTCCTTTGGACACTCTCTAACAGCTCAATGTCTTTTTTGTATTGTGGCACCCAGACCTGCCCCCAGCACTCGAGGTGAGGCTGTCCCAGTGCAGAGCAGAGCGGGACAATCCCCTCCCTTGCCTGGCTGGTGATGCTGTGCCTGATGCCCCCCAGGACATGGGTGGCCCTCCTGGCTGCCAGGGCACTGCTGACTCACAATCAACTTGCCGTTGACCACATTAAGTTTGGATCAAAGGGTTTATTACAAATTTCCAATCCCCAAAACAAGGGACTCACAAGAAAACAAAATTTTTAAAAACAATATTGTTATAATAGTGATGCAAAACAGAATAATCCACATTTTACAACCCTGAACATCTGAAATTCATGTGTTTACTCCTAGGCCAGTAGGAGAGCGCACATATTATTGTATCCAGTTGTTGGCTTTTTTTCCTTCATGAAACTGATTACTCCTCACATGAAAGAAAAAACCCAAATAAAATAAAGCAAAACAAAAAAATAGTATTAAATACAAATTACATAATTAAAATTGAGTATCTTTGGAAAAGGACAATCTTGATTTAAACATTTCAAGTACATCTAAATTTACTCTCTACTTCTTTGTTCCTTTCAGCCTTTTTCATTTTCCCTCAACCTACCAAGGCTGTTAAACAGACCCAGCCCAGAATTTATATCTTGAAGCAGATACGCACTCTGTCACAGAGGAGCATGGTAAAACTATAATCATCTATGAAGACACAATGTATAAGTAAGCTGCAGTTCTGCAGACTTTCTTTCCATTGCTGAAACTTCCAAGGGTAAGGAGGAATCTTTCACAGCTATTTCAACCATCAGCTGAGAGCTATGTTCCTGTTCCTGTTACTCCTAAAAATAATTACTGTAATTTTTTCGTTGTCCCAAAATAAGTGCTTCACAGAAACAGGAGGATGAAAACTGTTCATGTAAGCAGAATATACAACTAAAGGAGCATATTAATGTTACACAGAAGAAGAAACATTTGCATAATTTCCAGAGACTGAAAATGCTAATCAGTTTTAGTAATA
Source organism: Eopsaltria australis (assembly GCA_034509425.1). Taxonomy (NCBI): domain Eukaryota; kingdom Metazoa; phylum Chordata; class Aves; order Passeriformes; family Petroicidae; genus Eopsaltria; species Eopsaltria australis. Next base: position 84,702 of record JAVTVJ010010837.1, on the reverse strand, counting down.
ACCTCAAGCAAATCAGCTTTTAGGGGAAATAAAAAAAGTATACAATTAGTTTTGTTATAATTAAATGCTATTTCTAATTATATCTGTGGCAGTTGGAGACACACATCTACCAGTGTAAGTATTATCTTAAAACAGGAAGGAATATATAAAGCATAAAGTATGTTTTGCAAAATTGTTGTTGAAAAAGAGGTTGTTTCTTTTATTGGCTTAGAGTCTTCTAGAGAGTAATTTGGGTAGAACGTATGGTGTTAGTCTTCATTCACTTTCTCTGCTGTGATTCGAAAGAGTAGAATTATCTCTGATTAATAGTCATATAAAAGCTAGCTGTTACAGGGCATGCAATTCCCAGTGCTGCAAATGCAAGTGACTAAAGTTGAAACCAAGCCTGGGTGAAGGAAGCACTGCAGTTGATGCAATGGAGGATGTCAAAGGAGAAACGATCACTCTGAGTAGTTTTTATTCTGTTTTTATATACCTTTTGGCTCCAGAGAGCTATTAACACTGTGCACTAAATTCTGCACAGCGTAGTGGAACCTCCTGAGACTATTGGGACTGAGTCAAATTTCTGTGGTAAGAACATACAGTATTTTTAACAATAGAATGTCATCTTATGGCAGGGATCTGCCTGTGGTGTGTTGATGCTGGCTGTATGCCAGCCACTCACCCAAGCTCCTCCATCACTATCCTCCACAACTGGGTAGGGGAGAGAAAATATAGCAAAAGGTTCATAAATTGAGATTAGCACCTGGGGAGACCCAAATACCCTCATGGGAAAAATAGACTTGAATTAGAGGTATTAATTGGTTTTATTACCAAAAAAATCACAGCAGGTAAACAAGAAAAAAACAGATCTTAACAACACATTCCCCATACTCTCTCACCATCTCAGCTCTAGTTCCTCCCCTCTAGCTGTGCAGGGAAAGAGGGAATGAGGATTAAGGTCAGTTTGTTGTTCCTACCACTGTTCAGAGAGAGGAGTCCTTCTTCTGCTCCACTGTGGTGTCCCTCCTGTGGGGGGCATGAGCTTCACCCATGTGAATCCATACCATGGGCACCTGCTCTCCACGAACTGCTTCAAGTTGTGTCCCTTTTCCACAAGACACAGTCCTTCAGGAAACAGGCTGCTCCACTGTGGCTTCCCCACAGGGTCATAAGTCCTACCAGCTCCATTGTGTACTTCTCACCACAGGTGTGCAGGTCCTGTCTGGACCCTGCTCCAGCACGGGATTCTCACAGGTCCACAGTTTCTTTCAGGCACCCACCTGCTCTGGTGTGGGTCTCCTCCCCATGCTGCAGGTGGATCTCTGCATTCCTGTTACCTCCAAGGCTGCAGGGGCACAGTTGTCGCACCATGGACTGCACCGTGGGCTGCAGGGGAATCTCAGCTTCAGCACCTGGACCATCTCCTGCCCCTCCTTCACTGACCTTGTTGTCTGCAGAGTTGTTCCTCTCGCATATTCTCACCCTGATATTCTCTGCCTGCAATTACATCTTCACAAAAACCTAATTTTTCCTTCTTAAATATATTACCACAGAGGCTTTATTATCATTCCTGATTGGCCTAGCCTTGGCCAGCGGTGGGTCTGCCCCAGCACTGCCTGGTATTGGCTCTCTCCAACATGGGGGAAGCGTCTGGCAGCTTCTCGCAGAAGCACCCATGTAGGCCCCCTGCTACCAAAACCTGGCCACACAAGCCCAACACAGAGATTAACATTGGCTGACATCGACATAGCTAATGAAATTAAAATTAAAGAAAAAGAAAGGCTTGTTTCCTCCTGTGTCATTTTCCAAATCACATCCATGTCATCCACTTCTTGATTCCCTAATTAGAAACTCCATGTCAATAATTTCATAAGTCAGTCCTGCAGTGTATGTGATCTTTAGCATATACTGAAAATAGGGACTGTGCTACTGGTATCCATTATCCAGCACCAAGCATGGCAACAAAGGAGACAAGAAGGATTTTTTTTCAGATACCTGAATGAACTTAGTTGATCAACATATCGAACATACCAAAAATATCAAATACATCAATTTCATGGGAAAATTCAATATATGACTAGAAGGAAGATCAGCAACAGGTCAGGTATTTCTGTATGTCCTTCAGCTGCAGTAAGAATTGAAATAATCAATTTAATAACCACTAAAGTGTCAAATTAAAAATTCTCTCCAACAAAGACAAAAAGCCATCAGCTGTATCTCATATTCACTTGATGGCATCTTGTTGAACATGTGATACTTCAGCAGCCTAAGCTAAAATGACCCAGGAGCATGAAAGCAACACAGAGTTGCAGTACTGTCTTTGATGTATTACGGACTATTGGTATGGAGACAAAAGCTTTTCTAATGAGCAACCAAATCTAGTCAAATAACTTAAACTAAGACCTTAACCAGCAGAAGACATAGAGGTCAATTTTGCTAAGAACCCTATGACTAACATTATAAAAAATTATTTGGAATCTTGCTGTCTATAGTTAACACTATAAAATCTGTAAAGTTATCTTTTTACAAATGAAAACCAAAAAGCAAACAATCTCCCCTTCCACAACAACTAAAACCAAAAGGACATTAGCTCAATAATAACATTTCTAAGGAAAAATCACTTCTGAATTCTCGTACTATTTTCTTAACAGAACAACAACCTATGGGATATCCATGTCCATGTTTGATAAAGTTAGTTAGGCCAGTATCCTCACCAATTCTTATCCCATTACCTTTAGCAAAGAAACAAGCAAACAAAATTAGAACTCAATATCATTCTGTCCTCCAGTTATGCTACTCAGATAAAGCAAGGAGCTTGATCTGGATACATTTTTTATAATGTGGAAATTGCTTTAACTTAATGAGTTTGAAAGCCTCAAGTATCTTTCGAGACAATTGTGAGGTGTTGTATGTTAAACACTTTGCCTTGAGGCTGAACCAGTCACTGATTTTTGGCCTTAGCAACCTCATTTGTAAAGGGGTAGGGAGTCATTATAAGCTGTGGAAAAACACTGAAATTATAGATATGCCTCCACCAGGTAAAGTTTAAACACAAGCTTGTGGTGGGAAACTATCAAATAATTTTGTCACCTTAGCGATATATCAGATGACAGCTGTTTGTACAAGGGCTTGACAAAATGCAGTACCAGATACAACATGTCTTTTGGCCGATTAGCTGGCAGAGTTTGGAAAGAGCAAAGCAGAAAACTTCAAAATAAATAAAGCATCTACATTGTGGCAGTAGTATCTAGTTTGCTATAAGGGTGTGAAACATTGTCACACTATTGATATATATAAAGCTTTTAAATGGGTTTCATCTGCACCATCTGTATGCCATATTGTGCACGATACAGCAAATGCCATTTATAACAATTAAATTTTGAAACATGCTGCTCTTTCAGGAAGTAAAGCAAAACTCACCACACAACAACTGTGCTAGACCAACCACACGGCTAGAATAGAATACACCAAAATGCCACTGCAGATGCTAAGTGGTGAGCCGTAGGAATGGCTGAGGTAGATAGGCAGGGATACACAGGAACACAAGCTTGAGCAATATGGATTTCTAGACAGTAGTTAATGTTCACTGTCAATGCAGAGGTAACACTAAGACACAGTAGTCTGAGTCTTGGTTTGAGAAGATCAATTCACTCAATGCAAGAAAAATACAGTTTCCAAAACAGCAACAAGGTTAATGGGAAGATGCTTCAGTCTAGGTAGAATAGACTTCTCTTAAATTCCCCCATCAAGCTTTATATCAAAAACACCATACCTTTCTTCTTTTTCTGTGGCAAAACACTGCTTCTCAAAACCAGGTAAATGCTAGTTTACAGAGTTTTAATATCTTATTTCACGTGGTGTCAAAAACATACACCTGAAATGTAACTAATTATTCTTATTATTCTTTTCAAGTTCTATGAGAATTAAAGTCTCTAAACACATGGTTTGTTTTAGATCCTTAGAGAGCTACAGTCTTATTTTCCATATGGTGCAAGTATTCCAAAGTTAGCCACAAGCCTTTTAAAAATAAATGATTGAACAAGCCTTGCAGTCCATTAGAGAGCAAGACCAATTATCAAACACAAGTAATTTTTCATCTTGCTCTTTAGAGACATATGATGTTTTAATAAAGTCTTTACAAATTACAGGAAGTATGCTCTCTCAAAAGAAAAGTATCATTAAGCACAGCCCTTTATGAACTTTATGCTTTGTTTGAACTCATTAGAAAGCAGATTGTCATAGAAGCTGAAGATTTTGATCATGTTTTTCTTTTAACAAATTGTGAGCTGTACAGTTTTTTCCTTGTTATACTCCCCTTCTAAGAGATAGGTCACTACACATTTATAAATCAGTTATGTTTAAGTTTACACAGAATATTATTGATGTTAAAAGAGAGGCTGAAACTGTTAACATGAGCTGCTTACGTGAACAAAAAGTTTCCTGGTATCATGGAAAAGAAAAAGGTCTCTGATGTAAAAATAGCCTAGTATTATAAAGCATCAAGCAAGATTGTATGTTCTTTGAAGAGAAAGTCATGGCATCTTAGAAGATGCTAAGTTGCTGGCTGATCCAGTCCATTGTAATGAAAAACACCTGCGTAAAGAGAGTGTCTTCTTCTAGGGGTTGCAAAATAGATACACATATGCCTCAAACCCAGAAGTCTCTAATAAGTGGTACACATTCCTTTATCTAGAACTGAACTTCAAATCAAGCCCACAAATCTGAATATTTACAAATTTAAGGGAGAAGATTTATGTTCCCAATAAAGGCTTGGATTCTAATCTCGCACCTGGTTTTTCTTCTTAAGAAAACTCTGTGAATCATATTTTTGTGCATAAGTTGGAATTGTCCTAAATACCAAGTTTGGGGAGCTGGCACCTTTTTAACAGAGGGTTCCACAAACCATCCCATGAAGAAAAATTATTCACTTTCATGTGACTATATTGAAATATATTGAAACAAAAGTAAAGATCGGCTGTTTCATAGCACCCATAATAATACTAATACAGCTAGAGACTCTAGAGTATTAAACGTTCATGTCCTTCAAAACAGTTCATGTTTGTCACTTTGCAAACCACTATTTTAGAAAGAGTACCAAGTGAAGAAAAATGCTGTTATCAATTCTCCAAACAAGCTAAATTAGTTTTCATGGCAGAAATGTATCTAGTGATGATTTGTACAGCACTGACGGGGTTACTACCGTAAGGCAGAACACGCTGGTTTCAAAAAGGTTTTATAAACCCCTTGATACTGGAATATAACATCCAATAAATACTATTGAAACATGAATTAATGATTCAAAAGCAAAAGTTTTAGCACAAATCTGGAAAAGACTGGGGAGATTTTAAATTCAGTTGTTTATCTAGATTTTTTAGGCAGCCAGATACATGTCTTGTCTTACACAAAATTTGGACTCTTTTGTCTTCTAGGAATAGTACCTAATTAACCTTAGGATTATCAGCTAAAAAATCCAGTCCATTCAAAAAATCTGTTTGCTTGCTGCATTTTTGGCTTTGAAGAGCAGTCTTCAAAGAGGAGAATTGTATTGAACCAAAACTGGAAAGATGGTTTATCTGTATAGAGACACTAAAGGAGCCCAAGCTTTTCTCACTTATGTGTACTTAGGAGAATCATTCCTTTGCCTCTTTGCTACAGTTTTTACTTACTACTACAAGAGATTTTATTGAGATAGCATGTTTTGAACCTCCCAGCATTTTCATAGGTATTAGTTCAGAGAAAGATATAAAAGGAAGATGACAGACCGCCTGTTGGTCCACATTTCTTCTAAGTTGATACTACTGTTACTGAACAATGTTTTGTCAGGCAGCCAAAACATGAACAATATTTTGCTTTCCCGCAGTGCAACTTCTTTCACAAGGTACATGCATCACAAGAGCAGGCCTCTATCTTCTCAGCTGTTTGTCTTCCTCTCAAGTGGTGTGAATTTTTCTCACCAGTAACTGCAGGTGAACTAGTGTTATCAATTTCATCCCAAAGAAGTCCAATTTCCAGAACTGAAAACTCTCAGAATTAGGGGCATAAGTGATGAAATTCAGAAACTCACTACTCTGTAATGTTCTTATATAAAATATTATTGCCAAAAAACTATTATTTGTTGTCTTCCAGGGTTACTCACACTTCTCACATATAAAGAATCCACACTACAAAGAATTTTCAGTAGGTGTTCTCTGAAAAACAGGGTTATCAGTGGCTTGTTTCTGCAGATGATTTTTCTGCTGGAATCCTGGATCCTGCCATCCTTCAACTACCCTGCTCTTCTGCCCTGTCACACTAGATTTTGGAGGATTTAAACCCATCCAATATCCTTCATCACCAGCTGGGCAAGTGGCATCACACTGTGGTTGGCTTTGAATGAAGTGTGTGAAGGCAAGTTTTTGTTAATGTGCTGGCCAGCAGGCCAAATGGAAGTAATAGCTGCCAAGCTCAGGCTGCAGCTTGTCTCTTTCCATGGCAGTCATTTGGATAAATTTTCTCTACTTATTCAACAGTTTTATGTTATCTCTCTCTTTCATTTGATGTAAATTAAGGAATATGCTTGCAAATTAGTTGCAGGATCCAAGGAACAAACAAATCAGCAAGTAGTGCAAGTATTTCCATGTCTTACCACCTCAGGAAATCAGGTCAACTTTCTTTTACCTTGGCTACCGTTTTTTCCAACATGAACTATTTCATAAAGTACTCCTCACACCTGCTCAGTAACTGTATTTCAAAGGCTACTGGGGATAAACATCTTGAGCACAGGAGCCTGAAGGTTGGTCTATGGTAGTCCATAGGTCCCATTCAATTATTACAAACGCAGGACATATAACTCAGTACATGTGTCTGATTGTTCTATTTGCCTGAAACCATTATAGACCCATAATTATCTTTTGAAAAAAATATTGTCTTCCTAAGCAATCATTTTTGGCATGATGTTGTCATTTTAGAAGATTACGAATGTAAAACTTCTCCATCAGATTAGTGCAGATAATAAGATGATAAGAAATAACAAAAATAGTATGCAGGTTGTTGTGCACTAAGAAGACATATCTGGCTGAAGATCATATTGCTCCTTCACAGTAGCTCTGTTGACATTTGTAACTTTGCATACGTCCAAATCCCATTGCATTTTAAAATATCAGTGGAGATTTGAGAACAAACATAGCCTGTGGCTAGCTTCAGAGTCCCACTGTTTTCAGGCCCCATTCATTATACAACTGTCAGCCAAGCATCAAATCTTCTCTTTGCATCTAAAATTTATTACAATAGTACTAAGAGATTTGTTGCAAACATAATTTTAGGTGATTGTTTTTGTAAAAGACACATTCTGCTTTGCACAGATCCTCTTGATTTTTGCCTGGCCTTCTAAATGGTGAATGCTGTCAGCCCACCTCACCTCTCTGCTCCTACAGATGAACTTTCTTCACACCATGCCCCTTAACATCGGGCTGCATAGTGGGAAAATGTGCAGCTGAAGGTATCTGTAGCATCACACTGCATCTACTAAATAGATACTCTTATCTTTCTTTTTTGACACAGATGTATTTATTAAAAAAAATTACAAGGAAAATTGAACAAATTTAACATGGGTAAAGCATACATGAGAAAACAAAGAAAGACTGAAAATCTATCTACTTCTCAAAATGGCATGAAATCTGCCATTATTTTCTGTTTGCACCCAGAAGATGCAGGAGTAAAAAGATGGAGCAACTCATCTTTATTCTTTATGATTGTGCATTGCTGTTCAGAAACTAGTAGTGCTATTGTGACAATGTCTTTAACCTCTCATTTTGCATGGACACTTGCTCAATAAAATGCAAAAAAGCAAACCCTGACTTTATTTACGAGCAGCATATGTGAAAGTTTGATTCTTTACTTGTTTTTTTAGAAATAGATGGATAGAAAAGAGAACATATACAGCATGTGTTTATGGATTAGGTAGACTAATTTTGGAACAGAACACAAAATAAGCAAGTTTTAAATAATGCCAATTGCAGCAACCAGTAGAATTAACATTATATTATTATATTATTATTATTCTCTATATAGCACAAAAAGTATACAAAAGGTAATATTTTTTTCTATTAGAAGTCTTGCTAACAAGAATAAATAGAACTGAAAAGCAGAATCCAGACATTACAGTGAGGTTTTATTTTCAGTATTATATTAATTTATCTAGTGTCTCTCTCACAGTCTTCTCAAGACTTTCTAAAGCACTTCAATTATAACCAGCTAATTACCACAGCAGGAATGGCATTTAATGAGTTAATGTGTGGCTTTCTGAGAACTGGGGAATTAATTATCTCCATTCAAACTCTATTTCTCAGACAACTGGTAATGCCGCCAATTGTGCTGTGCCAAAGAGCTTGTTTTATGCAGCATAGATGTCAAGCACAGGTCAAGCCCCAATCCAGCCCTATACAGATAGCAGCACTTAGGAGCTAAAACTAAGATTTTTTTGAAACTGAATATAGTGGAAGTTTCAGCTTAAAAGACATTAATTGATATATTATCCAGAAATGTAAAATTTAAAAGAATTATTGAGGTCCCTAAAATTCTTAGAGTTTCTCAGAAATCTTTTTCCTGGAGCAAGATCTAGCTTTGAAGTTACCTCAGCTTTTAGCTGTGCTTTTAGCAATAGGTTACACAAGAGATCTCAGGAGGTTCTTCCAATCTAAATTATTGCATAATTGTATGATTGAATGGTGTGGATTGTGGTGAGATGGAACTTAGGAAGGAGATATTGTAGAAAAAGAAGTTTACATTTGGCTAGATGATTACATTTTAATATTTTTAGTGCCTGCAGGGGTACTTAATATATAGGGGGGGAAAAAAAGGCAAACAAAACTTGAAAAATGTGTGAGCTTAAGGGAATGTAACATGCTGCATGCAAAAAAGAACATAATCTACAATTTAGTGTCTGTTGTCTGGAAAAGACCAAAAGAATTCCTTGATGATCTAAAGCAAAGGCATAATAAATAAGGAACACAAAATGAAGGATGTATGGCATCAAGGAATTTCCAAGGCTTCAAAAAAAGGAGAGAGAGACAATATCAGAAAGATGGGTAAAATTATTTCTTGAAGCCATTCTTCAGCTTTAGGAGAGGCTTTCCAATTGTCAAGATTTTGAACATCGTAGACTATAAAAATCAAAGACCCTAAAATTCTGTATCCATCTACATATTATTTGAGAAAGGAAACATTAGAAAGCAGTGAAAAGACCAGAAACAAAACAAGGTGCTAACATGATTTGCTTTTATTGTTTTCCTTCATCATGCCTTTCAGGAAAATCTTTCCCTTCTCTGCTCAGACTTTCCCTGAAGAATGTGTTTCCCATATGTCTCCGAAATATATGGCACGTAGTATACATACATGTCTAGCATATGAAGACTAGGGGGGGCTCATAAGGATTAAAGGAAACTGCAATTAAAACAGCATATAGCAACTTTTCCATTTACAGATTTCCAAATGGTAGCTTGGAAAAAATTTATCCCTTTTCTGTCAATGAACACCATATTTTATCTTTGATCTTTAATTTGATTGTTGCGCAGTAGATTAAATCAACATAAGGTCTGCAAGGAAATACAAATTTAAATGAAATTTAACTCTTCTCTTTGGCATAAACTTAATTTGGGACCTAACTTTTAAAAGTTTCTCAAGGCAACACAACAGAAATATTACTAAAAATTACTCTAGATTTCAGGATAGCAAGTTGAGGAAAAATCCCTAAAATGTTAGATGATGTAAATGTGTTGAAATTTATTATGATACCTCATAAAGCAAAATAAAACTATTACTGATATCTTATGGTCACAACTGAAAAATATTTATACGGCTAGCACAGAAAATGATAACTATGTGAACTGGACTTTCATGGCAAGGTTTTGGGGTTGGGGGGAACTGCAGGACGGAGCCAATGCCAGCTGGATCCAAGAGGGGCCCACCATTGGCCAAGGCTGAGCCCTTCTGCAGTGGTGGCAAGCCAACAGAGTTCAGCAGGGGAAGAAAACCTGCTGAACAACAACAGCCAGAGAAAAGAGGAGGGAGAAAAGGGAGACACAGCCCTGACACCATGTCTGTGGAGAAGGAGGGCAGGAGGTGCTCAGGTAACGCACCTGAGATTCCCCTGCAGCCCCTTGTGCAGCCCATGGTGAGGCAGCTGTGTCCCTGCAGCCACAGAGGTCACAGGAATCCAGAGATTCACCTGAAGCCCATGGGCAACCCCACACCAGAGCAGGTGGATGCCCAAAGGAGGCTGTGAACACCTTGGAAAGCCCACAATGAACCAGGCTTGGACCAGGAAGTCATTATGACCCTGCAGGGCAGAGAAGGTGGGAGTGAAGGAAACCTGAAGAGAGAGTTAAGAAAATCCAGAAAGAAGGGATGGGTGGGGCACATGTTCACATGTTTCAATATTTAGTCTTATTCATCATTACACCACTCTGGGCATAAATTGGCATAAATTAAACTAATTTTCCCCAAGTTTGGTCTATTGTGCCTGTGATTGTAATTGATGAGCAATATCTCCTTGTCCTTATCTCATCCCATGAGCACTTTGTTATATTTTCTCTCCCTTGTCCTGCTGAGGAGGGCGAAATGACAGAGCGGCTTTGGTGGACATCCACAACACTATGTCATCTTGTTCAAGAAACAGTAAGTTTTCACAGAATATTGTAACTTCTGGTGGCATACCTTGTCTTTTTTCATTTTCAATCTACTATGCAATTGGCTTCTGATCCCTTAGTAATACAAACTCTAAAGAAGCTACTTATATTTTCAAACTGACAACCATGCTCACCAATAAAAGTTGGAGCACAGGAGGGTGGGGCGGACATATGTAGTGGCAGCATTGGATTTTTCAAATTGTCCTTCTGTGTGTTGTAGCCTGGCTGTCCTAGAGATGGCTGAACACCTGCTTGACCATGGGAAGTGGTGAACAAATTCTGTGTTTTGCTTTGCTTATGTGTGCAGCTTTTCCTTTGCTTGTTGAACTGTTATTGTCTCAACCCGTGGGTTTTCTCTCATTCGCCCTTCCGAGGCTCTTCGGTGCCCTGCTGGGAGGTGTGAGTGAGCGGCTCCATGAGGCTTAGCTGCCACCTGGGGTGAAACCAGCACAGAAATTTGCAATATCTGGGAACATTAAAAAAGCTAAAAATGTAACTATGAGATGACAGCAAAAAGTATTAATGCTGGACAGAATGGTATAATTAGGGAAGTGTAGTACATAATTATTACTGTATAATTAGTGTTCCTGGCCAATTTATAAGAGTAAGAATATTTGATATTAAGATGTCATGAGTCAGTTAGCAGTTGTTAAAATAAAGCTATACAACCAATTTTTCCAGTTTGCTCTCATCATACTAGCAGATCCTTTTATCATCTTGCTACATAGCAGCTTTAAAGAAGTCATTAGGCCTTCATTTACTTCTGAATGCTGGTCAGAATCTTCAACAGTCTAATGTATTTGGGTAATTTCAAGGTGCAAGAGAGGTATGTGCTTCCAAGAGGACTTTTCATTATTAAAAATTTCAAGAACATCTATGGTTTTCAACCAGAAGAGGTAGGAGCAATTATATCACTTTATATTCACTTTACAGTACTTGTAAAGCGTGCATTATATGTGTGGCTGATAATGACGACTGAGTTTGAGAACTATAAAGGAACTTGGAAATAATATATTTTGTGTTTTGACCATATAATAACATATTTAAAACACAGAAATCATAGTTTCGCATTTACTTCAAGGCAATCAGGAATCATCTTCCATATAATTTTAAACATCCTGCCTCCTTACTTAAATAAAAATCTTATTATGTATTTAAAGTGAATACTTGTGTTAGCAAAAAGGCTTTTGTAGCAATAATCATCAATTTCATACTGTTGAATTGGTTCAGAACTGTTCCACATTAGCATTTGATTACCATATCATTAACATGAAACTCAATAAACTACATCATAAAAAAGTACTCTCAGAATAGAATGTAAACTGGCTAAGGACCTAAAAATAGAACTAGATTCTAGCTGAACTTCATTTGTTATGATTTTTCTTCCCGGTTAAAATTTTGCTCTTTGGAAAGTTGCAATGATCTAAATATTTTTAAAAGTATTTAATTGAATTTGCTATAAAAATTAATGTTTCAGAAAAGAGAAAAGAAAGTTTGTTAACTAAAAAAATTGTCCTCAGTGAAATGAACTTCCTAGAAAGGACTAACTACCACTTCTTTCATCAAAGAACATACTACACATAAGTGTAGTTGATATAATTTGAAATCCAGAGGGCATCTACTGTGATAAAAGTCTTAAATTATATCAGTCATATATGCAGAATTGTTTTAATTTTGAATGTACAGAGAGGGATGGAACATGTTGCTATTTGTACTTTGCAGGTGGTTTCCTCCTAGCTTGGATTTAAATGTCACTTGAAATCTTGTTGATGATATGTCTTCTGTCTGGGGGAAAAATCAAATTTTGAATAACACCTGTACAGGTGTGTGTGACTGGTAGAGACAGATGAAAGCAGCCTTCATGGAGCTCATTGTGGGCAAAGTCTGCAGCTCACAGAGAATGCCACGTTTTTCACATCCAGGTTGTTTATGTCCTTAAGGTGACGTCTTTCTGAGGCAATTCAAGTACACAAGAGCAAGAAAGAATTACTATATTATATTGTGTACCTTACTGTGTACTGTGATAATCTAACAAATTGCTCTAGCTATCAGAAAACCAAATCCTGATGTGCAAAGATCTACGCATTGTTTGTTTTACCTCATGGAGGCCTAAACTCCCTGCTTTTAGGGTGACACTTGTACTGTTAAAGTAGTAGACAGAAGGAAGTATGATTGAAAGTGTCTTAAATACATACTTCAGTCTGTCATAATATCCAAAATATATTTAGAAAAATATTTTGTAAAATATTAAAATTTACAGTACCTGTAAGAAAAGGAGGAGACTGTATCAAAGCCATTTCACTGTGCTGTCCTAAAATCGTGTTTTTTCTTGTTAAACTTGTTGCTCTTAAACTCCCTGATAGAATCTTCAGGAGAATAGCATCTGGTTGGTCTGGCTAATTTTGCAGAAAATGAGGATTTTTAGAGATAGTCTTAGGATCAGTTTTTCAAGCACAAAATACAGGTTGATTTTAATATGCGTATTTTCAGTTGTACACTGCAGAAAACCCGGCTTTTTTTCTTGCCTATTTAAACTACCTAGCTAAACATAGCACATTGTAGGTTTCTTTTTAAAATAATTCTTTTTCTATAGTTGTCTTTGTGCTTCATAGCTAAGGAAAAGTGAAGGAAATCCAGTCCCTTGTGCAAATAAAGAGCCTCTTACTTTTGACCCAAAGGCAGAAATGTAATGTTTCATCAGATAAAAAGTCAGTACCCAGCTGTGCAATCTTTCTTCTATATTGTAAAAGTCTGGGAAGCATTAAAAATCAGATATTAAACACAAAGGTGTTGACAATGTCAGTTTACTCTTCTTGCTAAAAATAAATTGAATTAGGCATATCACATTCACAAGAGCATCCTCTTTGATGTCCCTTCTATCCATAAAATAATTTCAATGAAATCTGTGCAAAATAACAAACTTTGATAAACCTCTACAACTCTGCTGAAACACTCAAGTTAGGATAAAATTATATCTGTAATTTTATAATATTACATCTGTAAGGAAAAAGAAGTTTGTATTTATTATATAAGCTTTATCAGCTCGCCTCTTACAAATTCCACCTTAACTATTTTTTATTTTTCTGCTGATATTTGCTGGAGTATTAAATATGTTTAAAGTTGATCTATGCCATTTGCTGTTGTTCATTGCATAAAGTAAACTGCCTTTCACTACCAAGAGGCTTACATTTTCCATCTGCAGTGAAGAGGACAATAGTTTAGGCAAATAGACATTAGTATGTCTACATTAAATCAAAGAACTTCATTATCGGACACTACTGTTATCTTAAAGTTTGAATAAATTTGGTAGGTATGCTGCTTTGCAAAAGTAGAAAATAAAAAAATTATTGTAAAAGTCAGAATATTGCTGAACTCTTATTTACAAGGATTAATTCAGCCTCCTATTTCTTAGCGTTTTGACCTCTTAGTCCAACATACCTGCTGCCACTGTACGACGCTTTGAAATCTGTCACACAGCAAACCCAAAATGTGAATTGTGCTCATCTCCAGTGCCGAGAAGGGGGACTACAAGGAATGCTATTTAATCCCTTTCACAGTGATCTAAATACGTATCTGCTACACCTACATAAATTAGACCGTTTTAGGAACTGGCTAAATTGGCATGTTGTAGAACCTGTCTTTTTCTTCCCTTCCTACTACTTAATAATAAACATGCCGCTGAGATTTTGCATTAGAATATTCTTCAATGGCTTAGCACTTTATATAGCTTTATGAGATAAAAACCACGTCTTTTAATTTTCTTATCTCCCTTCAAATACGTTTGAACCTTGTTCCAACGTGTCTTATCATCTTTTCAGCAGCATGAGTGTTGTTATATCCAATTTTTGATTTATTTTTCCACACAGAGAACTATAAAGGCTTAAAGAAATCCTTTCTAGTTTATTACATTGTAGTCTTTGGAAAATCTTTAATAGATCACTTGCAGAAGGGTTTAAAGGGCAGATCCACATTTAAGTATCTCAGAGCTCATATTGGAGATTTTTTCTTGTATCTTAATCTATGTGAACCAAATACATTATTCCACTAAAGTTGTTTGCTTTCAATTCATGAAAGTTGATAAGAAATCAATACATGCTAGGTATTAACCATGGTATACAAACTGAATGAGTTTGTGAGTCTTCCAGTTAGACACATTTCTGTATCAAAATAGCCGTGATCATGTAAAGGAAAATTACATTTTACAAATTTATTAGATCTTTATAAGCATTCGCAAAAGGAATTAATTAAGGAGATGAATACAATTTATTTGCATTTGTGTGGTGGGTTGACCTTGGCTGGCAGGCAGATATCCACCAAGCGGTTATATAATTTCTCCTGCATACAGTAAAAGGGGAAAAATAAGATGAAAGTCTTTGTCAGTCCAGATAAGAATAGGGAAAAACACACCAAGTATCATGTTGGGCAAAGCAGACTCAGCATGGGGAAAATTAATTCAATTTAGTGTAAATCAATCACAGAATAGTGTCAATAACTCACAGAAAGTGAGCAATAAAAACAGAACCAAAACCACCTTCCTTCCACTCTTTCTTCCCGGATTTAATTTGTGCTTTTTGTATCTCAAAAGCAGTGCAAGGACACAGAGAATGGGGATTTCAGTGAGGTCATAATCCTTCATCTCTGCCACTCGTGTTTCCTCATGCTCTTCCACTGCTCCAGAATGGGAGTTCTGCTACGGGAGACAGTTCTTCACAAACCTCTCCAGTAGGAGTCCTTCCTGTGGGCTGCAGTTCCTCAAGAGCTACACCATTACAGGTCCTTTCCATGGATACAGTCTTCAGGCATGATCTGGTCCTCTCTGTGGGCCACAGCTCCTTCCAGGAGACAGCTTCTGAATGAGCTCTTCATGGGCTTTCTTCAGGCTGTGTCCCCCACAGGAGGCACTTTGGATTTTTGTTATCATGCTGTCTTCATGGGCTGTAGAGTGACAACCTGCATCACCTGAGCTGCTCCTGGAGCACAGCATCCCTCTCCTTCCTACCTGACTTTGGCACCTGCAAGGCTGTTTCTCTCCCATGTTCTCATTCCTCTCTTCCAGCTGCTCTTGTGAAGCATTTTTTACCCTTTCTTAAATCCATTGTCCTGGAGGTGCTGTCAGCATCACTGATAGTCTCAGCTACAGCCAGTGGCAGCACTCTCTTTGAGCCAACTGGAATTGATTCTCTCTGACATGGGGGAGCTGGTGGCACCTCACAAAAGCCATCCCTGTGGCCCCTCTGCTATCAAAACCTTGCCACATAAATCCACTAAAACTTTCAAAAGACCTTTGACAAGGTCCTTGACAGGTTACTGAGGGCATACGCAGCCATAAGATTAGATGCAAAGAATTGACATGGATCAGTAACTGACTTGGAGTCAGGAAACAAATATTAGATTACCTATTTTTATCAAAAAATAATTTGCTGCAAAATACAAAAGATCAATAGCTGGGGAATCTGTGTAATATCTACTGTTCATTATTTTTATTAATGTTCTGGAAAAGGAGTTAGCAATGTAAAAAATTGCAGATAGCACGAAGTTAATTTGTTGGCCAGGATTAGAGATGAATGCAAGGAACTTCAGTGATTTATGTTCAAATTTAGACATAATGGTAATATGTCATCAAATAAATAGCCAAGTTGATTAAAAAACCTACAAACAATGATCACTGAAGAGGAAAATAGCTCTGGTGTAGTCCTAAATTACCTGTACTACTGGATTAAATAGTTTTAATAGTCACAGCTCAGCTGTGACGACCTCAGTTTCATAACCTGTTACAGTCAAAACCAAATCACAATAAATAAAGGCAGCATATGGAATAGCATACAGTGTATAAAAATGTCATATCTATTAATAATTAATAAAATATTATATAATAAGTTTACAGCTCAAGAAGGCTAATAGTTTCAAGTGGCTCAGAGAAGAAACAAGATAACAAATGTATTGCAAGATTTCAAACAAAAACATACTGAAAAAATTGGTGCCAGTAATAGCTATGAATAGCAACTGCTTTTCAGAAGGGAAATAGAGAGATTCTGTTCTAACACAAAATGGATCTCAATTCAAAATTTATTTTCAAAAATCCTTACAAATTTTATAAGCATGCACAATAACCTAAAAACTTAATTGTCCAAGCACGTCACAAAGGTCAAGAATATTGCAGTCTTCAAATGAAAGGGATTTTTTAAAAGACAACAGATATTACCAAAACTATAAAATCAAAAATATCAAATGCTGAGTAAATGGAACCTCTTAGATCAAGGTTTAAACTTCAACCCAATTAAAGGCAATTACAAAAATAGCTAAGGTTATTCTTCTAATTTCAGTGAGGCTATTACACTCTTATACACTGAAACTTCTGCTCTTTGATGGAAGAAGAACACATCACTAAAAAAACATATATATTTCTTGGAATGCCAACCCCATTTTGCCATCAATCCAGCCCTAGCTATGACTGAAGACGTTTTACTTCTCTAAATTAAAGCAATGAAGAACACTTCATTGCCTTCCCAGTTAAGAAATCAAAATATTCCAAGGTCAACAAGGAAATGAGCTCAGGCTTTTAAGCAGAGTACAAAAGTAAAATACTTACCTGGGGAAAAAGAAGTTGAATTTTTAGAAGACACTCCTGGCTGGATTTACAGAACAGGTGATTTGGTCTAATTTTTATGAAATTCTTAGAACTGCTTTTTTATGTTTTTGTAGTCAGAGCACTCTTAGGGATGTTAGTGACAGGACTTCTATTGGGTCTTCAGTCTTAGAAATTACATTATATACATATCTGTAGCAAAGGAATTTTATAATAATTTTCATTAGAACATATACACAATGGGTATTTTACAGATTTCAGATTATTTTTTAAATTGCTATTACTTTATGACCAGTTCATTTTAAAAATTAATGATAATAAAACTGCAAATACATACTCTGCTGAAATTTTCTCATATAGTTATATAGAATATATTTCTTCAAAGATGCTGGTGTGTTTTCAGGTGGAAATATCTACATATTGTTTCAGACTTGACACTGAAGGCAGCAAGCTTAGAAGTCTCCATTTTTGTATTAATGGCACATTAAACACTCTACACTGTCTGTAAGTCAGTCTCACTTAATGGATAGAAGAGACAGTTTTGCAAGTTGAAAATTAAATAACCATATCATAAGCCTGGTTGGGTTGATATGGTTCATATCACTTTTTCCCCAGAACAATTAAAATTATGATGTAACCACTCAGAACAGGCCTTCAGCACTTAACACAGGAGTGAAACAGAGAGCCTCAAGGAGAGAGTAATCTCTTTAATCATTTCTGGCTGGAGGAAACAGTGGAGGACAAAAAGAACATAATTTTTAGCTTGATTCATTCTTCAAATGGAAGGAAAAGCATACTATCAGAAAAAGGAGATGGGTGACCTATTCTGGGCAATGAAAAAATGCTACATGTGACGGATTAGGTTAGAATAATACTTGGTCGTATTCTTGCCATCCATTCCCACTTTATATCTGCAGAGGAAAATGGTATTTCTTATTTGAACAGAATAAACCAGAACAATAAATCTTTTGCTATCCTTAATAAATTTTATTGTTCACAAAGACCTTTAGTCATGGTACTAGATTACCAGGAGTGGTGTCATTTTATCTGTAGTTTGCAGACAATAAAGTTTTGGGTTCAAAATTTGAGTTGGTATATTCTTGATGTTTATGGACACAAAGAAAAATTAAAACTTATCTCAACACTACCAGTGGTCTGTCTCTAGCATACTGCAAGCATTTAGCATCATAGAGACCTTCTAAGCGTGATAAGCTTACAAGGCATAAGAAGATATTTACTGCAGGTGCAGGAAGCACCATTTTACAAAGATGACAAGACCTGACACTCAGAAATGCCCATCACCATTCTGACAGCATTATATTACTTTCTTCTCCAGAGCAATCTTGGTTACCCAGCTGAGGTAACACAGCACCTCACTCTGGTGGGCAGCAGGAGCAAACCTGAGACAGTAAAGCATGAATTTTGTGTCCAGTGAACTGGACACAAAAGATCCAGCACACTGCAACCAGCATACCACAATCTTCATGGATTCCCAAAACAAATTAAGCCAAGCTTCTGCATGAGTACATGACATTCTCTTGAACTGGAAAGGATAAAACTTAATGGACTTCTGAATCCCATAAAGCAGATGGGGATTCAGCAAAAAAATGCTGAATCACTTAAAAAAACAAGTGCTTAAAAGTAGGGTAGGGTGTGCTGCTTAAAGGACTGTACACTTTCTTTGGCAATGTCTTGTTTTTCCCTAAATTTTTTGCCCCTCTCTCAGTGTCTTTTATGTATCCATTTATTCTTTGCCTTGATAATCTTGTTAAAACATCTAATAATGAGGACTGCACACTTTCTTGGTGCTTTCTTGTTAGAACTGCTCCCATAGGACTTTTGCTTTACAAAATGAAGACATAAGTACAGACAATTGAAAAAAAATTAGTGTTTACATGGATATCGCCTAATTAAAAACAAACTTTTGTATAAGTACTGATTGAAATCAAGGTTTTTATCTGTAGGATAGTAAGTGACAAGAAAGAAACTCTTTTCAAAGCATGTTTTCTTCATATATCACTGTGAGAGCATTTTCAATCATCTTCCTGCTGTGGATATATATATATTCCTCAAACATCTCCTTGAATAATCAGCTCAGGCTTTCATACATAAAGATGCATAAAGAAAAAAAGATACAATCTAGGAGAGCCATTTCAAACCTTATTTAAATTGAAGACAATTTCTCCCTTCTTACTCTTGTGCTTGTATTTTTACACCCATCAGCAGTTGGTTTCATTTAAGATATGGTGATGCTTTGCTTGATGAAATATACACACAAGGTGGATGATTTATTGCTAAAGCTTGTAGAGTTTTTTGTTAATTGCTGAAAAATAAGAAATACACAGTTAGCTTCTTCGATGCCACTGCATTTTTATGTGCAATTTCAGGTAAATAACAGATATTCCTATCACCTGTATTCAACTGAAACAGAGGCAGCTTCTAGGTCACTATTAGTACTTGATTCTTCTACAGAGATTCTCAGTGCTTTTGAACACATTGATATAAAGGGTGATGGACATGATAAGCATGACAAGCAGGTGCATGACAATAGTATTTTTTTAAATACAAGGAGAAAAATCATTATTGACTCAGTGTGTCAGGGGTTTTTTCTGCTTGTGCTTTACTTACTATTCTTCCATCTCTTTGCTTCAGTTTATTTTCTATAGCATGGATGTAGATAAAAAACTGCAAGTCAACTATTCTCCAACGGAGTATTTGGATGGCTTGGTCAAATATTCAAGAGGCCAAGGATCTTAGGCTACAAAAATGAACACAGCTACTTCAGAGAGAAAAAAATTAGTAACTTATTTGCATCCTGAAATACTCCACAGAAGCAGCATCAGCTAGGCACCATCTGTTTTAGAATTTTGAGAAACATCCAGTCTGGAAATAGAAAAAATTATGCATTTGAGAAACATTTCATAAGGAATACGTAAAACAAATTGTTACAAGATATTTTGCTATTGTGTGTATGATTTGTAGGAGCAAGAGATTTACACAGGCATCGATGTGTGGAGTAAACAACTCATGCTGTAACTGCTAAGTCTAGAATTGTACAAGATAAAGGTCATGTGTCAGGGACAAGTGTAGACTATTTGTGTGTAGAAGTGCTGATTGTTTAAGCCACTGACTGAGGATCAACACTTACACTTATGGCCTTTGATAGATTCTCCATTGTGTGGGAGTGTGAGCTAATTTACAAGGACAGATCTCCAGCCAAAATGAAATGTCACAGTTCTTCTGCTGCTTGGTTCTCTGAGCTGATTTGAAATGTCAGGACACAGAGATTTAAAATGGTATACAGACAAAGATAATTCAGAATTTTTTTAAATAAATGTAGTGAGCTAGAAACACATTTATACACACATATTGAAATTATTTAGTGAAGAAATAATCTTTTACTCTGCTAGTAATGCAACTTAATACTTTTATTAGCAAATATATGCTTATGTAGTACTGATTTTAAAGACTCTCACCATCTGGTTACAAGCACTTTTAAAATATAATGAGTTTGAGGAAACTCTAGTACATGGAAATGAATAATACAAATTTTATAGTGTTATTTCTGTACATTAAGTATATGATGGAATGTTCATGCATATTGATCATCACTCTAGTACCAAAGAAATTAGTTCATATGGACATTTATTCTAGGAGCCACTACTCCAGAATACTTGTGTTCTGTCTCTAAAAAATGTACTCTTAAATATTGCTAGTGGGAATAATAATAATAATAATCTAGGGGAAAATCCTGGTTTGGATGTTTATTTTTAGCTGAAAGAAATAATCTTCAGTCTCATTTTTTTGTGTTTTACTGTATGACAACTTATCCAATGAAGGAGGTGTCTCCCAAAAAGAGTATAACCAAATTTAATAGAGTCATAATGTTTCTTCTCAAAGGATGAGTGGATGATCAGAAAAAAAATAGGGGAGGGGGTTTCGACTCTGAGATAAAGAGTTCAGCCTTTTTTTTTTTTTTTTTTTTTTTTTTTTTTCACAAAATGCCTCTATACTGTAGTTTATTATAAGCTTTATGCAGCCAATACTTTTTCAGAACTTGATTGCAAAAAATATACTCGACAGAACAACTATTTCCATCCTGCCTTTGACAAAGTCTGAATCTATACTCTTACTCTTAAAATAGGTTTCTCTCTGGAAAATACAAGCCAAGATTCACTTGGTTATAAAAAGAGAAAACGCCTCTGTCATGTTGATAAAATGACAGACAGAAACTACCTTCAGTATTCAGTCCTTACTGAAGGGATAATTGGTGTACTTTACAGAATACTAGAGACTTAATGAAACAGAAAGACTGAACAGTCAAACCTTGACTTAGGGTTCAGAACTTAAAGAAAAAAAAAAGGCCCAGACTGTAAGGCATGTTGTTCACTTATCTGGCTGCAGCAGTACAGCTGCATGCTTTCCTGTAGGCTGCTTTCATTATAAAACAGACAGACTCATGTTTTGTGATCATTTGTAATATGCTTGTTGGTTTTTCAGTGCCACCTAAATTTTCCAGAGTTTTTACAAGCAATCTGTTGAGGTACCACTGAATTCTGAAAGTAGGGTGTTGCAAACTTTAAGTATCTCTTTAGATATAATCTTTGATACTCTGTGTACCATGTGAGAGTAGTCATTCAGCTGCTTTGGTGATGGGGAATACAAAACTTCACAATGACTCTCCAAGTGTCCATGCAAATGGAGAGGAAGTAAAGAAGAGAAATATGAGTGAGAAAGAAAAGAATCACAATATGACAGAATGGTAGGAAAAGCAGTAGTAAGCAGAGTCTGCTTCCATTGCCACTTCATTCCTTAAATTAACCAGTATGTATTATAATGCTTATATATGTGCTAATTATTTCAGTCATAAAAATACCCTTTTATATACATCAAGTGTAAACCAGCAATGCAGGTTTACTTGCCGGAAATTTTTTTGGTCTATCTTTTCTTTTTATGTACTTTCCCAAGAGAGTCTTTTCCATTGTAAATTTCATTCTTCTGAAAGTGTTACCTCTGTATGTAGAGTATTTTGCACACATCAAACACTGGGGATACTAAAACAGTAAAGATTAGTTTTGAAGTCACTAAGAGATCATATTAATGTAAAGTGCTCTCATGTTCCAAAAACCAGTCATAACATTCTCCATTACAGCAATCACCCTGTCATATTTGTGTATTAAGTAGGCTACATTGAATAATACATAATTATTAAACCATACATCTTTACACTCCACTTAAATTTCAGCATTATGGCACCATTCTACAGAGGAAGAAACTTACATGTTTTAAGGAAAAATTAAAAAAACACACAGTGCTTGGAATCCATATAACTCTTTATTGTACAACACTGTCATACAAAGATAAAACTGTTTCCCTAGCTTTAAAATAGAAGTAAATTAAGACCATCAATGAAATGCAAGAACTTAGTGAGGATTTTTTGTGGAAGTTGCATTAAGTAGACATTTCTCTAGGAAATGTCAAGAAAGCTAAGCAAGAAATTGGTCTAAAAATACAAGATGCGCCAAAACGTACTAGTAGATTTGTAATTTCTGAGAAATTTTCGTTTAAGGTTTTAAGGGGCACAATGATTTTTGAATTAACTAGGTGACATCACTGTCTCTAAATGCAAATATCTGTTACTTAGTGACAGTTCTGGCATGTCTGGCAGAGCACTATTGTGCCCAGTTCTTCAGCAGAAAATTACTCACTTCCATGCTAAAATCAGCAGCATTTTGATTACTAGGATGGAAATTAATTGTTTAGAGGGTTTGTTTTTTTTCCATTTTTCTTTTTTTTTTTTAATGAGAAGAGGGGTTTGGATTTTGGTTTTTTACTTCTCTAAGAAGAATTCTTCGTGAACTTTTTGTATGTAGTTTCAAATCACCATTTTTACTGCAGCAGAACTCGGCTGTGCATGATTCCAAATCCGAGAGAGATTACTAGAGTAAAAATAAATCCAGGATATTTTTTTCTTCTAAATGTGTGTTTAATAAATTCTACTACTGTCTGAATGACAGGTCAGTGGTCAGTTATTAGCATCTCAAATTCATTAAATTATAGCAGCATGAATCCTGCACAGTACAGCAAGAGTGCAAACAAACATTCTAAATGAGATTCTGAGAGATCCAAACTGATAGGAGATTCAGCTCATGGGAAAAACCTAGGCCTAAACACACGTAGTTGAGGGCCCAGGATGTTAATATGAAGCATTAAACAAATATTTCAGGTTAAATAAATTGTCCGTTGATTGAACATGTTTTTATCCATTATCATCCCATGTCATGGTAAAATAGTAACTCTTCTGTAGCATAGACTGCAGTGTTTTACAAGCACCTTGTGTGCCCATGCCACTGCCTTTAGGAGCAAAACCTATGATCCCACTGCTGGAGAGGGAGGGAAAAGGGAAAGGCTGTTTAATTTTTGGGCTTTCACCTGAAAAAAAAAAGAATCTGAGAGTGAACTTATGTGCTTAATAGTACAGCAGACAATAATGGAAGTAAAAGGAATTAAACTGAAGCCAAAGAACACTCTAAAATCCATTTCCACCTAGATTACTAAACATCCTTTGCCAGTCCTATTATACGATTTTTCATCTCCAGAGGATGATTTTGGGGAACTTACTCTTAAGAATCATGTGTGAATGGCGCTAGGTTTTGCAGCAGTGCTTCCTATATCTAACAGGGACAAAAATGATTCATTCAGAAAGAGGATAGAGACAGCAATACATTAGCTAAATATTATTTTATGGCTAATATATTAGCCATAAAAAAAAGAAAATAAATTATTTCAAAATGTGTCCTGTAATAGATGTAGCATACATACACCTCATCGCTGCCACCAATTTTAGATAACATTGTGAATCCCTCTTTCCAAAATGGCTAATCAGTGTGGGAATGCATAGAAAATTGTAATGAAGAGTTACATTTTGCCCTATCCCCAGTTTATTACTTTAGGAGATACTTGTAACTTCTTGTTTCTCAACCTTCTGTATAGAGTGATGGAATAAGTGTAAAGCTCAGTAGTTTCTACAAGAAAACAAAACTGAATTCTGTAGAGATAGGCTATCAGTAGGACTACAGAATATGATATCACCAAAATAGTTATCACCTAAAATTTCTAGAGGAGATTCAAAGTAGACTGCTGAATGCGTGGAGACAATTTTCCAGGGACTGAAAACAAGAATGCAGATGATTTTATATTTCCCAGCTGCACTGGACAGCAGGTGAGGAAGGAACTTTGTGTCAGGCAAAACTTTGTGCTTGCAGAATGAAAAGCCCTGCTTATCCCTACCAGTTGTATATGTTTCTTTGCTGAAGTGTGTCTCCTAACTTTAAAAGACCAAAGATTTAAATGAGCAGAGTTTTTAAACCAATCTAAATCAACTGGCCCCACCCAAAAAAAAAAAAATCAATCAAAAAATCTCCCAAATGCTTCATATTTGGCCATGTTGGAAATACTGAAACAAAATTAATCTTAAGACTGTTGTAATGTTATGAAGATAATGATTTTAAACACACAACTACCTCATAAGTGCAAGTGAAAGAGGCAAGAGAGACTTGTATCACACTTTAGCTTAAAAAGAAGGATCCACAAAGTTAGCTGTGAAGATATGAAAGGACTGAAAACATGTTACTTGGTCATTATTTAAATTTACTCAGTATTCAGCTAAGTTAAAGGTTAAAAAAAATGGTGGTGACCATAATTTAGAAGGAAGAAAGATCTGGAACAAAATCCTAAGCAGTTCCTCACCCTGTGATTTATAACCCAAGTAATACTGTCTTGAAGTAAGGCAATTCCAGTCAGTGCAAATTATTTTCTTCAGCAATTCTCTGTCACAGAATCATAAGAAAGACATTTCTGTTATAGGAAAGAATTTTATTCAAAATTTTTACAGTATTATAAGTAATTTTATTTTATATGTTGTTGTCTTACTAAGCTGGGAGAAAAATGTTCAGTTCAATCTGTTAAATGCAAGAATTGACCATTTCAATTGAACAAGTTTTGAGTGTTTGCTCAATTACTGATAGGAAAGCTCCAAAAAGACATCAGCTAACACAGGCATATTGTATGTATTATAGAGCTCTATATAGAGCATTGTAGAGTAAAAACAAGGAAAATTACTAACTTTCTGTTGTATGACTTACAATCTTCCCTAAAAGTTAATGTACATTATATATATGCATTTGATGTATATATAGTACACAAAATATGCATTATATATTTTATATGTAATGTCTTATTATATGTAACATATATAATTTATTCTATATTATATAGATGTATTTTATATGTATAAGTGCATATATACATATATTACCTGTCTGCCTCAGTAACATGTGCTGATTTTTTCAGGGCAAATGGAGAGAACTACAGCAAGATGTTGATTTCTTTCTTTAAAGATCTTTACTTTTTCTAACTAATTTCTTTTCTGACAATAAAAGTTATGAAAGTAAAAAATGAAGTTTTAACCTTTATGTGATGCTAGATATGTGTGATGCTAGACAGGCTTTTTCCACTTGCTGGGAAGAAGAGTGTGATTTTCTGATCAGCACAGGCAACTCCACAGCAATTAGAATGATGTTTCCCTCATCACAATCATTAAAGAACATGCAAAACAGTATATTAATTTGCAATTATTTAGCTTCAGTTGTTGCTCAAATGTCCGAGATTTACTCTGAAAATTAAATTGGCAGAACTATTAAACAATAACGTATTTATGTAGTCGCATATATATATATATATATGTATATAGATATCTGCATAAAACGTCATGTCAGAGCTCTGTGAATCTGACATTAAAGTACAGAAATGCTACAAAAAGTGAGTATTTTACATCAGAAGCCTAACTCTGAAAATTTTCTGTGTGTTCTTGAAGTCATTCTTAGCTGTTTTCTTTCCCATAATCTTTTGTGACACAGGCTATGAAAGACACAGACAATACCTGAAAGGCCTGAAATAAAATTGCATTGAGACGGGTTGATGAAATGAAATAGCCATGAGTCCGTGGGTCCTGACGAGATTTACCCCAGTGTCCTGAGGGAACTTGCTGATGTTATTGCCGAGATGCTTTCCTTCGTATTTGAAAAATCACAGTGATCAGATAAAGTCCCTGCTGACTGGAAAAAGGGACAAAAATTCCCTAATTTTAAAAAATGGAGAAAAGACACAGGGATCTACAGGCTGGTGAGCCTCAAGCCTATGCTTGGGGAGATCATGGAGCAGATCATCATGGAGGTAAGGTCAAGATACATTCAATACAAGGTGGTAATCCAAGACAGCCAGAATAACCTCACCAAAGACAAATTGTGCCTGACCACCCTGGTGGCCTCCTGTGATGGAGAGACTACAATGGTCATCCAGGGAAGACTGACCAACATCATCTACCTTATCTTCTGTAAGGTCTTGGACATGTTCCCACATGCCACTTTTGGGTCCAATGGGAGAGAGATGGATTTGAAGGGTGAAATTTTGGTGAAAGATTAATAGTCTGGGTGCATTCAGGCAGCGATTCATGGTCAGTGATTTTATGTCCAGGTGGAGACTGGTGGCAAGCGGTGTCCCTCACGGCTCAGGTATGGGACCAGTGCTCTTGAATATCTTCATCAAGAACACAGCCAGTGGGATCAAGTGCAGCCTCAGCAAGGTTCAGATGACATGAAACTGAGCAATGCAGCTGGCATAACAAATGAACAGGATACTTACCAGAGGAACCTTTCAAGATCAAGGAATGGATCCCCAAGTACCTAGCGAAGTGCAACAAGTCCCAGTACAAGGTTCTACCCTTGGGTTGGGCTAATCCCAGGCATAAGTACAAATTAGGAGAACTCATTTAGAGCAGCCTTGAGGAGAAGGACTTCAAGGTTGTAATGGATGAAAAGTTAACAGGAGCTAACAGTGTATGATCAATCACATCCTGGGCTGCAACAAAACAGGAGTGACCAGCAGGCGGAGAGAGGTGTTTCTCCCTGTACTCTGTCTTCATGAAACCCCACTTAGAGTGTTGTGTCTAGCTCTTGGGACCTCAGCAGAAAAAGACATGGACTTCTTGGAGTGGGTCCAGAGGAGGGCCATGAAGATGATCAGAATGTGAGAGATCTGGTGTTATTTGGCCTGGAGAAGAGAAGGCTCTGGGGGGGTCATATGACAAGCTTCCAGTACATAAAAGGGGCTTATAAAAAAGGAGAAAGAGTGGCCTTTTACATGGGCCGGTAGTGATAGGAAATGGGGGAATAGTTTTAAACTAAAAAAGGAGTATTTTAGCTTAGATGCAGGGAAGACATTCTGCTTGGAGGATAGTGAGGTACTGGAACAGTTTGTCCAGAGAAGTGGTAGATGTCCTGTCCCTGAAAATGTTCAAGACCACATTGCCCTGAACATCCTGATGTAGTGAAAGGTGTCCCTGCCCATGGCAGTGGGGTTGAAATTTCCAGCCTAAACCATTCAATGGCACTATAGCATACCTCCCTATCAGTGGCACTTTTAAAAGAAGCCAAATAAATCAACCAAAGCCTTTTAAAGAGTTATAACACTTTAATGATGTGGGGAACTATTAAAATTTTAAAAACCTGAACAGGGTTTCCATATTGCTGTCAAGTAGAACATTTCAAGTTTGTTATATTACAATGCATGGAAACCATGTACTATTACTGAGACCTCAGATGGGAGAGGAATTTCCATATCAGTTTTGCAGTATGTGAAATGAATATGACTATTTTGATCATATTGCAGATAAATGAAACATTGAATTAACTTATTTGGCCAGATAGAGAAACAGTAGAAACACATAAAGTCATAGGTCTTCACTCCTACATCCTTAAATTCATTTCCCTAGTAGCCACATTCAGAGCAATAAAGAATATTAACATTTTTGAACTGAGAAGAAGATAAATGACTACTTGCAAAGTATAGATAGAACTGCACTCCATAAAGCAAAGTTTAATAGATAACCAACATATTCCATTATTAAATTTCATATTACTGGGGTAGTCAATCTTTCTCCGACCAAGAAAAGAAAGCCTACAGTGTGAAAGAAACATAGAGAAAATACTAAGCTATAGCATCTCTTACACCGTTCTTCACTTCTCTCCTTCCCCATAATAATCTCTGAGTCACAAGAAGATATCACGAGCCCATACACTCAACACACACGCTAGCTCTTGGCTTCAGCTAAATTCAGAAGACAAAAATTTTAAAAAACAGTAAGAAAAAGGGAGAAGTATAAACATATACTGTACACCACTCTGGCGGCCGTTCCTTTCACAGATGAAACTCACTGAGTGAGAAATCAGAAGCTAATTGCCCAGGAAAAAGAAAAATCACCACACAAAAAGGATGGTCCTTAAATCTTTAATTGAACAGCTGAAGAACTGTGAGTTATTTGTGTAATAGGAAAGCTGAAAACACTCGTTTCATGTACTGACTATTCTAAGGGATCAGTGTTTTGCTAAATATCCACAATTAGAACAGGGTTTTGTTATCATCAGTTCTCATAGCTTTTGGCCTCACTTCTCTGAATTTTAATGTTTAAATTGTTTTCTGTGCATATATCTATCAGCAAGAAGTGGCATATCATGTTTGCTCCCTTTTGTATAATTACAATTTTTGTTACTAGGGACAAGGAGGAAGTAAGAAGGGGCATCAACAAAACCTCTAACCTTGGCTTACAGAGGAGATGACAAGAGAGGAGAGGAGATGAGAAGAGGAGGAGAGAACAGGAGAGAACAGGATGAGACAGGCCAGGAAGATAAAAGATACAAAGAAAGAAAAAAGAATGCAAAGGAAGAAAGAATGCAAAATAAAAAGAAGGGAGGAAAAAAAGAAGAAAAATAAAAGACTGCAAAACACTGACAAGTCTCTGTAATGTAAAGAAGCAGGGAAAACATAAAAATAAATGTTTCATGTTTCACGTTCTCATCAAGAAGAAGGTAATCTAAAATTCTGTATTCCAGGAAATATATTTCAACCAAAAGCAGTTGCTACATCGTTGATCAAGCCAATGGCACTGCATTTAAAAATAACACAGACATGGATATATCTTGGGAAGACAGCAAAGCATTATTACTTCTTCTGTCACATTTAACTGCCACTGCAACTATAACATATATTTTCCTTAAAAATTGTGGAGACAAAGTGAAGCAATATGGGGTTTTCATGTTTCATCCTCAATGGAACATACTCTGATGAAAACGCACCACTTTCATTAAAGTAAGTGGGAGTTAATCAGAGAAGAACATAAGTTGGATATCTCCTGAAAATGCCTGGCATTAGTTCATTCTTAAATTTGAGCTACACCCGTCAATTTTCCCAGAAATGTAGTAACTTCAAATTCAGAGCACAGTGTTGTTATAGTGCTGTCAGTGTGTGTAGTGCTGCATATCAGAAAGGAAAATCACAGGACACATGCAATACAAGAAATAATTCTCTGTGACAAAGAGTGCCAAAACTGTAGTCTTTATTTGTTGAGTATCCGCAAAGATTTCAATTTCTCAGAAAGGTATCAGTTCAAGGGCACTGGAACCAAGACCTCTATAAAAAAACTGGCATGTTTACAGAATGGAAATGGTAGACAAAGAGTAGCTTCTAGTCTCAGGTTTTTTCTTTTACTTTATTTACTACATTTCACATTCTGCCTGTTCCATGGTGTGCAAATTTAGTGAGGTTAATTAAGGGTAAAAAGAGAATTGATAAATTAAGATGTGAAGAACTACTGAATAGAAAAGTATCCTTTTTCTTAATGACTTTTCTTGTTCCTACTGACAAAAGACACGAGCTAAAATTCAAGCCCGTTGTGCACTGAGAGAATATTTGTCACCTATCCTTTAGATTCATCTCAATACTATTTCCATGCTTTGTCAAAATATCTGTCAACTGCAGATAAGCTCTCTCGAGGAGAAAAAGTAAACTTGTTATCTTTTCCAGTGAACCAACTTCTACAAATTACTGGTATATATTTTTCACTTACAGAGATCATACTCTATCTAACATGAATTCCTTATTTGGTCTAGCAAGTAACTATTTTTGCAGTACACATTTTCAAAAGGAAATTATTAAAATTTGTTTAGTAGAGATGCTAACATTGCTCTCCCAAATTATTTAAATGGCCATGTCATTCACATATTATAGTTCTCACAGCTTCACCTCTAGGAAATATTACAACTGCTAGGTATTTCATATTTTGTTCTGAGGTTATTAAATAGATCCAAAATGATCCACATTTCTTCAGTTCATAAGCAAGTCCTTAAAAAGGATATTAAAAGATCAAGAGGCACCATGACAAAAAAAAGCAGGATGTAGAAAAGATGTGACAAAAATACATTGAAGACTGGAAATTTTTGCTTAGAAAGAAGGAAAGTAAAAAGAGATATTATTTGACTTTAAAGAATGGCAGATTAAATGCATTTCCAGATGTCAGCATGTAGAATTAATTTGACAGATAGTGGGGTGGGTAATGTCTTTATTGTTCCGGCAAGTAGAAAATACTGTTAATGTTTCCCCAGGCATTTTCAAGACCCGTCCTTGATACTTATAGGTAACCGTCATGCAAATGACATTGGCATTTTATTTTACTGAGTGGCAGTAAAGAAAGAAAACTTTAATATCATTTATAGAGGAGGATATCTAACTGCCTGATCAATATGTAAGATAAATAGAAAAACTAGCTATATACTTTTCCTACATAAAATCTCCAAGAAACTCCTTACGTGTTTTTCACAAGAAGGGCCTATAATTTATTATTTATAAATTGAACTAAACAAAAACTAGAGTACAGTTGATAATTTTAGTGAGACATGATAAAAATTACAAAATGCAACAATAAAAACCGTCATACAAGTGCTTCAAACAAAGAAGGGATACATGAAAACTTGAAATAAAGTGTAACACAGAGTGAAAATCTATAATATCAAGATTTACATGGGACTGTTAATCTACAGTATCTAGTTATCAACAGCTGTATAGATATTTTTATTATGTAGAAGTTTTAGTTAGAGAAGTTATTAAAGAGTTAAATTGCTAAATATAGGAAAAACACTAGAAAATGTACATAAAATAGAATAAATATCATTATATTACAGCTGATACATACAGTGAACTGTAAACTGATACAATAACAGGATAGCAGAGAAAATTTTAAATAATCATAAGAAAATCGAGTCATTCCAGAAAGCCAACAAAAGCCTACTGGAACTTTACTGCTTATCAGGAGATGAATTATAGTTGATGTCATGGACTTTCTAATATTCTTCATAAAGAAGTAAAATTTCTAATGCAAATATAGGAGCAGTCTTTCTTGTGTAGAAAAGGGGATACTATAGTTATTTATATATCATATTTAAACTAACAAAGACTCTTTAGCTGTATGTTAAAAGCTGTATTTAAAAGGTATTCCAAATCATGTAAGAACAGAGGCTGTCACATACTGCAGGAGCTTTTGCAGTGTGTAAGTGAATGACACTGTATATAGTCCACAGACAGCTACAAAGCATATCCGTGGTTCATGCTTTACGGATGTGTGGAATTGATGTAGTCAGTGGCTTATGAATGATCTTCCAGTCAGAGCAGGTAACATTTAGGTCTTGGAGGAAGCAAACATTACACAATATGTGCAAGCAGTAATACCAGCAGGAATAAAACATGACTTGCAGTAACTCATTGCTTTCAAACAGACAAGCAACCAAAGTATTTTTCCTCTGAGTTTGTAGTATGATGTACAGAGGCAGAGAAGAAAGAGGCCATGTAGGGGTAAGCCTGCAACTGGCTTTCAATCTGCCTCCCCAAGGAGGAAAAACAGTGGATCTACTGTCACCATACACTCCGCAGACAAACTGTACTTTACACTTCCAGTACTTCCCAAACTTGCAGATACTTTAAGTCACATTCTGTACAGTTGTTAAACCATTGAAAAAATCCCTTACAGATGGCATATCGAAAATCAAATTCCAAACTCTAAGCTGAGATGAATCAGAAATTAGAGCAAGCAACTTCCCAAATACATATTTCATCATCTTAGACCATATTTTTGGTTCATTAAACCCAGAAAATCATTTGACCATTGGATCGCTGTATAGTTTTTTCACATCTTTCCCAGAAGATCCCTTTTATTTCTGTAATTGTCAAATATTAAAAGGTTGTGACAGATATAAAATTGCTCTACATATTTTTTGTCAACTGAACAGCTGGGATATTTACTGTATCAGTACAACTTTTTAATTTAATTTTGTCAAGAAGGGATATATAAGGAAGAACATAACAAAAATAACCAAAACTATTTTACCTAGTCTTCATTTATACTTTAGAACTCTCTCAAGATATATCATGAGGACTCATGGGGTGGTGGTAGGAGAGGGAGGAGGTAGTAAAGTGCAAAGGGAATTAAAGTAAATGCAACGACATTATAGGAGGTATTTCCTAAAGCACTGATAATGAAAACTCTTCTGACACAAATACACATATAGGGGTTTAAGGAAGCTATTTGCACCCTCCTGGGTAAAAGGACTAACACATCTCAATATAGACATGACAGTTTCAAGGGTTTTGCTTGCACTCATTTTTTTTTTTCTTTGAAAACAGAAAGAAATGTGCTCCATTTCACAAAGTAACTATTAGTAACTAGTAAGAAAAGTCCTAGAGAAAAGCTGTTCTATGCTAATTCCAGTTGAGTTTGCTTGATATCATAGCTGATGAAATAAGTGAGTGCAGTTCTGGTGGCAGTGGAAGTCCTTTGCCCGAAGGACTTGGAGCACTCAGCAGGATTTGGAAAATTCATCAGAAGTATCCTGCGATCTGTAAAGATAAGAGACAAAAATGTAAACCTATTTGATTAAATATTTAAATCTTAACAGATGTCTACTTCTTCACACAGAAAGCTTAATCCCTGGTCCATGGGATATTTGAAAGTGGAATCATGCTGACTTATATCAAATATTTAATTATCAGGACATGGATGATGACTTTGTAGGTAGCAGCTGGGTCTGCCTTCTGTGTGGTCCTAATGAACTGGCTGTATACTGGTACAAAACAGGAAAACACCAACATAGCAGATACCATAAGTCTGTACAAATTGTCAGATTTACTCATTCACTGTTCCACTTCAAGGACTACTCTCATAATTGTTAACACTGCATATAGATCTCAGTTTCTGCCTGGATTTCAGTATGGATCAAATAATTAATTCCCAGTATTTCATGTGCTTCTTAAGGAATTGGACAGTTCATTCTGGTTCCATTCTCTGCAGACTGGGTATGCAGAGGCAGATGGCTCTGCACAATTTACTCAAGTGACCACAGCACTCCACCTCACAAAAAACACTACATAAGTAGTTTTATTTTTATATACTAGACCTCCCATGTGGGAGACCATTATCTCAGAAGGAGGCATTGACTTCAGATCTCTTCAGTCACAGAAAATAGTTGGATCTTCATTCTTACATCTTGCTTGGTCTATTCCAAGGAAATTCCCATATTATATGTCATGTGGACATTCAAATACTGCCTGTTCAAATACTTTTTCCCACATAGATTTGATAAAAATTGATAAAAAGAAGAGCTCTTAAATAATCACAACTACTTCTTGGCTGTTAAAGTTTGTATTTGCGTTTTGTTTTCAGAGTTGTTGGAGCAATAGTTATGCAGCAGTACTAACAGTTTGTCTTTTTGCCATCTGTTATATTCATTAAGTGGTATGTTAGGTTTCATTCTACCTGATAAATAAATAATAAGGAAAAATTTAAACTCAAAATTCAGAATTCCATCATCCAGCATTTTTAATTTTCTGTGAACTCTCTCTCTGTTAATTTGTCATTGTTACTTTCATATGAACTACTCCTCTAACCCCTTTTTCCAGTTAACCCAGACACAGGAAAAGACCCTCAACTTTCACCACTACACCAAAGTGTTTATTAATATTTTGTTGCATGCAAAGACTTTATCTATCACAGAATCACAGAATTGTTTACATTGGATGGGAGCTCTGGATATCTTCTCATCCAGCTACCCTGCTCAAGGAGGGTCAGCTAAAACAGATTCCCCAGGACCATATACACTCAGGTTTTGGGTATTTCCAAGGATGGACATTTCACAATACTTCTGAGTGTACAATTTTGGCTACAATAGAGGTTTTTTTCTTCATAGTAACTTGTGTGGTTCCATGTGTTTTGGCACATGTAGCCAAAAAAATCCAAAATCCCTATTATTTATGACAATCATACACAAATTACTGCATATTTGAAAATTTAATTGTGCAACTTGAAGGAATGTTAATAAGATTAGACCTGTGATTTTGCATATTTAAGTGAAAGAACTAAGAGATTCTCCCACTGAATCTCTCATATTTGGATACTGTATAAATTTCTGAAAGAATCAGATGTAAACTGTAGCTCAGTAATTGTGCAGATACCTCTAGACAAATTAAGAATCATGTTTATCCCTCAGGAAATATATTCCTGAGGTTTGCCTTCCTTTACATGATGCTGTACTACACTTACATCCTGAATATTTACCCTGACAGACATTGCCAATTTATGATACTGTTCTACAGCACAAAATCAATGTACTTCTGCTAAAGGTAACTTTGTCTTACCAATTATGCATGCTACTTTCATAGAACCTAATTCTTAAATAATTTAAATCTAACATTATATCTTTAGTCTCCAGCTTCTTGCAATGCTCAGACAACTACTGGAGATATCTGAAAGATGACAGTTCAACTTTTCAGGAATGAAAAGTTTGCTTTGATTCTTTATAGAGCAATTACAACAAAGAACCTTTTGAGCATACACAATGCCAAAACTTTGAAATATCTGCTCACAACTCAAGCTATCACTTTTTAACTGTGATCTTGAAAGAGACAGAGCACTCAATCATTTACTGAACCTGAAAACAATTCCCAGGAGATACCACCATTTTCCTACTTGAAGGGTATCATCAATGATATACCTTAGCTTAGGATCTCGATTCAACGTGAATCTTTTCCAGCTCAGAAGAAAAAACACTCTAGCCCAAATTCACACTACATTTACCATAGTTATATTGCTCCTCTCTCATAACTATGGCACAGTTGTCTTTTAGTAACAAAAACTAAACTAGCATTTACCCAAAAAATAGTATGTAGTCATATCAAATTACAGATGGATTCACTTTTCCTCTCCAGAGCCCAGTGAGTAGGGCACTGACCTGAAAGATACATCCATTTATGCCCTAGTTCTACCTGAAGTGAATTTATCCCTGCAGAAGTCTGACCTGGCTCCAGACTTAAAACATGAGTTACTCTGGGTGATCCAAGCATCTAGACTCTGGAAGTATTAGCTCATACTGAAATCTAGGTGTAGCTTTGGCTGGTCCATTGTAGTGAGCACTGGAGTTTCACCTCAGTCATCTTGATTTCTGAGAGAAGGAAGAGGGAAGCAAGGCACACAAGCATAAAAACAGGACACTGTGGAGTGTACTGGCTCTGTTATAGGAATGGTGGAAGACACCATAATAGCATCCACATGGCAGTAGAAACAGCATAAAGGTATTTTTATCATGCTCTGGAGGGATCCAACTCCCTTCTTTTTCCACTTATGGTAGACAAAACTTAGTCAACCATTTTTGTCACTTAAGGGTTGTGTCATCAGTGGTGCTACTGTCTTCCTCTCTTCTTCCTCTGTAGCAGCAACACTGCAGAGTAGGCGCAAAAAGTTTCAGGGTCTTTACTCACTCTTCAAGATAAACACTCAGTTGAGGCCTTGTAGCTGGTCCAGGAGAGTGCTTAGCCTGGGTTCACATACCCTGATTACTAACCTGCACATGGAGCTATACAGCATCTGGACTGGTGCTGGCTCACTTCCAGGAAGCATGAGGACAGTGAAAATGGCGTCTAGCTGTACACCTGTTTATTTAAAGAAATAGACA
The DNA here is from genome assembly GCA_034509425.1 of Eopsaltria australis. Taxonomy (NCBI): domain Eukaryota; kingdom Metazoa; phylum Chordata; class Aves; order Passeriformes; family Petroicidae; genus Eopsaltria; species Eopsaltria australis. Next base: position 48,583 of record JAVTVJ010010837.1, on the reverse strand, counting down.
GATGTTGGAAATTATGAGTCTTCCTAAATATTAATGATATTAGCGGATTAGAGTTATCATCCAGTCTTTTCTTCAAGCCTAAGATCCACAAGCAGTGTTACTGGGTGTATTCCAGGCTAAAGGGATAAGTCTTGAGTACAAAGAACATTAACAAAGACAGAAAGGACTTTAATGGAGAGCATGAGACTAGGTTTGGGTATTGTGATTGGCCATGGGTAATCAGACTGGCCTACTTTTCTTTAAACAGGTCAAATTCTATTTTACTTCATGCTTGCCTGGTTTAGTTGATTGTCCTTCATTGAAACAAGCCAATTTATGCTATTCCTGGCCAACATTAAGCAGCAGCTGGCTCAGCTTCTTCAAACTAAGTGAGGATCATATATCTCCAGCAAGGTTAGATCAGTAGCTCTTGGAATTTAACGTGTTCCTCAGATGCTGCTGGTTCACCCCACATACCCATTACCTACCCCCACCTAGCTGCCCCAAAATCTTCTTGTTACACAGGGAATGAGATTACTCATCTGGGATATTGTGGTATCTTTGTCTACTTTACAGACTCAAATTCACCTATTCAAGGGAAGTTGTCAGCTGGGAAACTTCAATTTATGTAAGTAAATTTAGTGCTCCATTAACAGAACCAAGTAGCAATAATTGGGTCAAAGTTTCAACAAAACCAGGAAAACAAGAATGAAAGTTTTTAGTGGACAATATCTGCTACTACAGTAAAATTATGTTTCTTGTTTTAGCCCAGGAGCCAGCTATTGTCAGAGAATTAAAGCAATGAAACCAAAGATAAATGGGTCTTCTGAAGAACTCATGATCTCTTTCCTAAAGCAACATTACTGTGTATTGTTCAATAAAATAAACACACAAAATTTTGCACCTTATGTTCTCTTCCAGCTTCTGATATGTATTATTCTTTTTAAAAAATAGAATAAACCCACGATGTAGTACTATCCTGAAATACAGCTCAGTAATAAACATATAGGCACTATAAAAATAATTGCAGCTAAACTCAAGATCTAAGCCTTTAGCCATAAATTAGATGCCTAAATTGGTTTAGTGGCCCTTATTGAGTTCAACATACAGAAAAATCTCTCGATTTACTACAAGGCAACTTGTAATTTAACTGTCTACAGGATTTTAAAAGCATCTCAGATAGCACACACTGCAGCTTATGTGGAGAGTTGTGAGCTAGCTTTAAACCGGTATCCATTAGTAAGCCAGTGTGTACTGCAAAGCCAGCAGAGGAGGGTGGATGAATATTGTGTTAGTAATGCCCACTTTCTTTATAAAATTATGTATATTTTTGTTGTTCAAGCCTTGTCATTTACTTTCAACAAACAGATTCCCCCCAAATGAAACAGTTATTTTCCTACTGATTTTGATTTTTAAAAAGTTTGCAGATAACCTTCTGTAGCTGTCAAGGAAGATGTATCAAAATTAAACTCTTATTTCTGACTACTCAGATTTTTTTCCAAAAAAAGAACGTAGGAAGTCTTCTGTTGACATAAAGCCATCTTAGAGTGATCTGAAACACACTAGAAGAACCTTTGCTTTGATTAATATAAGTGGAAAAAGTCCAGAGTGAATTAGAAAATTCACAACATACTATAGTGATCAGAGTGACTCATGTAAGGAGGACTTAATAGCATCTCAGAACCTGAGCTTCCAAGAAATAATGACTTGTCTCCTAGTAATTATTAGCTAGTATTAGCAAGAGAGTGTAGACCAAAATAAGATTTGTGCTTACACTACTTGCCTTCCCAAATAGCAGAAATGACCATTGGAAGAACATATCTCAATAAAATTTAGATAATAATCCCAGTAATGTACCATGACTATCCTTAGCCCGTCTTTTATGGGTTCTCATTTCTACCTACTGTCAGACTAAAACTAAATACATGAGAAATAACCAACACTGGCATTTCAGTCTATTTAGGATGAAGGAGAAATGACACCCTAGAGTAGCTAGGACACAAATCTATCGCCTGTTTATCCTGTAGCAAAAGTGACAGATGAACAAACTGTTTGCAGCTACAGGTTGGAAATAGGTCCTACAAAAGAGCAGTTTAGTGTCAAGATTGGTCAACAGACTTACTCAGTTGGCCCAAATCTGAAAATTACAACAAAAATGCATTTCAGTTCATTGTAGGAAATATTTTGCAAAAAACAGGTATCCGTGGTCTTAATATGGCTTGGCTGGCAATAGAGATATGTGGGAGAGAGTTCATAGGATTCCAAATAGCTGCCAGCTATTCAACAGCAGGACCTCAGCAAAACGTTCAGAGACAGTACAAGATAGGAAGCATAATAATACAAAACAAGATATTTTGCTACTAAGCTGTGAGTTGTAGAGTTACTGTTTCATATTTTGTATTAGTGTTAATTAATAATACCTAAATGCCCTTGCTAGACATAAACCGTAGAAAATATATAGGAAATACTTTGAAACTCTATTCCTAAATCCAGGAAATCCATAGTCCTCATTGCCTACCTGCACACAGACTGAAATTAAATGAAAAGTAGAAGAAATAGTAATTGTTAGAATCTAAATTTAGAAGCCACAAAAGGAGATGTGCTTGTTTATAGTTAATGGTCCCTGATTAATGCCAGCTGGTGGTTTGCTTCCCTGCTTCAGAGTTCTGCAGTGCAATGTAGCATACGCTTATATGACTCACTGCCTACAGGCAGGGCCAACCTGTTCGGTGCAGAAGAGCTAGCAAGAAGACTGAGGCTCTGACAAGGCAAACAGAGCTGGGAGTGTCCAGTGGATATAACCAGAACACAGGGATGAGGTTCTTGTGCACAGCAACAGAGAGGGAATTAGCATGGGAAGTACCCTCTGTTCCTTTTGCTGCCTTTCTGGTTTTATTTACTGTGTGTTCTGGTATATAGCAATGGGTTGTTACTTGGCATGCTCTTAGTCTTCCCTGCTTGCTGCTTTTGAGTTTTGCCATCTTCAGTTACCACTATCCCATACCCATGGGATACTGGATTGGCGCTGGATTCCCCAAGACATAGAATATACTGAACTGCCCTTTTTGATATATCACACTCATGTTTATTCATTCATTTACTCAGCAGAGGTCTGAAGCAGAAATGAGCAGTACGCCAGAGTTCTCTACAATCTAATGCACATGCACCAGCTGCAAGAATAAAATGTAATGCACTACTGTTTTAATCTTTCTTTCCATCAAGGCTACTTTGCAGTTTTTTTGTTCAGTAATGTCTATAGTATTTCTGCACATAAATAAAGATGGGATCCACAAACGATAAGATTTCCAGGACATAGTCAAATACAGTTTATAACTGCACTTTACCTAGAGCAGTGTGGATCTTCCTCCAGAGGTAAATGTTTAGTATAATTAATGACACATTTTAAGTTGTTTTGTAAATCATCATATCTAGGTATTTTCTATAAAGTAATTATTAAAATAATTTATCTGAGAATCCCAGAAAAGCTAACTTTTTGATTTTCTGAATTGAAAATACTTCATCTTCTCTCTTTATCTTAGCGATTACCTTAATAACAACATCTGCTAATAAGGAAAAAATTTCTGATTATATAATAAGCATCAATTATTCTTTTAGCTGAAGTGTAGCTGCAATAATGGTGTACATTGTCAACTTACATGAAAAGGCTATTATTCCATTTACACATCTTTATTATTCCAAAGAAAGAAGGGTATGCTTTTATGTTGTTGCTGCTCCTCACAGAAGTGGGGAAACCTGGATATGGCAGTTGAAAGTTCTTTATCTGTGTATGGAAGAGATTAGTGACTTTGCTAGTATTGTTATTATCATTCTTTTGGCCGTCCCTGTTCTCTGATGAATCACCATGTCATCAGAGAGGCCAAATAACTTTCCTATCAAGATTTTAAAAGTCAATAGAAACATGTAGGAATTATCTTCTCTGACTTCTTTGGAAGGAAAGTATCTTCAGTAACACTACACACAGCTGCATTGTGCACCACAGATAACTAATTGAGTGAAAACAAGGTATTTTTCCCATGAATATGTTTGTTCTAAAATATGAAGGACTGCATGCAGAAAATTAATAACATCTCTTTTCAGGGAGTCATAGTTTCTGATCACAGTACTGTCAGTGTAATTCCTCATTTGCGTGAATCTTCCTTATGTTCCCAATGCATACTGTGAGTCTGAGAATAGTGGGGAAAAAAAAAAAGACTGAACTATTTGTTTCTCAGTCAGCTCCAGAGGCTAGAAAAACACTAAAAACTGTCATCATTCATTGTCTTTAGGACAGATGGTATTCTTGCATGCAGTCCTTGCTCACCAAACATGGCTAAAGACATAACTATTATGAAAAGATCAGCTTTTTATGTTCCCTCCTTTTAAGCATAGCACAGGTCTGATTATAGCTAATCACATGAAGTACAAATCATTTGAGGATAATTGTGAATAAAGGCAGACTTTTCAGTAGTTCTGTACACCAAAATTTCATAGTTTGCTGTATTTATCATACTATGTATAATACTAGAATTTGAGACTGGATAAAAACAGGAAAGAAAAAAGAGATCCTCCTCTTTAGCATCCCTGAGCAAGATTTGCCTACAAAGTCGTTGAGAAGTATAGTTATTAATTCATTCAGCATAAGCCAACAAAAAAAAAAAAAAAAAAAAAAGAGGGGGCAAAGAACAAGAACAGCTTGATTCTGCCCCCACAACACAAGCCAGCAAAGATAATGGGGCACGGCATTCTTCTCAGCCCTTGTCTGAAACAACAAAGGCTTCACTACCTGGCAGGAATGACTGGGGGACAAAGGCTTCAATCGCTTAGATAATTGCAATAAAGGGATAAGTAGAAATCTCGGAGTTGGTGGTTATATCCAGGCCTTCATGAGTCCTTGACATAGAGGGTGGTATTTTGATATGTCAGTCTTACATACAGAAGATGCTTTGAAACAAAATGTTCCAGAGGTTCATCCATACAGAGGAAACTGAAGAGTGATAATGGGGAGTAAAACGAGCCTTAGATATTTGAACAAGGCTTATGGCACTTTATATTTACTCTCCACATCTAAGATGCATTGACTTGCTGGAACAGATTCAGTGGCTGGTTCACTGCTTGTGAGGAACTTTATTTGTAGGAAAATGTCACAATAGCTCTTTGTTTTCTCTACAATAACAGAATAGTACTGGAACACAGACAGTGAGACAGACTTGGTCAGACTCCTGGGTTCAAAACAGTAACTCAGGGTGAAGATCACTTGGTCTCACCTGCTTATAATCCAGAGAATAAATAGGGTGAAAACAAGAAGTAATGAAAGCTGAAGCCTATACATAACACAGAGTAAAATCCTCTTCAGAGAAACACGCTTCTTCAGTGAAAGGTATGCTGTTGTTCTGGGCTAGTTAATAACCAATTGCCTTGTCATATGCTCTGGGCACAGGAAATAAGTGAGATCATCATGCTTGGATGCTTCATATATACTGTGCAGAAAATGTTAATTAACCCGAGAAAATATATATGTCATTTAGGAGTGCAGTTAGATACTCTCAAAATAAGTCGTTTCCATATGTTCACCTGTGGCACACATTACTTTCTTAAAAAAACCCAAAAACATTGCTGTATCACTGATGCATTATGGAGTTAATTTGTGTCAGAGAAAAATAACTCAAAAAATAATTTTTGTACTCCTGGAGGACAAAATTAGGGTTTTGCTGGACACAGATTGAAACATTAGACAAACTCTGTCCTTCACCTTTGAAATTCAACCTTTCATGTGAAACCTATGAAACAGACAGATACTGTGTACTAACTAAAACAACTTCTGCTGACAGTAACTGCCTACTGACAGTCACCCTGTCCCAGCTTCCAGTTTTATTTTTCAGCTCTCTCAGATTCAACATTAGAAATGCTCTTTCTACAATATAGGCAAAGAAATCTCTGTAACACCCATTTCAGGTGCTCGCCTCCACCTCTTTGCAATCCAACTAGCTAGTCTTACAGAAGCTTCTTAGAGAAGACAGTCTACCTATTTCTACCTCAGAGTTCAAGAGTCTTCCCTCTAGTTCTCCCTTCAACACCAATTACTGAAAGTGAAGTTTGTGCCAGCAAACTTCATTTCACTTTCATGCTTTTCGTTCCTCACTGCCACAGACTTCGACAGACAAATTGATTAGAGGAGTGACCACTGCTAATCCTCAGCTGGTATCTAGGCAAGCATGGTGCTTTACCTTACTTCTGTCAGTTGTTCTTAGCTCTTATTCTTCCATTTTTCAGCTGTATAAGAACATCCAGGCACATGGGCCACCTGTAAGGAATAGGAAACATGAAAATGTAAAAACAGGAAGTGTGTCAAGGGAATAATACAGAAATAAATCTCCAAAAGTCTGTGTTCCTGATAGAGACACGTTTCAGTTATTTTCAAGATAAGGTTAATAGAGTACATCAAAAGAAAGGTTGTTGAATATAAGTTAAGTCTACAGTTTGTGAAAGGTGAAAGTTGTCTATTTCTCTCTTAATTTCTGATAAACTTACCTGTACTCTCACATCCAAACACACAGGTGGGAATTTTGGGGGTCCTTACAGTCACTTAGAAGTTGATGCTGACCTTGCATAAGCAGCCTTGCATTAGGGGATGTGTTGCAAGCATAACAACTCCACTGAGCAGTCCTTTTCTGAAAAATGTTATAGCATCTTTTGCTGTCTGTTGTTGGCACATGGAACAACATCAAAGCACTTAACAGTGATTCATTCAGGTGCCCTTCCAAATAGTATTAAGTCTAAGGTAATTGGCTTCCATAAATTTAGGATAAAGGAAATATGTGTCTTAATTTAGATTTGATTTGTTTTAAACCAATTTGGTTCCATTTTATCAAAAGGAGTAGCACCAAGGTTATAAATTTCATTACGGACTCTTGTTCAAAACTGGGTTATAAAGTCCCAGTTTTACGTACAATCACACCTTGATAGCATATAATAATATAGATGTGTTCAAAACTCAGTATTTTTCATAATAATGTTCAAGTCACACTGTTTTAAGCAATGACAGGGTGTGTTCGTGTAGTGGTTTTAATTCTCCTATTTGAGTTTTTTGGCTAAATGCCAGCACACTTACCAAAATCACTTGATTTTTGTTGTGAGATAAGGACTAATGGTATGCAAAGCAGGTTTATACTTTAAGGAATATAAAAAATGAATTTATTAACAGACTTAAAGCAGGAATAATGATAATCAGGAGTCAGAACAAAACCTTTAGAACACCTTCCGCCCCCACCCCCCACCTCTTCATTTCTTTCCTACTGACCATATAAAAGGCAACATTTCGACTTGTAGTTAAATGCCACCTCTGGAAACAGTTCTTTTCTTAGTTCATGTAGGGAGGGAAGTTTTTTCTTGCTCTACTATGTTGATTCTCCATAGGAAACACAGTTCTTATGGTTGTCAGCCTCCCAGTAAGCAATCCTCCGAAGGCAAAGGGTTGCTTTTCTGGAACCCATCCCACTTCAGTAGCTTTTCCAGGGCTACTACCAATGGACATATGATGGTCATTGAGGTACTTTTTTGAGGATGAACATTTCTACTACAGTGGCAACAAAATCCCCTTTTCTCCTTATTTGCAACACAAGTCTTCTGCTATTATTCCTGGGGCAAGGAAATCTTATACACAAGAGTCTTAGCCTACTGCTTATATCTAGAACATTATATCCCCTTTTTTTCACCCCTTTTAGATCACTGCTTATATATTACAGGGTATATTACAGCCGAGCTTATCAACACTTTTACAAGAGAATTTTCAGCCTCAAGGCACTCCTCATCTCTTCTTTTTCTAAATATAAGCTTTGCTACATTCATTAACTTGGAGTCTTTATGTTGTACCTGTTGTAAGTGTTTTCATTCTTTTTCTTTCTGTGTGGGGGGAAAAAATGGATGCTCTAAAGTCCCATCCTGATATTGAAAGGGAACAGTTAATTTGTCTTTCGGCCGGGCGATGGTAACATGACCTCTGCCCGTGTTGTTCAAGTGTCGTATGTTCAGCATTTGAGCTGAGGGAGAGGAGTTTGTCTGTGCCGTTCTCCATCCAAGCCGCGTCTCAGCTGCAGGGGCTGGCGCGGCCATGTCCGAACTATAGAGGGTCATCCGAGCTCTCTCGTGCGGAGCCGCGCCACGGAGCCAACCAGTGAGGGGTGCGTCTGAATTATGGGGGGTCGGCTGAGCTCTCTCTCGCGCTGAACCGCACCGCAGGGCAGCGGGGGCCGCGTCCAAGCTTTACGGGGCCGGTCCCAAGCCCTCTTCCCGCCGTGCCGCAGGGAAACCGGCCCGGCCCATGCTAGGCGCGGCAGAGTCAGAAAGGCTCCTTAGTTGGGGGCAGCAGAATGAAGCCTCTCTCAGCTCGGGCAGAGTCGAGCGGAGCCGATTTGGTTCCTTCTCACATGGAGCCACTGTGAGGAGCTGAGAGCCTGGCCCAGGCTCCCCCTCCCCTCCCCCTCCGCACCATCCCAGTTGGCAGCCCCAGGCCATGTGGCCTGAGGAGACCTCACCAGACTGCATGGAGGGGAGAGAAAGCGAGTCTTTCCCCAGCAAATCAGAAATCTAAAAAAGAGAACTTCTCCAGGTTCTCTCCTGGTTTTATGAGTTCTGGAGGCGGAAACTGTAATACCTTCTTTTGGATACCTCATTTACGGCTCCACCTCCTTTCTTCTGTACCGGGAGTTTTTGACTATGGTTACTCCATGACAGTTTGCAACCATGAGGAAAATACAGAATATTAAAACCACTAAAACCACTGTGAAGAGATGTGTGATGAGAAGAGAATTCATTGAGAAAGGCTATTTACTTATGTACCCCTCCACAACCTACGTTTGGAACAGCACTTAATCTATCTATGGCCCATTTAAGTTCCCCACTCCTAAAATTACATGAAGTCATCAAAGTATTACATAAAAAGTATGTAATTTTGACAGGTACAGTATCTTCTACTATATATTACTGCAGTAGGCAAACTTTAGAATAGACAGACACATTTATTGAAAATCTATCATCTATTATCTAGTTCCCTTTTTGCTGCAAACAGTATTCAAACAGAAATCTAAAATTCCCTTAACCTCTAAATGCATGCAACTTTACTAATCTTATCTTAGAAATAAGTTTTAAAGTACAATTTGGAGAATTCTGAACCATATCAATGATATGTAAAGCATAGACATGACAACTCGGGCATGAGCTATAAATTTCACATCAATTTTTATGTCAATTTTTTCTGTTATGTTTGATGTTGCAAAACTTTCGTTAACACCAGGCCTGTGCATATGAATTTTAGAGATTTTCCTACATCAGCTTTTCTTGAAGCTCTTTAGGTTTTATAGATTTTTTTTTTTGTGAGTTATTTAAAAGCCTGAGTGAAAAGAAAAAAAGCAAAAACCTTCCCCAATGAAACACTTCTTAACACTATTGTCTCTTGAGAGATTGCCCTAATTTGTTTAGATAACGCTTTCACTTCTGTTTTATAGAGTAATTCAGTGTGATTAGTACAAATCTCCAGTTAAAACCTGAAATCCCTACTTGTATAACCAAGCATATCAAATGCTTATCTCTTGAGGAAAAATGCTTTATCACATTCTTCCTTCCTGCTAATACCTCAGAAATGCCCTTGCTTTTATTAAATTCAGTAGATTCCTTAGCTTTACAGCAACTCACACCAAATTCCAATATTTACTTAGAAGCATTGATTTGCTTACTATGGGAGTATTTAGTGTCTTTTAATATGAAATTATATTTTGTTTGTATCAGAAAAGAATATATGAGAGGAAAAGATATATTTTTATTATAATTACAATTTTCATTATTCCCAGGCTTTAAATAATCACCTGAATAAAAGATGCATATCTGAGGTTTTTTATATATTCTAATTTATGTTAGAAAAGTAAAATCCACTTTTTCCACCAGGAGTGAATTTTACTTTGATATTTCTGATTAAAATGATCCTAGTGCATTAAAGCTAAAGCTTCTCCAATATAATAGCAATTTCAAGAAAAAATGCTCTGTGTTTCTCAAAGGCAGCTTTACTTGTAAAATAAGAAGGTTTCATTGCATATGTGGAGATGAAAATATTCAAAAACATGTATGTGGAACAACAGTAAACAAAAGAGGACTCCTTTATAAAACAGAAAAGAAGTGACATAAAGAAAAATTGCTTGCTACTGGCAGGGCAATTTTTGATTTTTCAGTAGAAGCTGAAGATAATGACTTCCTAAAAGGAAGGAAAATCTATGTGTACTTACTCTCAAAAATTATTGAAAGACAACCTGTCTTAGAATACTCTCCTTTTTTAATTAGAAATCCAAGCTTCACATGCCAAGATCTGCTGGAATTTGAGGTGACAAGGAATTGACCACCTGTGCTGAATGCTACTTCTTTGAGGACAGAAAGTGAAAACCTCAGCATCACTCCTTAAAAATACGCCAATATATAGTGCACTGATCCAATTCCTTTGATGCATCCTTAACAGCCAAGTTCATTACTCTGCACATTATTTAAACTTGTCGTCAGGGTCTACTTATTTATTACGTACTTCCTTGGATGAAAAACCTATACCTGGAAAAACAATCCATGACATATGTGTACTTTATGGTAAGTTTGATACTCTATATCACATGCACTCTAACTGACACCACTTCCTTTAGTGCCTGTCATACACTCTGGTTTTGGTTATACAACATTTCAAACTTACTACAAAACTATTATTATCTCTCAGTCTCACACATCCCAGGAGATAACACAGTGTAGAAGAAAATACAGCAAAATCTGGGTATAATGTTTTTTTCACACATGTCAAAAATAATGCAATTTCAAATTAAAAAAAAAAAACTTTAACAAGCTTTCCTTATGATGTAAGAATATTGACTACTTTTAGGACATAGGTAATCAAGAATATAGATGAAATCTAGTTAATAACTCACAAGAATACAGAGCTGGGAAGTGAAGAACTGCATAAGATTGTCTATTCCATCTCACTACACTGAGGCAAGACCTGGGATAATCCTTACGATATTCATCTATTTTATTTCAAAAAGAAGAAGGTATTTCCTCAGACCTTTAAGATATCTCACTCTAACCTTTCATTAACTACAATACCAAAAAGGCATCCATAACATACCACATTTCCATAGGACTGGCGTTTTTTTCTGTCTCCTCTTGCTTGAAATTGTTTTCATTTCACACTGCACAGAGCTTTCAAATTATTTAAAGTTTTTTATTTTCATGGTTTTGTTTTTAAATTCTTAGATATTCCTTTCCCAAATAATCTTCCTCTTTATTATCCCTCCTTGTAAAAATTTAGAAAAATTCTAGGCATGCTTTACGCCAATCTATGTTGGTTTCCTTCTTTATTTCTGACATGATGGCTGTGTAGATTAAAGCATCATAGTGATACCAGAGACTAAAAGAAAACTATCCTAGAAGATTTTGACAGAACCAGTTATTTTTCAAAAATCTGAGTATGGAAAAAGAAGTATTTTGTTTGGTCCTGTACAACACCTAGGCACACTCTTAACAATGGCTTGGAAGGCTATATTTTCATTAGCTTAAATAGTCTGGGCTAATAAAAACACTGTGGTCTATTTTATTTGAGCTTTAAAAAGGTTGTAATTAGACAGTCCTAGGTAAAGGTCCAGAATATTGACTCCAGTAGATACAAAATCTTTACTGGCTTTGGTGACTCCCAAGTCACTTTATCCGGCCTGACACAACTTTGCATTTGGGCTTCTCAGCAAGGCAATAGGCCACAAGAGATATGCCTGGGCTCAACTTACCCCACCATATCACCTAGATGATGCAACAAAAATCACCAACACAGACTGACAAAATGGTGCTTTTACAGGACAGGCACTATCATAAGATTAAATATTATTAAATTAAGTTCTGAAGTTTTATTCAATAATGTCCAAATCTCACCGCATAATTATATAAAAGAAAAGTGCTGATTCCTCAGCTCTGTATATTGAGAGTGACCTAAATTTGATGTTCAATAAGATATTCAAAACTTTTTAATTGCATGCAGATGGCAAAGATGAATAAAGTCAGCATTTCAGATTAAAAGGTTCTGTCCACTGGCTTAGATAGTATTTTCCAGCTGATGAAGAGATCTATACTGAGACTCAGAAATGAAAAATTGAATAAATTGAAAAAATTGAAGGAATGCATTTTATAAACTGAAATAATTCTGTGGAACCACACATTTATTACAGAAATAAGGGAATATAAGATTACACCTAAAACTCACAAAAGAGACAAGGTTGCTCCTTTACTTGATTTGGTCTATATCTAAAACCATAACAAATTCTTTCTCATTTTTTCTAACCCAATCTTAGTTACTGCTGCATCTTGGCGGAAGGGATGTCCCATATGACAAAATGGGCATTTGTTTTACATTGACATAAACTGGATGGACTAAAGGATTGGATAATAGGCATACACTTACCATTGTTGTTAATCTATCTGTGAGGAAAAAAAGAATTTTCTTGGGCTTATTTTTAATTTGAATATGTTTTTGTAGTTATATTTTCCGATATGTTCATTTAAATCTACATTTTACTTACAGCCATAGTCAGTATTAAGTTACATGCCATTCTTTGTACAGAATAAATAATGGCTTTTAGGGAATGTTGCCACTGCTACAAAACAGTTTCTTGAACATATCCTATTTCTCACATGCTCACTCTTTGAGCTGTTAAGATTAACAATAAGACTCAGTCCTTACTGAAGATAAAATAGTTTTGCTATCTCTTTCCAGGATATGCTGCTGCATGAATGATGCTGTTGTTGTTGTTGTAACCCTTTCTTACTCCAAAAGACTGCAGTGTGTTTCTTCTGCTCCAAAAATCAAGCAGAAAACTGTCTCTTCATTCTGTTGTCCTCACAGTGATGCTCTCCTCTGACCCCATGCACTCCAGACTATAGGAGGGTAACACTAATGTGTCACCCAAAAGCTCTTTGATCAGCATCTAGCATACATCAGAGTCTTTTAATACTTCTTGCTCTATTCTGTTTTCACATTTATTACTAGATTCTGTTGAGCAATGAACAGATGTTCTTCTTACTGTGCTGTATGATAGTTTAAGTTACTTTTTTTAGAACAGATGTTCTCCTGCATGGACTTCATTTTCTTTAGTTTTTATGAGTTAACATCTGACAGCTAATTCTTGCTTAAATTTAAGGACAAATGTTCACCAGGGAAATCCCCCCAGGCCATGGGCCATTATTTCTAGAAATTAGTTAGCTCATGGTACAAGAGCATGCCAGAATACATTGATCCATAACAACAACAAGAAAAAAAACAGTTACCTAAGGGGATAGGAAGGGAAACCATTGAGTTCAAGCCACAGCAAGTCCACATTCAAAATTAATAGCCTGCTATGAGGCCAATTCACACTGGGAGTCAAATATCACATCAGAGTTCAGAAACAAGAATCAGAGCCAGGAAAGAAGCTGAAGTACAGTAACAAACAGACAGATGCATAGGGAATAGAAAAGACATATAGGTTAGATTTAAAAAAATATCAGCTACATCTGCATCATGCACATGGTAGAAATTCCATAAATGCTAGCTGGTCATAACAGTCCAAAATATTTCTGGGGAAGCTGGCTCAACCACCATGTAGTAGCCAAGGACGAAAAGGCGCCAAGGAAGATGAATTGTTGGCAGTTACCAAAAGCCTAAACATTTCCACTAAAGCACTTAGTGTTTACACAGGAAAATACTTAGAACTGGTTCACTTAGAAAGGAGCTGCTTTCCAGCTGTTGAGGTACAAGCCCAGCTGAAAATTAAGCACCACACAGCCACTCACCCAACTCTCCTCTTCCCCCACAACCCAGTGGAATGGGGAGGAGATTCAAAGTAAAACTCATGGGTTGAGACACAAAGAATTTAATAAGGAAAGCAGTATCTGTACACAATATCAAAGCAAAACAAAGAAATAATTCACTGCTGCCCATAGGTTCAGCCATCTCCAGAAGAGCAGGGCCCTATCATGTGCAGTGCTGAGCTGGGAAGACAAATGCCATCCCTCCAAATGTTCTCCACCTTCCTCGTTCTTCCCCCCACGTTATACACTGGCCATAGTGTCAGATGGTCTGGAATATCCCTTTAGTCAGTTGGGGTCAGCTGTCCTGGATGTTTCTCCTCCCAGCCTCCTGCGTGTCCCCAGCTACCACTGTGGCAGCACGGACAGCAGCAAACGCCTTGGCTCTGTATAAGCCCTGCTCAGAGAGAATAAACATACCTCTGTATCATCAACCTTGGGTTCAGCACAAATCCAAGACACAGGCCCAGACTAGCCACTGCAAAGAAGATTAACTCAACCCCAGCTAAACCCAGCAGAGGGAGTAATAAAATAATCCCATTTTGAGTTTTGGCATAAAAAGAAGGGATGCTTCTAAGGAATAAAATGGAATCAAGAAAAATGGGTGTTTGAACATTGGAAAAGGTGTTCAGCTGCAGATCTGTCAGCGTTTTATCTGCTCCAGTTTACCATCCCTACTACATTGTCAGAATAAGATTTAAAATGTTTCTGGACTTCATGTGCACAGTTCTATATGCATGTGTCTTACTTATCTGTAAGAAAGGAAAACAAAAAACAAGGCAGGACAGGCAAACTGTATTAGATGTCAAATTAGACATTAAAAACTGAAAAATCCCCAAATTTTTAACAAGTAGGTTAAAGTGTTTGGTCAAGCCCAAGACTTTCAACAACAGAAATTTTTCACAAAGGTCCTTTTTTTCTGGCGGCGGGGGGGAGGGACGGACAGGAAACAGGATGAGGAGACACATGTATGAATTTATGTTTTGAAGAATACCAGTTCTTCAAGGGATTCATTTGTGCAATAGACCAGATGCTGATTGAGAGAGAAATATAGCTTTCTATGGAGAATCTAGGATAACTCAATAATTTTTCAATTTTTCATTGCTCATGGGTAAGCATACATAAATAATAAATATGAGCTGAAGATCTCCACATGAAACCTATCAGCATTAAAACTGAACCTAAATTAGACCATGCTACTGACCATGGAATAAGACTCCTCAGGATACTAAGTCCATTTGGCTTTCTACTTTATTTAGCTGAATCACAATAGAGTTGAGGATCCCTACCGAATTTTGTGACATTTTCACTTTTCCTGTTTTCATATTTCACATTTTTTATCACATTTTTATTTAGCTATGACTGCTAATGTAAACCAGGCTGACTTGCTTTATCGACTATCACTAACATGTATTAGCCAGGCTACAAAAGAAACAATGTAATTTAAATCCTGCTGCTTCCCTGACTGACAATTCCAGGTCATCCAAATGTCACTGACCAATGTTTTCTTTACTGTAATGTCTGCTTTTATGGATTTTCTACATCTTTTTACTGTAAGAAGCCTTGTGGTCCAGTACAACAGAGACATTACTTATAGTCTTTATTAATTAGTACAATTCTTACCAAAATATATAATCTTACCATACTTTACTGTGCATTTGTCTGCCCATATTCTTCTATGAAAATGAGAGGAGGGAAATTTTTAGCTTAATGATAGAACAAATTATGTAAAAAGGTTGTGCTCATAGCAAGAGGAACAAGACTTACCAATGTATTACTATTTCCGGGAAGTAGCAAATGTCTTCTCCCTGTTATTATTAGACTGTTTACATTTTAAAATAGCTATATTGTCTGAATATGTATTTTTGAAAACAAGACTATCCCTACTAGACATTTTTTCAATGTCTGAAACAGAAAGACAGCCCCAGCCTCAAAGCATCAACAGCATCGGTGCAACTGAAAGATAGAAAGATAGGTAGAATACACTGTGTTCCCTATGATTTCTGTCGTCAAATTTACATAGGTATTCTATCAAAGACAGTCTTAAGGAAGATATTAACAGGATATTTGCAAGAAAGTCCCAATCTTATGGGAAATCTCAGGCCAAAATGTTGCAGAAAAGTAGAAAGTATTTTAAAATGTTACCAGTGGTGATTGGGAGCTGGAAATAGGTGTTGGGCTAACCAAGGAACATCCTGCCCCCTCACCACTCTCAAGTCCCACTCACATCTCCTTTTAAGTACAGACACAGCACAAAATGCTTGTGGTGTGCCGTGTTCTTCATCCTGGAGCGAAGAGAATAGGAGGCCATTCTACACCAAACCCCGTGACTCACAAGGCCGTATCTCCTGACAGTATAGGCACTGTACAGACCACAGGCAGCCTGAACAACTCAGAGATGTCTTTGGTACTAGTGTACACACAGACTACTTCCACAGCAAAATTCAAGGGTGACTCACAAATATGTTTATATTTACAAAAAGATCTGTGAATCTCTCCGAGGAAAACTATCAGGGAGTTGTGCACACTTTGCCATGGTACTGTGTCTTGAATGGAGGAGACTGCTTTACTTTATTTCTGTACTTCACTTACACCCTCTGGATTCCAGTCTGAGCACTTGGTATTTTCTGCCTCACTTTTTTTTCTGTGTCTAATATTTAGCTTTGCACCTTACTTAATAGTACCTGCCCCTACCATCTGAACTCTTTCTCAGTTTCTTTCTGGACTGCTTGAGAAATAACTGTTTTCTTAAGAAATATCATAATGTTGTTTTTATATCACTGGACATAATGATGAATACAAAAAGGAAAATTTATACAAATTTTATTTTTTAAGAAAAGAGAATCACAAAATTAAACAAAAAGATAAATTTGTGAAAAAAATCAAAACATGAAACCCACTGTTACAACTCATTGAGTTTAAAAAGCAGCATAAGGAAGACAGAAAAAACTCTTATTTAACTCAGAGGTTTTGTACTCAGAAACACTGTAAATAAATAAAATATAAGGAAGGTTTTGACAAAAGAGTAGAGATGAGAAATATCCTCAATTAAAAACACTACTTCTGAAAAAGATTGAAAATGAAAGAAAGAAAATCTCTCTTCTTCAACCCAGAGCTCAGAGTCAGAGGAAATAACACAAACAGAAAAAATCCTTTGACAGTGAAAACACTAGATTTTCCCTAATTTCAAAAAAATGTAAAATTCTTTTAATATAAAATTTGTTTCCCAGGGGATAAATAGATTTAAAAAGTGGGGACCAGACAGTTCCTAAGAATTAAAATAAAAAATTCTTTTGAAAACCCCCCAAAAAAATAGGACACCTACTTCTGTCAGTCTCAGCTGTAAGATAAAAGAATGTGCATGGTTACAAAGGCTGCCAATGAGTGCCTCACCAGGCAACTGCTGTGATGTGATAGAATTACTTAATAAGATCTCTCAATGCCAAGAGACCAGAAGGTTCTCATTGTGGCACCAGTTATGTTGTATCACAGCTCAGTGCTGCACTGCTATCAGACAGATGCTTTCAAAAAGACTGCATATGATGCTAGAGCAGAAGTTACCTGACTATCTGTGGCTCTGTGCTCTGAAATGGGCTGTTCTGGAGTCTGCAGAAGCCAATATATTTACTAAGTGGCTTGACACACATTTCCTGCCAATGCATGCTCTATTTCGATGTAAGAGCCTACAGGCTATTATGTAACACTATATATGCCTCTCATTCCCTAAATGAGTGTGTCTTATAAATTTCTTAAACAGAACTCTGCTATAGGAACACATTTCTTTAACAAATGGAAACAATATCATTCATCTTAAGGCATTTTTAAGTCAATAGAGTGCTAATTCTTATTCATAATAATTATGTTAACCATAATATGTAGGGAACAGAGTCACACTCCAGTGAAAAAAAGAAATAATCATGCATCTTTTTCTGCTGAGATGACAATTCAAGTGTAAAATGAGGGACAACAGGTAGATATAGTATGATCTGAAAGCATAAGCAGTAAGGAAATTATATATTTCAATATAACAGATAGGAGGCAACACATCCCAGATCAGGATACCTTTAACAAGCTCTGCAGCAGACCTGCACCTAACCAAAGATAATGAGGAATCATTACAGATATTTGCAGGGAGTACCTCCCAGGAATTATGAGTTATTTGCAAAAAAGAATGGAGATTACTCTGAAAAATTAACACCTGGGGGAAAGTAGACTGATAAGAAGAAAGAAGATTATGTATAGC
Organism: Eopsaltria australis; assembly: GCA_034509425.1. Taxonomy (NCBI): domain Eukaryota; kingdom Metazoa; phylum Chordata; class Aves; order Passeriformes; family Petroicidae; genus Eopsaltria; species Eopsaltria australis. The sequence continues at coordinate 30,510 of JAVTVJ010010837.1, read as the reverse complement.
TTGTCTCTAAAATGTCTGAAAGGGATTAAAAGCATCTTATCTTTTATGCAGCATAGCAGAGCACAGATTGCTTGCATGTGTCTTCCCCAGAGTAAAGGATCAAGACAAAAGCAGCTGTGAACTTTGCCAAGTTTTATGTCTGGCAAGGGAAAGAAAAGCCACTATTTCAGATATGGCCAACAAAATCAGATGATTCTGCTATGTCAGGACATAGGACCTGAAGAGGGTTTTAAACCTAAATACCAATCAATAGGCAAAGCTGATCAATGGGTGAGAGAGCAGTTTTTTCATCTGTCATCATGAAAAATTATAGAGTTAGGCCTTGAAAATATTTAAAGGTTTACTTAAACTTTAGGTAGCAGCTGGATAATTTTCAATGGGTAAAAAAAGGAAAGAAAATGGTCACCATGTTGCAGCTTATCACTATCAGAAACTTAGGCTGGAATGAGAGTCAGTGGAGAAATGTGAAGTCATAGAGGATTTAAGGAAATTCTGTGAAAATCCCACAGAAGCTTTAGAGATAAAAAGTGCTTCCACCTGAGGACTAAACATATTCATTCTGCCCTGGACACTTGAACATGTCTGTGGGGAACTTAATGGCACAGCTCCTAAATAATGCAGAACATGGCAGATTAGTGAGAGGTCTCTTGTCTGTCCAGTTTTGGTTCTCTCTGTAACAGAGTTGCCATGCAAATAAAAGAGTATTTTAACTGCGTACAACTGGAGGGGTCTAATCTTGGAGCTCAAATGCTGGCAAGTCACAAATTTGAACCAGATTACTTGAAGAAAGAGGGATGACCAGAATGACTAGGTCTCCCAATGTTACAATAATTAGAGGAAGAGAAGGTAAAATTAACAAAACAAAACAAACAAATAAGCAGCAAAAAAAACCATGCCAGAAAAGACATGTCACCTGCAAATAGACATGGGTAAAATACAGGCTAATTCTGCTGTTTCCATATTGCAAATAATTGTCATGATCTGATCCTAGGAGAATCACAGATAATGAGCTATTTCTTGTCAGTTTTTAAAATTTTCCCAATTCAGTGGCATCTAGAAAATTAAGATATTTGTTTGGATCATTCTAGCTATCAAACTCTGTAAATCCTACATATGACAGCTATACTAGATTATTTTTCCTGAGCAAAACACCTTATACTAGATATTGCCAGATCTACTAATTGCTATTATATGCACTCACTAATTGTTCCAAGATATGGGGAACTTTGTAACCTTTTTTTTTAATTTAAAGAGAAGTAATATTTTTGGTACCTCTTGAAATAATTAATTTAGCTATAAATTCCTATACTCAATAAAAATTTATCCAGAGCAAATAAGTTTCCCAAGTAACTTTTGCATCTAACAATTTTAATTTTTTAAAAGTTGAGTCACTGCGTAAACATAATAATTTTAACAGTACAAAGAAAAAAACTGGTGGCATTTTGAGAGCTATTCTAGTCTGTGGAGTATCAAAACTTACCTTTTCTATTGGAAATGCCTCTGGTTTAGTGGTAGAAGAAAAAAGACAAACAAAACACAAATGTTTCGCTTTACAGATACAGATTTCTTTCTGTTATAGAAGTGACTTCTTGGCAGCAGCTGCTACTCTGGAATGCCTTGGTCTTTCTCTATTAGCTTCAATCTCAGTGGGATTCACTTCTCCTGAGTGCTTTTCTTTAACTTCTTCCTTTGATCTTCTACCTTAATTTCTTGAAAGTTCAGATGTATCCCTATTTGTGAATTGTTGTCTCTTGTATGCTTTTCTGTGAGTAGAAATACACTAATAGTGTATTTTTGGTGACTTATCAGTGTTTTGGAAACTCTGCAACAAAAGAGATTCTTTGCCTCTGGAGTTTAAGTCCTAGCTAAGAGTTGAACACATTTTTGCATTAGGTAACAAATATAAGCAAGCATAATTCAAATTACTTAATAAAATGACATTGTCAAGTTATTTCAAATATCCTATACCTATCATTCAAATAACAAGCCATCATTTTAAACCACAAGACTATATCTGAGCTTATGATTCATAATAGTAAAGTAAAAGAAAATTCTACTGATGATCATCCAGTTTTTAATCTTCCGGCAAACCCTGAGATCCAATTACTTAGAAACTGCTGAATGAACATATAGTTCCATTTATAGTATTTAGTCAAACTAACTTTTGTATCACTGTAACTCTAAATATGAATGAAATGTTTATTAGGAGTGGGTCTTAAAATTTCTGTGAGTTTAGATATTAATCCAAATGACAATAGATACTACAGGGTGGTTAACACAAAGTTTTGGAGTTAGTATAGCTCTCAGTTCAAGTGAACAAATTGTCAGCCTAATTGGATGAGCGTTGAAACATGTCAAGCACAACAGTCTTTATGGTGAAACACCTTAAAAATAAAGGTCATTGCAGAAGCAGAAAGACCTTGCAGTTTTTCTCTGGAAATACAGTTTTCATGCTTAAATTCATGTATGTGGTTTTGCTTGAAATATTTTTGGTTTTGTTTAGGAAACACATCTATACTACAGAAAGTTTTAAAAAATAATTGCATGGATGCTAAAGATACTTTTGGAAGTTTGAACTCTTAGGTACAGGCACTCTGAAAGGCAGGAGGATAACCTTCAAAAAAATACAAAGGCTGAAATATATCAACACGTCTATATTTCAGCAGCTAACAATGATAGCTGAAATGGTATTTTTATGTACTGTACATCCAAAGCCTCAAAAATTAAGTGAGAGATGCACATACTTTTAAAATCCTACCATCTATTTTCCAACTCCAGAGTAGATCTCAAATAAGTATTCAATTTGCATTTTAAAAGGTGTCTTGATTGTTGGTTAATTAAATATAGATAGTTCAAAAACACATTGAAATTTAGCAGGAATGCAAGAGGTAAGTGAAGTTGCAAAATCGTTTATACAAAACTTCCAATGAAATTCACATATACTTACATTGTTTTTCTATGAATGAACTCTCATTGTTTCAATGGATATTTAGCTTTTTAAGTGATAGTAATAAAGCCAGCAGAAGCTTCTTAGTTCTTAGTTAATATAAACACTTCTGCTCTTGGATCCAAATTGCAGTTCATCTCCTACATCAAGGCAAACTGCAGAAGAAGAAGAAAGAACATGACTTCAGCCCTGTTTCTCTTGCAACGTGTCATTTCTTTTATCCTGAGGCCCTGCCCACCTTGATGCCTATCCCAGTAACTTCATATACATTTGTCTCTCATAATTTCAACAAAGATCTTAGCCAAAATTACACACTCATACTTCCTGGGAGAGGCAAGCCATATAAAGCTTATGAAATGCACCCTTTTCTCTGCTATTGTAATTCCAGTTTGGTTTACTCACTCAAGTTCATGCTAACATGAGTAATGTAGAGTCAGAAATTACTCATCCACTACAATGGGGTGCAAAAAGGAATCTGAATTAAAATCCAGTAAATTTACAGAACATTATACTGCTGCTGTGAATATAAAATAAGTGTCTTGGGTTAGACATTGAACTATGAACACTTATCAGGAGACAAATTTCTTAGGGAAATCAGTCTTTGAAATTAATGTGAGGAGAATATTTTACTGCCCTCAGGCAGAAAATGAGGGGGTATTCACTCCAATCATAAAGATTTGAAGATACAACTTCTTCTGGAAAAAAATGTCTCCAGCAGGACATACTTAAACCCATTCTTTTTTCTCTTCTTCTTGGATAAAAAATATAGCAAGTAAATTTATAAATATGGGAGAGTCTATATATTCCTTTACTTATTTTCATGATTTTTTACACGAAGAACACAGTGAGTTTTAGGCATCTTTTTATACACTGCTACTACAAGTACACAGAAAAAGAAAGTCTTCTTTAACAAAATGGAAGATGAAATTATGGAAACAAACTGCACTACTTCCCTCAGAGATGCTGTATTTCTAGTGTGATTACTTGGCCTAAGATGATGGTTTGTGACAGCTAAGTTAGATTCTTGCAAATGCAATCCAAATTATTCCCTCCAACTGAGCTGCAATGGCTAGTTCCTCATGCCTCCTGTCCTTCCTCATACATTTACAGCCTTGGGGCTGTGGCCGTGCCAGGAAAAAATAAACTATCAAGATTATAGTGGAGACAAAAATGATGTCAGGGTATCTGCTCTGATGGTTTTAGCTGTTGGACAGTAGGCTTCAATGGGTCTTCAGCTGTAGGACTACTGGATCAGGAAGTTTCTATAGCGCCAGCAGATGAAATGAGGGAAGAAAAAGTCATAATAATTAGTAACTGCTTAAGTTTTCAGAAGCTTATCCCATCAAGTATATACTTCCAAACTGCAGATTCTCTGTAACCTCTAGTATCCATTTGAAGTAGATGAATGAGTAACATTTATATTTGTTTCAGTTTTATTTCATGCCTTCTTTTATAAACATGCAGATACATTTGAAATAAAGATTTCCTTTCCAGCTGTGCAGACCACATATAGATAGTGTTCACAAATTCAGATTATAAACTGATAAAAATTTATGAGGCAGCTGATGAACCACAGACAGACCAAGTGTCTGTCTATATTCATTTGGAGGGTGCGAGGGCCAGACCATGCTGACAAATTCTACATGACCTTGGGCCTTGCATGCAGAAGGCAGCCCACAGCACGGCTCTCTGCAAACTTCATATTGTATTGTAGGCTGAGACCACAAGTCACTCTGGCAAAAAAGTCAGGCTTAATTCATGGGCATGTCTGATCTAATTGCTCAGCAAGGGCCACACAGAACCAAACACTGTTCTACTCCAGGTCAAGGAACCTGTACTTTTTCTCAGCTGAAAAAGTAGAGCAAAGGCAAACTTTCCTAGGTATAGGCTCAATTGAAAGAGTTCAGAAACCAAATGAGTCTGAGCTAGAAACTTTGCTTAAAACACAATATAAAAGTATTTAAGGCACTATTTAAGCTTCTGGTTTTATCTTTTTTCTGAGGAAATTCACCATCCTATCCACAGGACAAAAAGCAAAGAATAAGAAGAAATATCAGGACGGTTAAAATAAAAAAAACTATGTAACTTAATTAAACCACAGCTGTGCAAAACATGATTAAGTAATTGAAGGAATAGAATAAAGGAAAGAGGAGATTATTTTAGGCAATCAGAAGTGCATAATTATGAGTAATGGGCTAAATCTGAGCAAAAGAAAAACTTTAAAGATAAAGCCCAGAAACAAATTCTCACTAGTCAGCTCAACGCATGAACAAAATAGCTTTTGCTGGTGTAACCACAAATCTGGATTGGGTAAATATATACTGGGGCATTCAGATATCATAAGAGAGAGATATGTCAACTCAAGAAGAAACTTGAAGCAGGGTACCTGATGCTCAGCCTGAGAAAATGTTCAGATAACACTTCAGTTCTGTTATATCTGAGGCATTGACTCTTCAGTTTTACCATTTTCTGACATCATTATTTACAACAGATAATCTATCACGCTGGTGCTATGGGTTTGAATTTGTGCTGATGAGAAACTGGAGCATGGCCAGACAGAGTAGAATTCAGGAGTAGTAGGCATCACTTCCTTCTTTCTCCCAATACTCCATACTTCCAGGGGAGCATTCAGTTACTGAAGCTAAATAAATCCAGGGATCAGCAAAATACAGCAATATTCTGGCTTTAACATTTCTTCTTGGAAGTGCAGTGATTTAAAACTATTCAAGGATTGCAGAGGTCCAGAGACACAATGCCTCTTCTTTGTCTTTAACAGTTTGCATAATCTGACTCTTTTGTCCTATGTGTGTCACTAACTGAATACTCAATTCATATTCACTCAGAGTCTAAGTTTCTCTGAAAAACTCTCCCTGTTAAGGAAAGCATACAAATGTTTTCTCACACTATTCTCCAAAAGGCTGGCAGGAACTCATACAGTTCATGAACTGGTAACATGAGTATTAGCTAAACTCTTTCATAACATCAGAGACAGAAACTGCACTCTGAAGGGCTGCCTACCAAATCTCCAGAAATACCTGATTTATCCATTTACTTATGAGACAGGAAAGCTTAAAAGAGAACAGAAAGCTGTGCACAGTGGAAAATACGCTGTGCTGTATTTTAGATGGTCACTGCATTCATTAGTCTCTCTGGTGCATGAACCTGATTTTTGGACATTTTGTATGGTTTTAACACAAGATGCCCTTTAGAATCCAGATGTACACAGTGGCAGCAAAACAAAATGTCCAAGGTCCATTCTGCTAGTCCCACTGTCATCTCTTCCACACATTTATTATCTCCCTTCACCTCTGGAAACCTCAGGCCTTAGCTGAGGTAGGGCTTGCCAGAAGTTCTTCATTAGATATCCCCACAGTCTTCACAGATTTTTTAATCACTCTCTTTATTCCTTTTTTAAGGAAAAAGCAGCCAGAATGGTACTCTGTTTGAAAGGCTACATCTCCACCACACTTTTCCTGTCATCTTCAGAATGCAGTATCTCTTCCAACTGCTAAGAATTGAAAAATATTGTTTGAACTGATTAAAAACTACTTGTATTCTCTGATAACTAGCCAATAGCTCTTGTGAGAGCAAAATCATGCAGCCACCAAGCAAGCACACAGTAATTCATAGTTTCAATTCTGATTATCAGACGAAGTAATTCAAGCTAGCTATTCAAAAGCTTCCACTAGCAATATCGTACCAAGGGGACTGCTTAAACTGGGATTTACAGTACATTTTGTACATTTAAGTAATCACATTTCAGTTTAAACCTTGCCATGACCCCAGATTCATGGGAATGTAATGGTCTGAACACATGATAATCCTGGGTTATGTAAGTAAATGATTAAGGGTTTCACTATGTCCTGTCAGCTCTGAGCACTAATTCCAAAAGCACATTCTGCTGTCTTTGACAGATTTTAAGAGTGTGAATGTCCTACATGACAGTTGGTTTGCATAATAATCTGAGCTATTACAACCAATACTTTTATATTACCACTGCCAATAGTGGTTGTTTAAATATCATTCTTTAAAATGTTTTATATTACCTGTTTGTGGCTTCATTCACAGCTATCATGTTTGGAATTTCCTGTTCCTCCCCCATACACCATGTAGTCAAACATTCACAGTGTGACATCTCCAACTTTCAATATTTAGTAACTAAATAAGTTTCTAAATTCAGAAGCTCTCCTTTGTAATATCCAAAGACTTACAAAGATATAAATTTAGAGGTATAATGTCTAGGTATTCACTGATACAGTAAATATATATGATTCCAGCAGATCTAATCTCTGAATCCCTGTAAAGATCAAATCTTAATCCCCTGGAAATATGTCAAAAAAAGCAAACATACTTTTTAGTTTACATCTCCTTAAGAGTTTTTGTTCCTCCAGTTGCTGTCATTCTTTCAAATGTGTAGAATTTTTCAAACCCCGTCTCCAGTCTTCAGCCTTTGCGTATACTAAATATCTGCATGCAAAAGTGGAATATCTGCCTCTTGGAATTGTTTCCTTTCTGAAATCTCATTTTCATATTCTTAATTTTCATTTGTTTCTTTGTTGTGTTTTGTTTTGAGCTGTTGGTTGGTTAATTGGCTAATGTTTTGGTTTTTTTTTTTAATATACTCAGAGAACAGGATTTCATTGACTTTGCAGTAACAGGCATACACCAAAAAATGAAGATAGAATGTTCCAAATGTGGCAGTGCAGCACTTAAAAATTGAGGTTTTGAGTTTGCCACTTACAGTCCTAAGAGACAAGTAAATACTCAATATCTGTACTAAGTACCTAGGGATTAGAATCCTTCGTTTTAGGTCTGGCATGTCTGATCCCTACATCCTACCTATGAATGCTCACAAGTGAAGTAGCTTTATCCACTAGTTTGATTTTAGAGCACACCCATCTAAATTAAGCAGGGCTGGAACCAGCATGAAGCACAACATGGAATCATACTTATTACTTTGGGATTCCTTCATTTTCTTCTCTATGTCACAAATGTTAATCCATGCTGTGTACTCCCATTAAAGCTTATCTGGCAGCAGCTCAAAGCTAAACCTGTGAGGGGTTCTAGCAATTTGAACCATGTTAAAATTGTGCTCTTCAGTCTGAAATGGAGCTGGGGAACTTTTTGTTACAGATTGGCATGGAAGTCAAGTTTAAAATATGGATCAGCATAAGACTAAACCAAATCACAGAACATGGGTTTCTTCCTCATCATCAAATATAATGATTTGGAAGCAACCATTGACTCATTGTTTGGAGCTGAGATCATATCAGTAGATAAGTGAGTGAATAACTTGCTCTAGCTATTAGCTTAAATTTTGAATACTACATCACAAAGACATTTTTCTCTGTATTCAAATAAAATTGCCCTCTTGAAGAAGATTTTTTTTACCCTTAAAGAGTAAGTCTTTGAATGAGTTGTGCACATTGGCACATTTTGTTCTGTAAAACATGCAAAATGTCTGTGTTTCACATGCCTCTTGGTTTTGAAAAGATAACTTAAGAGTCAAAAAGGAAATGTAATTTAAAACAACTTTCTCTTCTTGCCTTGAATTTTGTACCCATCTCCCCCTCTTCTCTCCAAAACTCCATCAAAGAAATCAATTTTGTTGAATTTTCCCCTTCTCACAATGTGAAACATTTTCTAGATTTAAGAGACTTGAAAGTTCCTGAAGGCCTCAGGAGAATGTGGGTTTTCTTTGTTGTTGTTACTTCATACTGGGGAATTTTTTTTATCAAACTGTAAACAAATTCCATTACTTATTTTAATGTTTTCTCTGATGATTAAGATAAACATACAATTATATCTCTTTAAAGTTCTTAGATTTTGTTGGTTTTTAAAAAAAAAAAAAAGATTGAAATGTTTTTACCCCTAAAGCCTTTTTCTTACAGAATAATGTGAACATATTTTTGAAGAATGATGACATGTCTGATCTATTAAAAGGACAATATGGTTTATTGTTTTATTTATGTGTTCCTGTTGGCATTAATATTTTCTACCTTATATATAAATATAGCTATGATGTGACAGCAGTTCCTACGAGATGCAGATGTGTCTGTTAGTACCATCTGGTTCTGCAACTGGTTCAGCAATAGCAGAAGGTTTGCACAATGTTGATATTAACACCAAACTATTTTATTACAGAAAAGTCAGGATTAAATTTTTTCCCAAAGTACTTAGTAGATTAGTCTGCTTCTGCAATATTCCATTTTCATAACAAAAATAATACAGCTCCAGAACCAGATATAACAGTTCTCTAAGTCAGTCTTTCCTCAGATATATCCACTGACGAGCACTTTACGCCTATGAGTATATATTTTACTCTACAAATAGAAAGCAAGATAAACACTACCATGTTCTATCTAGATGCACTCTGATAGTATTAATGTGTTTTGAAAAGATTTACCTATATGCTAACAATATTTTTAATACAAGGTGGAAGCAGGAAGATAGAAAGTACTGAATTCTAGGAGCAAGAGTATTGATACTAACAGATGCTGATGATAAATAAAACTAAAGGTAATGTAAAGGTACATTTATGTATAGAATTGAGTCCAAAATAAAGGTATCACTCAATATCATGACCGAAGATGATGGAATAAAGTTTTAAACAAAGACGTGTTGAACTGTGAATGGCAATTAAGAATATAAATAAAAAACCTTTAGAGAACAGCTTATGTGGCTTTGTCGTTTTCTTTGGAAGAGTAAGATAAAGGCACCACAGTTTTTTTTGTTTCTTCCATTTAAGAGTAATAGAATGTTGTAATCTTGCATGATTTTCTTGATCATGTGTGGCTTGATTTCTCTGTTTATATGGAAGACACTTACATCCAAATATCACTGCACACAACTACAAAGCCAGGGAAACAGGTAGTTAACAAATTAATAGCAAAATGTCTGTGCATGTTTCAGGTGCACTTCTTTAGTTGTGAAAATGAAAGGCCTCACTCAGACACTCTTATTTTAAATTAATTTGTTTCTGCAGAAGTACAAATGGAGCATGCAATTTCTAACCTCAAGAAAAAATAAAGACCTTCTCTGAGTATTTCTGTTTTCTATTAATTATATCTGTTATAATGGAGATATTTACAGTCTATATACATTCATCATGCTGTTACACAGACAGAAGTTTGAGATGCTCTCTGGCAACTTCCTGAAAGCAAATAATACACAAAATTATCCACAGTGTAATACTCCTAAGGTGTACCTCAGATAATTTCTGAATTTACTTCATATCATCAGCTTTCTAATTCCAAAGGAGATGTCACAGACAGACCAAAAGCCATCAAATTGCTGTGCACTGCTCAGCTGGGTATACACAGTATGAATGCAGACCACAAGCTGTTCTTCCCCAATTGCCTTTGATAGCTGCTGAGGTAGTTTGGGTGTTCCACTGCAAAGTGGTGAAAAATTTATGGTCAATGCAAAAATTGTGGCTATCTGACAGACATTAAATTTTTTCCCTAGACAGGTCTGAAACATACTGAATATTTTAAGACTTCATTTTTCAATATATGTATTCCACTGAGCAAAATGAGTCTTGTAAAGCATGGTCTTCCAAACAAGTGGAAATGGCACACTGTTAGGGTATATTAAGTGATAAAAATTTCCTTGTATTTAAGATGGGTGAAAGTTATAATGTCACAAAATTACTTTGATCGTTAAAGAAAATATCCATTATCTGCTGTCTAAATTAATAAAAAATGTTCAAGTGCCACTATATTTATCCTGTTACCACAAAATACAGTATCATGTAAATATAAAGTGGCATAGGTTGCAGAAAGAGAAAAAAAAAAAGCTGTAAAACCTAAAACCACTAACTACTTTGTAAAGACTTTCCATGATCCTTTCAAATTTCTATATATGGTGTGAAATGTGGATGACCATTCCAATGTACAGATGATTATTCCAACACAATCAGGAAATCTTCAGCACAAACAGTGTGATTTCCCCCTAATTGGCTATCTCAGTCTAGCAGAGGAGGAAAGCAAGGGTTGGATTGTCAATAACCGCATAAACAGAACTGATCAGTAATTTCTGCTGTATGTTTTTAATGGTCAAATGTTCCAACTATTCAAAATTTCACACAGGAAAACCAAAACCCGCCAAGATTTTTAGAGAACCAGTCAACAGAAATGAAGTACTATTTTTTCCTGTGGTGAGTCAGCTCATACCAAGGCTCCCTAATGTCTTGGGATTAAATTTATTATTTCAGTTTACTCTATCCACTGTAATTACATTTTTGTACAGGCAGATTAAAGACCTGTTATGTGGGACACAAGACTTCCTAGCAGGCCTTAGATGAGTCCTTCCAGGAAATAAAAATTAATACAGTTTTCACAATCTTCCCTTTTATAGGTACTGATTTTGCTCTGTGTACTAGTAAGCACCAGAAAAAAAATGTTTAATCAGATTTTACTGAAGACTCCCATTGCCTATATAGTGTTCTGAGTACATAGTGTCTGCGTATCGTGATAATGGATGGATTACGGGACAGCATCAGAAATATAAAGGCATAGAAAGGGAATAATATCTTTTATTGAAAACGAATGAACTTTGTCTCAATTTAACATTTGTATCATACTTAGGTGTTACAGTGACTGTCAGCCTAAATGTCCATGCTTTCACACATTTAAGCTGGGCTCCTTTTATATCAGGGGAAATTAGAAATGTTTGTGGATTTTCCCTGCATAGTCATTTTCCCAATGTGTTAGATTCTTTCCTGGGAATTTAAACTGTCAAAAAGCATTGTTCATCCTTAAGACTAAAACAAACTGCTGAGGTCTTCATTTTCCTATTAGCCCAAGCTTTTGAGGAACTCAGGGGGTAATACTCAGTTAGCAACACTCAAGATTACCAACAAAACTTTTTTTAAAAGAAGGTGATTAGATTGGAAGAATCTTGATAAAAAAGAATACATAGGCGGATAAAATCACAAATGCACTATCAATTCTTATTTTTAAATTTAAAATGCTTTTCCTGAGATGATGAAATAAATATTTAATGTTCCTAAGCCATAACTATAGTAGAAGAATAATTTGTCAGAGGAAAGGCTACTTCCTGTGTCATATTTATTTCCAGTTCTATAAACTTGACATTGAATTCCTCAGAAAAATATCTGTGTGAGTCATCAGCTTCCTTCACAGTTTGCTTTGCTGGGCTAAAAAATGTTACCTGGTCATGAGCTAAGGGGAAAAAAAAGAAAATAAGAAAGGAAGGTAGAATGAAAAGCATTTAAAGCTTGAGATTCAGTCTATTTATAGCTGAGCAAAGCTAAACAAATATTTATGTACAAACCACTCAACTCCCTGGAGTCATAGAAGCAGTCAACAGAATAACTATGAGCACCAAGACATGCAATCTGGTAATCAGGGTCAAAATAATAAAAATCCAAGAGTGTTTCACACAGGAGCCATGGAATTGGAAGTAAAAAAAATATTATCTATGCCAAAGTTGAGAAATTTGATAAACTCTTGGAAATATAATTTGCATTTGATTATCAAAGAGACAGAACTTACATTTAGAGGAGGAAATCTACTGAGCTGAAAATAGAGGAGATATGGAATATATTGCACACACTTACTGAGCTGCATTTATGACTTCTCCTTTTGGCCACTGATGAAGTCAGCTACCTTGAATAAATTAATCTCTGGTTAGGTGCAGTTTGGTTGTTTTTATGGTTTTCCATTTAGCTGCTAGGAAATAAACACAAAATTTATTCTCTTTTGGCACTATTTGTTCTATGCTTTCAATTTGTCCAACCTTTTACAGAAAGGAATGAGAATAAATTAATTTTTTTAAAAAATTTATTGTATATTTGTTTATGTCCTCTTCAGGAATTGTTTCATATAATATGAAAAAAATTACAAGAATCTTTTCTTTGTCAAAAACAATGGGGTTTCTGGTATTCTCTGAAAACCAGAAATCATAATGCTAAGTAGATCACAATTTTAAATCTAACTTCTAGTCTTGGGAGAGATTACATCAATTCCTGCAAATATTAACAAAAAAAAAAAAGAACACGTTCATATAAATATGTAAACTCCTCATAGTTCTTTAAAAATGTATTGAAGAAACTAATTTCAAAGTAAATAACCATTGCTTTTTATTTGTGCAGAATAATAATACTGAAAATTATTATTAGGGACTTGTGTGAATGCTAGATTTTCTAGGCTAGCATATAAAGCCAACAACCAGGAAAGAAAATTTATTAATTGCAGGTGCAGATCACTGTGCAATGTTTTCCTCAGAACAACCTTTATTAAAAAAAAAAAAAAACCAAAAAAAAAAACCCAACAACCACAAAAAACTCAAAACCAAACCAAACTCAGATTATTCAAGGCCTTTGTAAGTAGTCAGCTAAGAGGAAAGATGTTGCATCCTTCTTACCTAATATCCCACCTTGTGCCGTATTCTGCCATTCTCGCAGTTGCCCACAGCAGTCACTGCATGCAGGAGCATGGTAAACCCTAAGATGTCAGAGCACCATCATTCCTTGTCACTGTCTGTGATGTTGGGGTTAGTAAAAGAAAAAATTAAAATTTTGACTGTCAGTCTCAAAATCTTTCTTCTAGGAATTCTAAAACTGAAGAATATCCTTTTTAACAAATTATAATAAACAGTTAACTGATCTTGATTAGAAGAGAATCTCAATATCCCAATTACCTCAATATACAATTAAATGCCAGTGAAGTGTTCTCCAAGTCTGCTTAAAATCTTCTATCTTGATATTTGATTTTTGTGTGTTGTAATCCCAAAAGAAATCTGAAAGCATAATTTTATGTTTGCTTTAATAGCCTTCCTGAAAAACAGATAAGGGAAAAGAAAAGAAAAAGATTTTTTTTTAGTACATTTGATCTATTTAGACCCCTGTCAGTGATCTTGAAAATAATCAGCAACACAAATAGAATGACTAATATTACTTTAAGGTCACATATGTGAGAGTAGAAAAGTGTTTTTACAGTTGTGTGCCTCAGCACTGTATCAGAAAAAGTATTTTTAATTTTGTCTTTGAAGAATTAGAAGCACAGATGTTATCAAAAAAGCAACATCAGTTGTGTGATCATCGAAACACATTTTTTAGTGTAATTCTATTATTACAATGGGATCATGAACATAAGAAACTGAAATTTATTTCAGTGAGAGATGATGTGAATTCCATTACAAAAAGTGTTTACCTTCTCAGACTTGAGACAACTTTAAGCAAGACAGCTTTAATTTTTCAGGTTTTTGTCAAGAAAATAATTTTGACACAGTATTCTATTTTTTTTCTTTCAATACATATATTTAGCTTTTAATTGAAACAAAGAAAAGAAGACCAGTCACATTTGCCAATGTTTTCAACACTGCACAATCATTCTTTTAAGAAAAGGGGAAACAAATGCTGCCAAAGGGGTCTGATGTTTTAAAATAATTTAAAAGCAACTCTTAAGCTCAAGGGCACTATTTTATTCATCACTGACAAGAATAGCAAGTGGTGAGTCATGACTCTTTTTTGAAATTCATTCACTCACTTTATATGCTTCTCTTTTTAGCTGCCGAACTTGCAGTACCATCTGCTTTCAGCCTTCAGTAACTCAAGTTGCCTCTAGCTGAGACCAAAGCCATGAATATTTAACACCTGCAAACAGAAGCAGTGGATCGCTCAAGACCTAAGATCAGTGGAAATTTGGAAACCTCCATCTCTAGACTCAGTCAAGGACCCATGTGACAAATTCAGTAAACACAGAAGGAGACTGTGGTGACTTCTCCGGTCCCAAATCTCTGGGTGGAGGTCTGCGTCTGGCAGCACTCCTACCTTGGGATATCCTCAACTTTTCTGCTTGTTGCCTCCTCCCACACAAACCTTGGTGAGACCCTGATGGTCAGACAGCTTTAGCGGTAACAGAGAGGAAAGAAACCTGGACAGAAAAGAAAGAAAGAAAGAAAGAAAGAAAGAAAGAAAGAAAGAAAGAAAGAAAGAAAGAAAGAAAGAAAGAAAGAAAGAAAGAAAGAAAGAAAGAAAGAAAGAAAGAGAAAGAAGAAAAGAAAGGAAGGAAGAAAAGGAAGGAAGAAAGGAAGGAAGGAAGGAAGGAAGGAAGGAAGGAAGGAAGGAAGGAAGGAAGGAAGGAAAAGGAAGGAAGGAAGGAAGGAAGAAGAAAGAAAGAAAGAAAGAAAGAAAGAAAGAAAGAAAGAAAGAAAGAAAGAAAGAAAGAAAGAAAGAAAGAAAGAGAAAGAAAGAAAGAAAGAAAGAAAGAAAGAAAGAAAGAAAGAAAGAAAGAAAGAAAGAAAGAAAGAAAGAAAGAAAGAAAGAAAGAAAAGAAAAGAAAAGAAAAGGAGTGTTTCCATCCCATCAGTTTCCTAGCCCCCAGTGCAGAAAGGGACTCCAGACAGCAGCATCAGGGAGGGACTGGGAGCCAGAAATCACAAGTGAGAAATAGCAATATTTAAGCCAAGGCTTTTTCACTGGATTGTTTTTCAATTGAGCTTAATCAGATACAGTCTTTGAGTCCAGACTGAGAGAAAAGGCCTGAAAAAGACAGGCTAAAGTGATAACAGACAATTAAAAACACTTGAACTATTCCATCCTTCAACATTTTATGTAAATTTTTATTTATTTATTTATTTATTTATTGATGGGCAGGTATACTAAATCTGTTAAACCTATTCACAAATAAATTATGCGAGTGTAAGTAAAATAAAAAGCCAAAGGACTGGCCAAAGATCAAATATGATAGAGCTGCATGATTCTTTCCCAATAAAAATATGCCCAAAACCTGGGCTATTTAAAAAAGATTTTCCTTTTCCCACAACACTACTTGAAAAATTGCAAGGAAGAAAAAAAATGACATATCTACTCATATCTGTTCAGTTTCTGACCTCTTTTCACTACTGCAAAGGAGAAATTTCTCTTCTGTAAATTTAATTTTTTTTCATTTGGTTTCTATGAAGATTATAGATATTTTTTGAAATAGTCTCATAGAAATTATTTTAATATTTTTCTGAAGCACCAGAAACATTAACTATGGAAAAAGACTAGAAAATAAATTCTGCAAAAGTTTGTTTAATACTTAAAAGTGCATAAATCAATTTAGCACAAGCTTCATGGTGATGCATGATGAGGCAATTCTGAGGGAATAAGTTATGCAAATGACCTTTAGTGATATTTTGGAAAGTAATTTGCAAAATGTAGTCCATACACTGTACCTCTTCTCTTTTTCTCATTTGTTCCTGTTATTGAAGTGCAGCCAAGTGTTTTCTTAGCCGTTCTTAACTGCAGCAGTTAAGAAATAGTTTCTTAGACTGCTCTGGAAAGGCAGGAATTTGGGTAATATTTATGAAGAAGAAAATCAAAACTTTTTAAACTTGAAACATATGCCTCTCTTACTAAAACTATACATCAGGGTTCCAGGTGCTCTTCTGTGGTGGATTATTTAGAAATGACTGCAAAAAGAGGTCCAGAAATGTAGCTTTTCAGAAATGTAAGTGAAACAAAAGCCATGTACTTTAATGCTCAACAGAATCTGGTTATCTGGAATTTTAAGAGTTTCAGTGGCTGCTAATTATTTTGCTGCACCAGGAAACTGGACAACTTGACCTCCAAGGTAATTAGTGCAAAGAGGAGGAAAAGGATCATCCCTCCACAGAAATTTTAAAATTACAGCATTTGAAATTCAGTCAGTTTTTTAAAACTCCAAGATTAATTCATCCATAAGACATGACCTAGATGTTGCTCTAATTGCTAAATTTTAATGTTTAAAATTTATTAACCCACGTGTGATAAGAAAATATGTGATGTATTAGGACTTCAGTTAAAACAATGCTCATTTATTTTCATGACCTTTATTCTCCATTTTTCTAATTGTTAATTTCTGTTTGACAATTTGCTAATTACTGTTTAGAATTTTGCCAATCTTTATTATCAACTTCCATGCTTATTTGCTGTTCTTTATGCTGGTTTTAGTAAATGAAACCATTCTTTAATCAGTTCCATCAGCCCTTTCCCCACACATACCTCCAGAGGTTCTGTAATGATCTGGAAGTGAGAAAGAAAGAGTTTTCACTTCCTTGTTGATCCTCATATGGTTTCTGATTCCTCACATCTGCTTTCTCCCAATTCTCACGTGCTAAGCTTTTAGTAAAGTTGGCTAAAACCACAATTGTCAGAATGAGGATAAAATTTCTTAGCACTGATAAAAATAAATAATTTACAGGCTAGTACATTACAAACTGCCACTATATAGAACAGAGGGAAAAAAGAAACCTAATATTGCATGTATTTTCTGACTTATTTTTGTTTTGAAACCAAGCTTGTTCAGTTATTTTTCTTGTTAGTAGGAAAACTGGTTTCACTTACTACTCTCACTGCCAAAATCTTGAGACTGCCATCATTTTCACAAAGGCACTTTATCAAGCAGAAAGGATTACATGTTGCTTGTCCTTACCAGATATATTGAAACATTTGCACTACTGTTTTTGAGGGCGCAAATTGGTCTCTTGGTTATTTTAGTCCATCACATAAAAGGGGAAAACCATTTATTTAATTCTCAGTTTCCTGATTTTTCACACTTCCAGGATGTAGCAGATTCTTTATTGAAGAAATTATGATGGTACAACATAAATGGAAATTAAAATGTCAGAATGGAATTGTTTGTTGAATTTCTAGATGCTGTTAATTTTAACAGCCTAGTCAAAATCCCTTTCAATATTGTTCTCAGATTAGACCTTACTGTGGAGGCTGAATTTTACAGTGATATTCCAAGAGCGCCCAAATTTAGCTGTGGCTCCTTAGTACTCAGATCAGAGTTCTCCTTGCATTGGTTCCTCCTAGTCAGAATGTTGTTTTCTGACAATAGTGTATGTTAACTCTCCTGTCTGATTTTTTCAACTTCAAGTACATTTGATAGGTAAAATAATTCTTGAGTCAAGATGTCTTTCCAAAGTGACACCTTAATTCTTTTAATGTGTATTTGTGACATCACTAGCATCTCAGCATACTTAGTCCCTGAAAAAAAATTCCTTGTGCCTCTATGTGCCATCTGTATTCTTTGAGGGCTTGCAAGAGCTTCAGTGTCATAGTAATAAAAGGAAATTCTAGCACAGCTGTGACAGCAACAAAATCATCTCTAAGACATATATCACCAAGTGATCTCCTAGCATTACTCTCCAGGTGTCAGTGAAATTTTCTATCCAGAAAATTTTGCCTAGGCTACAGCTGCCAAATCAGTCTTTTATTTTTTCCAGATTCCTTGTTGCTTTCAATATTCCATTTAGAAAAAGAAACAGTCAGAAAATGTGGAACAATTAAAAATGATCCACCAGCAACAAATGAGATCTGTTTTTAGATCACAACAAGAACACCTAAAGAGAAAAAAAGCTACTTGCCATTTGTCTGCATTTTGGAAGTTCCATTTTCTTCTGTTGCAGCTTCTTCTAGAGTCTGTCTGCATACATCAAAATAAGATGCATCTGCACATGATTTACTGCTTGGAGATATTTAGTGTGTGCAACATATGCAAAAGGCATGTAACATATATGCAGTAGACTAACTAGTTTAAAATAAATAGCAAGTTTGTGTTCTTTTGACATTACTTTGATTATTCAGTTTAAAGTGAAAAATGCTGCCTTTCTTTCAAAGTCTGACCACAATAAAAGTCACAATGTTAATATCAAAATGAGGGTTTTTAGTAGTTGTCTCATCTTGATGGAACACTAAATATTTTTTGACGTAAGACATAGAATAATTACATCAGTATAAATATTGACCACCAATCTAGAGATCTTTATTTCTATCACATATTATGTACCTGAAGTCTTTCATGTAAAGATTTGCTTTTATATTATCATCCTAGTATTGCCTGGAAAAGTTTGTGTTCTATTTCCAGGCATAAATACTGCACTGATTATGGATATTTTTGCTGTCTGTAAAACTACAGTGTAGCTTTCAATAGTATACACATTTTTCACATTTATTTTCTGAGCTATTTATAACTGAGCAATGTTCTGTTTATTTTTTTTATTCTTTAAAAGATACTAGAAGATTATTAGATCAAATAGTCTGTGGAAAATATAAAATAGAATACTTAGTGCTGCATATAGAATGCCTAGGTCACTGGATTCCAAATTTGCCAGTAACTTAAACCGTGCATGTGTTCTACCTACACAGGGTACCTATCTACATTTTCAAAAATCATAATCCACCACAAAGTATATACCTGTAGGGTATGAGAGCTTTTAACGTGAAAGAGATTTTCTTAGGCTATATTGTGTCCTTTTCAGCTTATAGACTACAAACACCACCAAAGAATTTCTGCCAGAGGACCACTGTTAAAACTGTCTCTATGGAGGTGTTTATATGGAATGTTATCTACTTTGTGAGCAACTTGCTAATATAACCCTTAGATAAATTTGATGAAGTGAAGCATAGATATAAAGACTACACAAATGATGAAAATATCATAACTGACTCATTTAAATGTCATTATTATTCTATATGTGTACATGGGTCTCCAAAAACCTTTTGTTCACCTTTCCCATAACTACAGAATAAACACAGACTACTTGCATTTTGATTTAAAATTTACTGTAAGTCCCAAAAAGGGATCATGGATAATGGTAATACCTGGGACTAAAAGTGATAAAATTTATCATTTTATTTACTTCTAACCACTTCATCATCTCTGTGGCATTCCTATTATTTGCATGATAGAAAGCAGCAAAATTGTCAACATTAGCTTATATGCCAGATATCAAAAGAGTAACGTAAGAGATTACTACTTGTTGCAGTACCAGAACTTATCCTCAAAAGGTAAATAGTTTAGAAGAGAGCTTTAAATGAAATGATTCAGTATGCCAACAAAATAATGGAGTATTTTTAAAAATTGAAGTACAAGTAAAACATGCAGAAACCAGAGATAGTGACATTTGGCAATGAGACCACATTATTGTATAGCTGCAAGTTTAATATAGATATTTTCAATACTTTCCTCATAAACTGTGTGTGTAAGCTATAGAAGTTATTATGACAATATTTAATTAAAAGGCCAGTATTTACTATTATCTTTAATTTTATTTTTATCTTCCTTTATGGCTTGCAGTTATCTCTTTCATAATTCTGAAATTGTTCTAACCACAGTGCAGTCATGTAACAACACAAGTGGTTTTACATCTGCAGTAACAAGGTTGCTGGGGGCTTGTGCCGGCCTCCAGGAACCAACCTGCTCCAACTGCAAGAGCACATTCATCAATTCATGAACATCATCAATAGTGGGGAGACAGATATGTTTCTGAAGGTCACCTCTGCTGGCCTTATCGCATGCTCTCTTCTAGGCAATTTATTACTTTACTCAGTGGAAGACCTTTTATTTTCTCCTCTGTTTTGTGGAACATCCAGTTTTCTTGCTTTGGATTAATCAGTCAGATTAATTTTCTCTTCACATCTATCCTCTGATCTTGCTTTGGGGAGTTTTCTTTAGCACTAAGATTTCCTTGCAAAACTTTCTAAAAAATTAGTAGTGAAACATACTACACAGCTGTGGCCAGAAAGGTCACAGGACCTACCAGGACAACAACAGAGCATGATTTTTGGACAGGGTATTAAAGTATTAATACTGAAGTGTGGTGGTGGTCACAGTGCCCAAGGGGATGTTCCCCATCCAAAAGCCCTGGGGAACAGATGAACCCTACTGAGAACACCCCTGGGGTGGAGTTCCCCAGTGGCTGAGCCCAGAGAGAGGTTGGACAAAGAAGGGGCTGGGCGCCCCCCACCTGATAGGACTGACCACCTGTCTGTCTCTCCCGGACTCTAGAAGGTTCCTTTGTACTCGGTTGACCACTTGTTGATGTTCAGGCCTGTTATCCTTCCTCCTCCCCTTTGTTATCCCTGTTGGCCCTTACCCCTTTGTCCCTCCCCCGTTCCTCCCCCGAGCCACTCGGTGATTGATTGATGTCTCTACAATAAAAGCTGAGATCCCGAGTGCTCGAGGTCTCTCTTCACCTCGGGTGCCCAGGTGCAACTGACTCTGTGTCATTGTATCTATTATCCCCTCGAGAGAGATCCCTCCTGACAGCTACCCCACATGAAGTTACTTTGTCCCCTGTCAGGGTTCAGAATCCCTGCAAGCAAGGGAGACAGTTCCCGGCCTACAGGTGACTCGGAGGCAGAGGACCTTGTGTCGTACATGCCAAGGGTCTGCTACCCACCAGACCACCGGACAGGCGAATGCGACAGCTGGCACCCAAGGTGGGGCTGTGGCTGACCAGTCCATTGCCTCATGCTAGTGACCTCTGCTCTTCTGAGCAGAGCGCAGTTTGGGTTTGCTGCAGCCAGAGTGATTTGCCCTCTGTTCTAAGAGCAAATCGTGAAGGATCACTGAGGAAATTCTTCTGGAGGAAGGAGCAAGAAGCTCCAACGAAGGAGAAAGAAGATTGGAAGAACCTCAGCAGCGCTGGGACTGAGCCCCTTGGAGTTTTTCTTTGGCACCGGAGGAAGGAGCCCAGAGGAGCCGGCTTGGGCCACACAGGGGGATCAGGGCCTTGTGGCCTTTCCAGTGCAACACAGCCGGAGGGGCCACAATCCCAAATGGGAGCCCTTCTCGTTTACTATCCTGAGAGATCTTGTGAAACTGGTGGGTGATCATGGGATTGAGTCACCGCTGTGCCAGGGCATGTTAAAAGCCACCTTCCGCTCCAATTTATTGGTGCCGGAAGACTTAAAAGCTATCATGGACAGCATCTTGGTTGATGCCAAGTGGGATTGGATGTGGGAGCGCGTGTGGAGAAGGCTTTTAGAAGATCTCTTAGAACAGTATCAGAGGGACCCAGAGTTAGACCACCTCACAATGGACCACCGTGTTGGTGAGGGGGACTTTGCAAAGGGAGAAAAGCAAGCCGCCCAGCTGCTGACAGCAGTCATCCGAGAGGTACAGCAAGCCGCATTGAGGGCTCTCTTGACCCGACCCTCAGCGGACATTCCCGCTGAAAGCTACGCGGTGATTAAGCAGGGATCCAGTGAAAATTTTCTAGACTTTGTGGGGAGAATCAAAGCTACTCTTGCAAAGCAAGAGGAGGACCCTGTTAATCAGAAAAAGTTGCTTCGGTCAATAGCCTTTGCTAATCCTAACGTGGCCTGCCGAGCAGTCTTAAAGGCACTTCCCAAAGTCCCAAAGCCCACCATAGAAATCATGGTTGAAGCATGTGCTGAGGTTTCTATGGACTCACCTCCTCCGACTCCGCCTTCACATCATCCACGCACACACCAAAAGAAACTTGCTGCAATAGGAGCTGCAGCCCCCCCGCAAGACCGTGCAGGGCACAACAGGTGTTTCAATTGTGGTGAGCCACACCACATTGCACACAACTGCCCAAAGCCTCGGAAAGGCAACCCTCCTTCTTTTAAGCCATCCACAGGTCCCATAGCAGCGCACTGCCCGTGCTGCCAGCAGTGGAAGGGAAACAGGCGGTGGAGCGCGGAACAGAACCGCGCAATGACAACAAATTAAATGCTGACGACACCAAAACCTCCGATGCCACTCCAGAGAGACCTGGAGAGACCATCGGCAGAGGAGGGGAGCTTCCCTGAGGCAAGGGGCAAACGATTCCACCTGGTGAGTGCGGCCCCACAATATGTAACAACAACAAACTTCCAACTCTATAAAGTGTTCCTGCGCGAGGACATTTATAATCGGACAGACATTTTAATTGTAGGAGACTCCACGAAGGGCCCTCCCGGGTTCTTCGTACTCCCACAAGTTGTGACTATCTCGTCTGGAGAGACTTTTTGCCTTGTAGCAGCCTGTGACAGCGCTCCCTGGTTCATACCCAGGGAGCAATGGCTGGCACACGCCATTGTCATCCCACAGGACCTACCTCAGACCAGGAGAATTCCTGCTTCGTTTTACAGCACAGTCCTAGGCACAGACAAGCTGACCCTCTCGTGCAAGCTCATCAATAGCAAGTCCATGGTGCACTTGAGGGGGATGATCAACACGGGCTCAGACATGACGATCATGTCCGAAGTGGAGTGGCCACAGCAGTGGGGGCTTTGACCCTCCACAGATCCCATAACAAGGATCGGGGGAGAAACATTGCCCCAGAGGTCCACCAGCAATATTGTGGTGGAGGGGCTGGATGGGCACTTGGTGACCATAAGACCCTTTGTTGTGCCGTCCGGCTTCACCCTCTGGCGTAGGGACCTATTATCTCAATGGGGGACAAGGCTAGAAATCCCTGAGTCACCACGGGGTTTCTAGCTGGGGCCACTGCAGGGCGCGCCACCCGCGCCACAGTGCCACCCCTGACCTGGAAGACAGAGAAGCCAGTGTGGGTGGAACAGTGGCCCCTCACCAAGGATAAGTTAAGCACCCTCCAGTCCCTCGTGGAGGAGCAGCTCTCCAAGGGCAACATCGTCCCATCGGACAGCCCTTGGAACTCCCCTGTTTTCGTCATTCAAAAACCCGATGGAAACAGGTGGAGGATCCTCCACGACCTCAGAAAAATCAATGAGGTCATTGTGGAAATGGGTCCCCTCCAGCCCGGCCTTCCATTACCGGGCATGCTCCCCTGAATGTGGCCACTCGCCATCATTGACATCAAGGACTGTTTCTTTGCCATCCCCCTCCATCCCAACAACGCACCGTGCTTTGCCTTTTCGGTCCCCTCGGTCAACAGGGAGGCCCCCCAGAGGAGGTACCACTGGCAGGTTTTGCCCCAGGGCATGAAGAACTCTCCTGTTCTGTGCCAGTGATACGTCTCTGGGGTTTTATCTCCTGTGCAAAAGGCATTCCCCAAGGTCATCATATTCCATTACATGGATGATGTGCTTGTCTGTGCCCCTGCGGGAAATTACCTGGACTTGACTCTGAAAGCTACCATCTCAGCCATCGAGCATGCTGGAATGACAGTGCACCCGGACAAAGTCCAACGCACCATCCCATGGAAGTACCTCGCCATCCGGATCGGAAAGAAGACCATCGCACCCCAGCAGCTTTCCATCATGGATGAGCCCAAGACCCTGTGGGATCTACATCAGCTCTGTGGGAGTATCAACTGGGTTCATCCTCTGCTGGGGTTGACGATGGCCAACCTCGCCCCCTTATTCCAGCTCCTGAAGGGCGGTGAGGGACTAGACTCCCCCTGACAGCTCCCCCCGGATGCCAGGGAAGCAATCGGTAAGGTGCAGAGGGCCTTGGCCTCCTAGCACACTCACTGGATGACCCCGGACCTGCCCTTTCAGTTTACCATCCTCGTGCAGGTCCCACATTTTCATGGGTTGATCTTTCAATGGGACGGGAGGTCGAGAGAACCCCTTTTAATCATAGAGTGGGTGTTTCTCCCTCATACTCCATCCAAAACAATAAAGACGCCGCAAGAGCTGGTGGCCTCGCTGGTAACGAGAGTGAGAACCAGGCTCCGCACCTGTCCTGGTTTGAAGGACAGGTGTCTGTTATGGAAGGCAGGAGCCTCCCTTGGAATGGGAAACTGTAACCCCTCTCCCTCCGAATTATTATGAATTTGAAATCAAGAGGCTCTCAGGCAAAGATATGGAAATAGGAATAACAGTTCTTTACTAATATCTAAAACAAAGATAACAAATAACAACAACTATAACGTTAACCAACAAACATAACCAGAAACCCAGTGGCAGCCTGCTCGGCTTCAGGCACCTTTTCCTTTTGGTGCAGTTCCAGTCACAGCCTGCAGGGGGTGCTCTGGGTGTGATGATTCCCCGGTGGCTGCAGGGGGCGCTCTGGCGTGAGCTCAGGTAGCACACGGCAATGGCGGCTGCCCGAGGCACGGAGGGATGGAGGAGAGCCTTTGTTCCACAGACCCTCGGGGGGGGCAGCTGGTGTCGGTGCCACAGCAGGATCCCCGGACACAGCGAGCTGGGACGGCAAGAGGTCCCGACGTGCAGGGGGAAACCCCACTACAATGTAGCGAGGAAACTCTGAGCGGCGAGGAGGAGCGGGGGGAAGAGACAGGCTGGTGGCAAGCAGCTCCCGATGGGCAGAGAGGAAAAGACTCACAGCAGACAGACCGGCAGCTCCGTGCTGGCTTCTCAGGGGGCCGTGGGTTCAGCAGACAGCAGCTCCGACCGTCCCGTTCCGAGGGTCCCGAGCAAGAGAGTGAGACCTTCCCCCTGCCCTTGCTTTTCAATCTCTCCAAATCTCGCGTTGCCAAGCCCTGCTTCCATGAGGGGCAATTCTACCCCACCCTGCCAAGGAGAAAGGCTCTAGCCTTGTGCTTTGTTTCTCTTAAGTACTCAGTCATTTGTGTCATAGCAACCCATGGGAGAAAAATTCCTGAGGAAAAGAACTAAATCCAACCTTCAACAGCACCCTTGCAGGGTGTGACTTCTCATGCATTCCTGTTCTATGGAAATAGGAAAATCTGGAGAAGTTACTCCAGACCAATGAGTACCTCCAGTTCGTGCTAGACAGCTATCCTGGCCAAATTACTGGAAAGAAATTAGAACATCATCTTTTCAACACCAATTTTCATTTGGCTCCAAAGTTTATGCAAAGTGAAAAGCCATTGAGCGCTCTGACAGTTTTTATTGACGGCTCAGGGTCTTCTCACAAGTCAGTTATGACTTGGAAAGACCCTCAGACCCAGAAGTGGGAATCTGGGGTCCATGTGGTGGAGGGATCCCCACAATTTGCTGAGTTAGTGGCCATCGTCAGAGTCTTCGAGAGGTTTCAGGAACCTCTCAATTTGGTAACTGATTCGGCATATGTAGCAGGAATAACTGCCAGAGCTGAACACAGTTTGCTAAAGGAGGTCTCAAACCCAAATTTATTCGGCCTGCTCTCGAGGCTAGTGTTCCTTTTGTCCCACCGAGAGCACCCTTATCACGTTATGCATGTTAGGTCACACCAAAACCTCCCCGGTTTTGTCAGTGAGGGGAACTGCAGAGCGGATGCCCTGGCAATGGCTGCGCAAGTTAAATCAACCAATGTCCCAGACATTTTCGCGCAGGCTAAGTTAAGCCACCAGTTTTACCATCAAAACGCTCCTGCCCTCCGGAGGATGTTCCATCTGCCTCTGGAGCAGGTGAGAGCCATTGTGGCTGCATGTCCAAATTGTCAAAGTTTTCAAATACCTTCACTCAATCCTGGGGTTAACCCCAGAGGTTTAACGGTCAATGAGGTGTGGCAAACAGATGTCACTCAATTTACAGAGTTTGGCCGCTTGAAATACGTACACGTGTCAATAGAAACATTTTCGCATGCAATTTGTGCCTCAGCACACACAGACAAAAAAGCCAAAGATATATGCAAACATTTACTAATGGCCTTTTCCATCTTAGGGACCCCACAGAAGATAAAAACGGATAACGGCCCCACATATGCCTCTGCCCACCTCTGTAAGTTTTTACAGGAGTGGGGAATCGCCCACGTCACCAGGATTCCTCACTCCCCTATGGGGCAGGCCATTGTGGAGAGGGCTCATGTCACACTCAAAAGAGTCCTCTACCAGCAGCAGGGAGGTGCAGAGAAAAAATTGCCCATTGAGCGACTCTGCAAGGTGCTCTTCACAATAAATTTTTTGAATATCACCCAGGAAGAGCCCATCCCCCCTGTATTCTGGCATTTCACTAATTCGGCAAATTCTAAATTAAAGGAACATCCGCCAGTGCTGGTGAGGGACCCCGAGACCCATGAGGTCAAAGGGCCCCTCCCACTGATTGTCTGGGGCTGAGGCTATGCATGTGTGTCCACCCCAGAGGGGCCGAAGTGGGTTCCAGCACGGTATGTATGTCCGCACAGAAGTCCTAAGGGAAAAGGCCAGAGTTATTTTTCAGAGACTTTGAAAGAACTTCCAGGATCGGAAAAACAGCACGCCCAAGAAACCTGGAAGCGAAGGAGAAAGAAGACATTTTGTCTACCCAGATTCGACGACCCTCCGCTCCCTCTGGAGAAAAGCCCACAGGGAAAAGATACCCCATAACCGGAAGAGAGCTGCAGAGGCACCAAAGAAAACACCCTTGTTTAGTCCCTTCCCAATCTTAACCTTTGACCTTCCTCTTGTGTGCTCCTACCCCTGTCCCTGTCCATTTATCAAAAGAAAAAGGGGGAAATGGGAATTTTAAGCCGTACATAATCTTAAGCAGTCTACCCTAATTCAATTTTAAGTGTTCTTCTTTTAGTTCTTCCACCAGAGATCCCAGTGATGAAGTGGCCAGTCCTTCTCACCAGCCTGCTTGCCCTGCTTGTCCTGATGTCTCCAACATCACAACCGAGGGAAAATGTCTGGGTCACTCTGGCAAAGACCATCAGCCAGAGTGACTTCTGCCTACAGACCACCTCAGCGAGCAGTCCCATGAGTACCTGCCTGGTAGGAATTCCCTGGACTTTATCAGAGTATAATATCACTTTTTCAAATACCCACCTGACCCACAGTTGGAACCAATGGGTTCAGGCTTTACCACCCCTGCACACTGTACCCCAAGAATTAGATCTATTGGGGTCAGCTCAACCCACCTTCTGCACCACCTTCACCACATATAATAATAGTAGACACCACAAGAGACATAGTGATGCCATCTTCACAGATAATTATAGTCGGCTCCGAAGACAATTAGCAGTAAGAAGATACTTGAGTTCAGTCTGGGCTGGGGGAAAAAATGGGGAACGACAGACAAACCCCATGTTCCCGACGGTACCGAAGAGACTGGAAACCTCCCGACTTGTCAAAACAGAACCAATTGTTTTAGATGTTTCCCCAAATGATAAAAAATTAAATAATCAAGAGAAATGGTGCAGATTTGCAAATATGACACGATCTGCACCCATCATGTTCCCCAGGGAACTCCCAAAAGGAGTTTTCCTGATCTGCGGAGACCGGGTGTGGGCAGGAATTCCGTCTCATCTCCGAGGAGGACTGTGCACTCTCGGTAAGCTTTCTATGCTAACACCGGGAATGAACCAACCTCTAGCATGGAGAGATCACACTAAATTGGCCCACCAAAAGCGTACCACCCTCGATTTAGATCCCGATTGTGATAGCAACGTGATCTCACAGTCATTCTCAAAAAGGGTCGCGGCCTCTATATTTTTGCCGTGGGTGGCGGCAGCCAAGGCCCTTGGGGAGCTTTCACACCTAGAGTGTTGGCTTGGAAAGCAAGCCAATTTTAAAACCAGAGCTCTTTTGGAACTCCTCACAATTGAGGAAACCAGGCAGGCCACCCTCCAGAATAGGGCTGCAATCAACTATCCACTACTGCTGCATGGCCACAGATGCCAAGAATTTGAAGGACTTTGTTGTTTCAACCTTTCTTCCCACGCCCAAAGCATCAAAACCACCATCCAAGAAATGCAGGATCAAATACACCAACTGAGAACTGAAGGAAAGGACTCGTTGGGCAATCTTTTCAGCAACTGGGGGATCTCTGGCTGGATTTCACAAACTTTGCGTTCTTTGCTTTTAGTTTTATTAATAATTTTTATTGTTTTGTGTCTTCTAGGATTTTTTAAGCGATTCATGGTTACTTTCGTTAACCACGCACTTTCTTTAAATAATAAAAGCAGGGGAGATGTGGCGGTGGTCACAGTGCCCAAGGGGATGTTCCCCATCCAAAAGCCCTGGGGAACAGATGAACCCTACTGAGAACACCCCTGGGGTGGAGTTCCCCAGTGGCTGAGCCCAGAGAGAGGTTGGACAAAGAAGGGGCTGGACGCCCCCCACCTGATAGGACTGACCACCTGTCTGTCTCTCCCGGACTCTAGAAGGTTCCTTTGTACTCGGTTGACCACTTGTTGATGTTCAGGCCTGTTATCCTTCCTCCTCCCCTTTGTTATCCCTGTTGGCCCTTACCCCTTTGTCCCTCCCCCGTTCCTCCCCCGAGCCACTCGGTGATTGATTGATGTCTCTACAATAAAAGCTGAGGTCCCAAGTGCTCGGGGTCTCTCTTCACCTCGGGTGCCCAGGTGCAACTGACTCTGTGTCATTGTATCTATTATCCCCTCGAGAGAGATCCCTCCTGACAGCTACCCCACATGAAGTTACTTTGTCCCCTGTCAGGGTTCAGAATCCCTGCAAGCAAGGGAGACAGTTCCCGGCCTACAGGTGACTCGGAGGCAGAGGACCTTGTGTCGTACCCACCAGACCACCGGACAGGCGAATGCGACACTGAAGTATTTCTATGACTGTTTCCTAAAGACGGTAGGATTTCTACTTTGACTGTGTGTATGTTTGAAAATATTTCTGCAGAAAAGAATCTGCACCTTTTTGGTGCAGAGGAGTACATGAATATCATCTCCAGGAGAGTATGACATTTAAACTTAGCTCTGTCATTGCCCAGGGATTTGATAGAGAGGGCCCCCAGGAAAGAACCAGAAATCCAGCAGTTAGGGTGAGTGTTTCCTAATGCTTTCAAAACTGTGAAAGATCAGAGTGCAGTTCAGACAGCAGTGAGATAGAACAGGGTTAACTATTGGTGACCGTACATATTAAAAAAGGAAAACCTGAATTTGCTTCAGTAGCTGAACCAAGAAGTCTTGACTGGGACATGGTGAATGGAAGAGATGAAGCAGAAATCTAGATCTGTGACTCAGATGAAAATGTAGCGTGGGATTAAAGAGACAGGAAAAAAGCTGTCAGCTAGGCAACAAAACAAAATGCCCCAATAAATATCCATGAATATATGCAAGATGTTGTGCTTAAGTGTATTTTCTTGTTTATGAGAAATACTGTTCAATACTAAACCACTTTATTTAAAAGCTAAAACCATGGTAACTGAAATAGAAACTCCACTCTTTCTAATTTGCTTATTGTAGTATTGAAAAAACCTAGCAAAGATTCTGTTTTGCAGAAGTAATTACCTGGAATAATTTCCTAACTTTGGCTATGGAGTATAGCTACAGAACTCACCGGTTACACTAAAATAACAAGTAAAATGAATAGTGAAATTAGATATTAGACAGAGAGAATAAAGAAAAACAAAATCAATAATGGTTTACAACAATAATTGTAAGTTACATTTATTTTACTTTGTAACTTTACTTTTACTTTGTAAATTCCTGGGACCAAATACCAAAGTAAATGCATAAAACCTAATTTGATGCAAGAAGGAACAGTATAATTTAAAATATAGTTTAAATTAGA
Organism: Eopsaltria australis; assembly: GCA_034509425.1. Taxonomy (NCBI): domain Eukaryota; kingdom Metazoa; phylum Chordata; class Aves; order Passeriformes; family Petroicidae; genus Eopsaltria; species Eopsaltria australis. Next base: position 482 of record JAVTVJ010010837.1, on the reverse strand, counting down.
CAATTAATTTAAATTTCAATTGATGGGGAAAAAAAGGTACTATATAAGCCATGGGAAACTGAGATTCTGTAAATATTCACCTTGGATGCCCAAAATTTTTTTAGTATGTTTTTTTCTGTATATGATGCCTACCTTGAGATTATGATCCTCTACAGGAAAATGAGAAAGCTGTGTAGAATATACCAGGTTTTATGATCAATAACTATCACTACCATTCATCAGTCATATGAGTATAAAATTATTTGGAGAGATAGATCAGTTTATTTTTATTTAGAAAAAAACAAGAGAGATGTCCATATAATATTTTTTCCATTTGATTCTCATTCTTTGGAAAAATATCTACAGAAATTAGATAACCATGCTTCTGTGTCAAGAACTTTCATTTTTAATATTTGCCTCCAAAATGTTGCAACTCTGTCCCCATTGCATCATCTACAAAAATCTGACAAAACTATGATTGTAATTCAGTCATCAGGTTTTCC